>VXAX01002202.1:267728-298276 GCA_013399835.1 Leptocoma aspasia
AGACAAAAGGCTGAACCGGTGCCAAGAAGGAGCTGCAGCGACTCGAAAATGGCACTCTGCGCCACACTAATATTTCGAAGCTGGGCTGTGCTGGAGAGCGGGGAAACGTGTCAGGAATGAGAATGGCTGAGACCGTGGGGCCACTGGCCGGGCTCAGGAGTGTCCTCCCTCCTCCCTGCTTCTCCTTCGCCTCTTAAATGTGACCCTTTTCTCCTCCAGCTTCCCCCCACCCCCAGTGATATTTAGGAGCGCTGGGAAAGGGAGGGGATCTCTGCTGGGGACTTGGAGTGTAAAGGGGCTCACCCTCTCCTTCCATCTCTGTATCGGGGAGGGATTTTTTTTTTTTCTTTTTCTTTTTCCCTAAGGAGGAAAAGAAGGCTCTCAGGGACTTTTCTGACTGTTTCGCTGTTGCCCTTCCCCTCCTAGCCGCTGTCCTCCTCCTCCTCCTCCTCCTCGTTGCACCCGTAAGGCTGCTGCTGTGGCTCTGTATCTTGATGCAAGGTTACTTGTAGGACACAGGAGCCTCTGCTGCAAGGTGCAGCGTCTCCTGCGTCGGTGTTTCCCTCCTTTCCTCATTTGCTGGGAGATGAGGCAACTTCCAAGCGGCTCCACGGCTCAGCTCAGCTCCTGGTTGATGCAGTGTTGCTNATGTTCCTTTTCTGATCATTCTGGAATTTATATTTAAAGTTTTAGGTGGTCATTACAGAAACTAGGGACTGGAGAAAGGGAAAACCCCCAGCCTCTGGTTTTGAAAACAGGTCTAGATCCTGTTAGAACAGCAGTTTTAGCCCTCACATAGTCAGCAGGTCAAGTTCAAGGAGACCTTTCTAAAGCACGGGCAGAGCCTCATTAGCTTGCTGCATCTCAGAAGCTTGTGGATTATTGGGTTGTTAGCTTGGCCCATTTTGTAGTCTCAGGCATGGGATGATCCCTGTGACCTCTTTCTCACCTGAAAACCATGCCCTAGTACACATTCAAAACACTTCAAACCTCACCTTTGGTCTCAGACATGTAGGCCTGGTCTGGGAGCACCTACCCCTGCCCAGGAAAGGCTTTTGGAAATACTGTTATAAATAGGGGGGAGTTCAGGCAGACTTAAAGGTGTTGTCTAGCATGCTACCCTCACCCTCTTCTTCTCACAGCTCCTCACAGATCAATAGCCCTTCGTCTGTGGAGGATCAAATTCTCTGTCCCAAATTAATGCTGTTGGGAGTGGCACTCATTTCTAAGTTGAAGCCAGCAGATTTTGTGTGGAGTAGGATGAATAAAGCAGATGATCCCCTGCTCTTCCTCACCTCTCAGCTCTGCTTTGTGCCCTGCATTTGCTGCAGTTCAACTTGAGCCTGTGCAGAGAAGGTGCTGCCATTTCTTCTTGCTCTTTTCCTTTGTTGTGACTGCAGGGTGTGCAGTGCTAGGCCCAGGAAATATTGGTTTCTTCACCATGGAAATATCAACAAGAGGGTTGGCCAAAGAACCTGGAGCGTTCTTGTACCTTCCACCCGATCCCACCTGTTTTCTCTGAATAAAGGACATGCATACATAGGTTTTCTGTAAACACATGTGCGTGCTGTTTGGTTTTCAGTTGTCTCTTTGGATGTCATGAGTTGAGCTGTTTGAAATACCATCCCCACCCAGGGCACACTCCATGCAGCCCTTGCCTGAATTTCATAGAATCACAGAATCCTGGCATGGTTTGGGTTGGAATGAACCTCAGTGATCCACCTCCTGCCATGGGCAGGGACACCTCCAACTACACGAGATTGCTCCAAGCCCTGTCCAGCCTTGGAACATTTCCACAGATCCAGGGGCAGCCACAGCTTCTCTGAACAACCTGTGCCAGGGCTTCTCCACCCTATAGCCAAGAATCCCTTCCCAATATCTAACCCTGCCCCCTGGCAGTGGGAAGCCATTCCCCTTTGTCCTGTCACTTCACGTCCTTGTCCCAAGTTCCTTTCCAGCTCTCCTGGAGCCTTTTTAGGTATGGGCAGATGCTCAAGATCTCCCTGGAACCCTCTCTCCTCCAGACTGAACAATTACNTCTGGCTGGATAGAACAAACAAACAAACATGATGTAGGGCTGAAACTGCATCATTCTGAGATGTTGGTTCATTTGCAAGAAACGGGCATTGGTTTTGTGGTGATTTCTGTCGGAAAGGGAAGGTTTTGTCCCCTCATCCAGCTCATCCCCTTGTTCTTCCATTCACAGGCAAGGAAAAACCCAACCCAAATCACCTCTTNTAGTACACATTCAAAACACTTCAAACCTCACCTTTGGTCTCAGACATGTAGGCCTGGTCTGGGAGCACCTACCCCTGCCCAGGAAAGGCTTTTGGAAATACTGTTATAAATAGGGGGGAGTTCAGGCAGACTTAAAGGTGTTGTCTAGCATGCTACCCTCACCCTCTTCTTCTCACAGCTCCTCACAGATCAATAGCCCTTCCTCTGTGGAGGATCAAATTCTCTGTCCCAAATTAATGCTGTTGGGAGTGGCACTCATTTCTAAGTTGAAGCCAGCAGATTTTGTGTGGAGTAGGATGAATAAAGCAGATGATCCCCTGCTCTTCCTCACCTCTCAGCTCTGCTTTGTGCCCTGCATTTGCTGCAGTTCAACTTGAGCCTGTGCAGAGAAGGTGCTGCCATTTCTTCTTGCTCTTTTCCTTTGTTGTGACTGCAGGGTGTGCAGTGCTAGGCCCAGGAAATATTGGTTTCTTCACCATGGAAATATCAACAAGAGGGTTGGCCAAAGAACCTGGAGCGTTCTTGTACCTTCCACCCGATCCCACCTGTTTTCTCTGAATAAAGGACATGCATACATAGGTTTTCTGTAAACACATGTGCGTGCTGTTTGGTTTTCAGTTGTCTCTTTGGATGTCATGAGTTGAGCTGTTTGAAATACCATCCCCACCCAGGGCACACTCCATGCAGCCCTTGCCTGAATTTCATAGAATCACAGAATCCTGGCATGGTTTGGGTTGGAATGAACCTCAGTGATCCACCTCCTGCCATGGGCAGGGACACCTCCAACTACACGAGATTGCTCCAAGCCCTGTCCAGCCTTGGAACATTTCCACAGATCCAGGGGCAGCCACAGCTTCTCTGAACAACCTGTGCCAGGGCTTCTCCACCCTATAGCCAAGAATCCCTTCCCAATATCTAACCCTGCCCCCTGGCAGTGGGAAGCCATTCCCCTTTGTCCTGTCACTTCACGTCCTTGTCCCAAGTTCCTTTCCAGCTCTCCTGGAGCCTTTTTAGGTATGGGCAGATGCTCAAGATCTCCCTGGAACCCTCTCTCCTCCAGACTGAACAATTACAATGCTTCAGTCCTGCCTTGTAGGTGAGATGTTCCAGAATTTTCCAGATGTTCTTGCTGACACTTTTGGCTGCAGCTACACCTGTTCCTCTGGGCAGAACCTCCTCTTTCTATCCTGAGATCTGTGAGGATGGGTATCCCAGGGATCTGTGGGATTCTAACCTGCAAGAGAAAGTGGTGGTTAAAGCCTAGCAACACGACCCAAGGAGGCCCTGGTTCTTGTCCTGACCCACCATGCACTGTACAGGCCATTGGTCATGCTTTTAGATCTGGAGCCAGCTTGTGTTAACTACTGATGTAAACTTTTTCAGTTTTCAAATACTTCAGTTATCAAATAGCAATTCCCAGCAGATTTATAGAGAGGATCCCAAAGACATGGGCAGGTATTAATGTGGAGTGACAGCATCCATGTGTCTACAGCAGCAAAATAATGTTTGTTATTCAAGAAGGAGAACTGGGAGCAACAAATTAAGAGATCTTCACAAATCTTTCTATTTCAGTTGGCAGACCTGTTTAATTTCTTGAAATCTTGACCATAGGGGAGCTTGTGAAATGCATCTTGTCCATCTTGGAGTAAAAATGCTACTCTTGTTCTTTCCAAGAGGTCAAGTCAGCCATCTGGGCAGCTTGGTCATGCTTCCCAAGGAGGGAAGGCTTTGACAAGGCAGCTGTAGGTCTTTTGTCTTTATTCCTCCCTGTCTAAAAGAAGTGTCTTTGGATATATTCTCCAGAAACATGATGTCTAATGTGTCTCAAGCTGCTACCTTCAAATCCTTCATCCTTTTAGCACTTTATAATGAGAAACATTGTCTACTTGGAGTTGTTATGAGGTGACTTGTGTCTGGAAGGGTCAATCTAAAGGGCTTTTTGGAGGCTGTCTTCCACTCTTTTTCCCCACACTTTCCCCACTCCCAGGTTTTGGTGTTTTTTGTTTTTTTTTTTTGGACCTGTAACCTCACATTTCTGTAATCTAAATGTGCAAATGCTTTGCAGTCACGGTCCAGTAGCTGGGTTAATCTCAGACCCCTGGAGTGGCAGATGGCTGATTTGTTGCTGATTCCAGTTACAGAGAATTGTGTCACCTATTATCTTTGCACAGACTGATGCTTAAAAGGATGCCTTTGGCAAACTCAGTGAAAAGCAAAGAAAAGCAAAGCAAACACTCTCTGATCTGCATCACCACAGGTGAAAATGTGAAATATTTCACCTTTGTGTGAAGGGCTGGAGAGGTGGACAAAGAGGAGAGGAGGAGGGAGGGGAGGAAGGGGAGAGGAAGACCTCATTTTCATACCAGAAGTACCAAAGCACAGTGCAGAGCAGGTTTGCTGTAGTCACGTTGTAGAATCACGAGCACTTACTCTGTTTTAAATGGTTTTGCAATGTGGTAATCCTTGGCTTCAGCTCCCTACTTTAACTCTTATGCAAACCAAGCAGGTTGGCTTCTTGTGACACCTTCCTGTTCTCTTCCCAAGCTTTTCTAGCACAGGTTGTCAGAGGAATCCACGGCATCACTCCCTGAGACCACGAGCTCATTTTCTGCCCCACGGCTGCTGGGGAAAGCTGTGGTGGCTCTGTCGTGCCAACGTGCTTACAAGGGACGCTTGGGAGGGGACGTTTGCATTTCTGTGGGGGAAGCCTGCGGGGCCTTACAGAACACTGTGGGACCAAGGGTGAACCCAGCCCTGGGTGGGGCTCACAGGGCCCCAGCTAGCAAGTGGTGGTAGTGGTCATACTGAAACATGTAAGGAAATCAAAAGGGCAGAGCAAAACTCTGGATGTTTGTGACCATTTTCTACACAGTCATCCCTAAAATCAAGGTTTTCCTTTTTTCTCTTTGCTTTGGGAAACACCACAGAGCCAGATGAAGAATTTGGGAAGAGAGTGTGGGTTCCCCATGCAGAGTCCAGTGACAAAATCTGTGAACAAGGTAAGAACAAGGGGATATGGCTGGGTTGATTTTTATTTCCTTCTTTTCCCTTTCCAAATACAATTTTGCAATGCTGGACACAAAATTTAGGTACGTGTATCACAGAAACTGATAGTCCAAGCACTAAGCAAATTAGTCTAAAATGTTAACTTGGGTTTCTTTTAATGCATGCCATTATGATGGTTTGGGTTTTAGAACAGTTTGTATCATATCCAAATGATCTATGTGTGAATAATTGTTACCAACCTCCTGACACCAGGACCTAATTAGGAAGTAAGAGCCTTAAATAGGCCATTTGTGTAGTGAGCTTCCATATGTCTCCTTGCACAATTTATTTGCTCCACTCCATTGAGGTATAATGAGAATGAAACTCTTAGAACTGCTTTTGACTCTGAGGCTCTTCTCTTCATCTCCTATGCAGTTATAGCCCCTACTAAGATAATATCTGCTTCCCTGTTTTCAGAAAGAAAAAGCTAGGGTACTTTCAGTCCAGATTGCCCAAGCTTCTCTGTTTCCAAGGATTCAATGGAAATGGAGTGAAAAAATGCCAAAAAAAACCACACAGGCTATGAAAAATGGAATGCCATCAAAGAAAGCGGAAAGGTCAAGACAGGACGATCTTGAGGGAATACTACCTATCCTATCTACCTCACAACCCTGCTGAAAGCTGATGCCATTGCATTTCAGTTAATGTATAGATGCAAACAAAGGATGTATATGGATAGAAAGCAATTTGAAGAGATTTTTATTGATTTTGTTTGGCTTTCTTCCTGCAAGGATGTGAGGGAGGGGGAAAGGTTGGTGTAAGGCTTGGATTTTTTCTTAGTTTTGAATATTTGTCTCAGTCTGAACCAACATCCTCCCTGGGACTCCTTGCTTATGTTTAAATGCATGGTATGTTCTTCAAGTGTACTTTCAGACTATATTCTTTATTTCCAAACACCTCTTGCATGCATGACTTCATCTTACACTCCGTGTGTCCCATTTGATTCTTTTACTCCCATCATTCTGAAGTCAGAAAAACTTAAATGTATGATTATCATTTTCTATCAGGATAAACTTTAATAAATTCTTAAGCCTTGTGGTTTTTTTTGGTTTTTTTCATCCCCAAATCTGGATCTTGTTTAGTTTCCCAGAGAAAGACAACTCTACTTGCAATGATTTTGTTTATGATAATTTACTTGCATGTTTCCTTCCACGAATTGTCACTGCCTTCCAGAAGGGAGGTTAGTGCTAGTCCCCTCGCAGTGATAATTATAATCAGACCTGTCAGCCTTCACACAGTCTACACTTATTACTTGCATTTAGAAGGATTTTTCCTGAAGCCTATTACAAGTTCTGCTTCTTAGGGAAAAACAGTCATGATTTTTTCTCCTAATCTTTGATGGCTCTCATCTTTGAAAGCATGGAGAGGGGCAAAATGACTGCCAGTTGCAGTTAAAGAAACTGTCTGTTGGTCCTGGTATAGAGCTCTGGAAAGCCAAAGAGTGGGTGGATAGTCTGGGAAATGCTGAGGGGTTTAATTTGTTTGTGACAGCATTTCAGGTGTGCTGGAAACACAAAACAGTTTCCCAGTGGTATTGCTCACAGAAAGTCCCTCTGCAGACCCGCTAGACACGGGCTTCAGGTGGCAGTGGCTCTTGGCAGTGGTGCCCTCTCTCCCTGCTGTTTTGGGCAGCAATCCCTGCCCATGTTGAGAGAATTGGAAGCAGGATGGCCAGAGAAGTGGCTGCAGTTGCTGCTGGAGGCAATGACTGGCATCACATGGACCACTTGCCACCAGTGTGACAGCTGGGCCAAGTCATGATGTTGAGTAGGATGTGGTTCAGTATTTTATTCATCCCAGGACACTTGAAAATTGTCACCCCTAGTGTTATTCCCTGGGAAACACGTTGACCCATTTATTAGATGTCCCCCCATTTTCACTCCATTATTGCTGTATTGCTGATAGCCCCCCTTTCTTACCTTTCTGGTTTTTACTAGCATGAAGACAAAAAGGTGCAAGTTTTACTGTTCCATTAGACTAAATGAATAATGTATCTTTAAGTCCTTCCTCTGTTATTACTATGTTTTTGTAATTTACTCAGAGATTTAGCCTCCCTTGATTTTGGCAGAATCTGAGGATGGTCAGCACTTTATAGCTTTTTTAGCAAAGAGATGGTGAAAGACTGGGAACTCTTATGTGCAGTTTTATATTTACAGTGCACAGAGATATGATTTGGCTTTGTTTTATTTAACTTCACTGGGAACTAGAGATTTATTTATCAGGTGTCATTCCCTGAAGGATGAACAATGCCATAAAGAGAAGTCTTCATCTATTATACAAACAGATTTGAAGGCTTTGCTATTACATTCCTCTGCCTGTTGAATGGAGTAAAAATGCCTTTGGCTGAACAGAGACAGAGTGATACTTAGCAGTAGCATCTTATGACCTTTTGATCAGCTGAGATCTCAAGCCATATTAGTGGACAGATTATGATGTGATGGAAAGAGGGCCAGGAATAGCCTTTTCATCATGAGATCTTTTCTGTGAATATCCTTCTTGGGTGTATTCAGGTGGTTAATCACTGGGGCCAGGGCAATCATTTGGAAGCAGGGGAGTGAAATGCTGATATAGACAATCCAAATATGCTCAGGTTTGCCAAATGCAGCTGGATATTAAAGCTAATAGTTTCTTCCTAATATTCTCCTACCCTCCTGTTTCTATCAAGGCTGTGGGTGACCTTGCGATTTTTTTCCGTCTTTAATAACCACATTTTGGCAGAAAGAGCAACACAAAATGAACCTTGAGTCCTTAGACCACAGGGGAGCTGCAGTCGCCGAATCAAAGGAATGCACATGGTGGATATGGATATCAGACTGTGAAGGGAAACTCACGTGAAAATGTCTCTGTCATTTTAGAGATAATAACAGTAGTGCTTAAATCTATTTCAGCCCTTCCAAGGAAAAAAGAAATAATGCAGGTTTTAAAAAATGCACAGCTCTGATGGTATTTCTCATTTTACAGAGCCAAACAGAGCAAAGAACGACTTTTAATTTCTCTTATTTGCCTGTGCAGAATTACTTCTTAAACTTGGCTCTAGCTTTGAATTAGCCTCCTTTTCCTCTTAATGGCCAAGAGGATGTGCAGCCTCCTTGAAAATCAAACATAAAAAATCGCTCGTTCACTGCTGACTCTGCACATCAATAGCAGTTTTGCCAAAGCTTGACCAAGGTGCTGTGGTCACTTTTCGAAGGAAAAGGGGCAGTCACGTGGGTGTGGAATGCCTCTGGGTCAGTCTGAGTATCACTATATGCCCTGGCAGCCCATGCTGGTTATGGGCTATGCAGCATCATCCTGTACATTGTTAGCATGGGTGTCCGAGTTGCACATGGCTTTTTTTCCTCCTGAAGCCAAACAAGCTGCTCATTTCAGTGTCAGGAAGAAGAAGGGCTGGCAGTGTGAGAATCCCAAACTGTCAGTGTAGTGGGGATGATGATGCACCAGGTGTGCAGAACAATAGCTACCACAGAGTAGTGGAAACTCTTTGAAAATAAGGAGGTTATGGAGGTGGGAGAAGTGCACAGCAGGACACCATCTCCTCTCATCTCCCCCAGCCTCTTCAATCAGGTGCCTGCTGGGCTTCCCACTCCTCCTGCCTTTTGCACTAGATCACAGGATCATAAGGCATTAGATTCTGCTGGCATGAAGGAGTCTGCAATCCTCCTGGCATTATTGCTTCCTGAGTCAGGAAGCCACCATGAAACATTGAGTGAGCACACATGGTGCCCTTTGAGTGCTTCTTCCACAGCCACAAAAGGTGTCCAAACAGGAGCTGGGGGTGACACCAACTCCTGACACTTCTTCACCTTCTTTTCCTTGGGAAAAACAGGCAAAACTGCAAAAGGTAGATGACAGCCTTGGTCCTGTCCACAAAGAAAGTGCCATTGCTGAAATACAGCCAGCTCACCAGAATAAGGAGCTCCCTCCCAAGCTCTGTCTGCAAAGCATGAGTAGGTTGCTGCACAGGTGACTGTTAGAAGCATCATGAGCTAAACCATTCAAAGGGATGCATTCCTCTGAACAGCTGTTATAAGAGTTTCTGATGGCAGCTTTGAAACCTTTCCACTGGGAAGGCTTTGTGCTGTGTGTGGGGGAGAGAGTGTAGGCATGAACTATTTCCTCTGCCTCCCTGCTCTGCCTTGAGTCCCTATGGGGTGTAGGAGGGTGCCAAGATTTGGGTGACGCAGTACCAAGATCTTCCCTCTTGGTTTGGGATTGCATTAATCCTGCTCTACTTTCTGCCAGATGGCTTGCCTTGATAAAATCAATTCTTCTCGAAGTAAAAGAGCTTCCATTCATCTTCTTGTAACTCAGAGAAATCCATGAAAACAGACTTGCTCTGCCTTTTGCAGATCAGGACAGAAAGTTGCGATAGGACATTTAATGGTATCCCAGTTGTCATGGCTTAACCCCAACAGGGCCCTCATAGTGCCTCACTCACTCCCCCACCAGCAGGAGCAGGGAGAGAACTGGAAGGATAAAAGCTGGAAAACTCATGGGTTGTCATAAAGACAGTTTAACAGGCACAGCAAAAGCCATGCACACCAGCAGAGCAAAAAAGGGAATTAATTCCCTGCTTTCCAAGGGCAGGCAGGTGTTCAGTGACCTCCAGAGAGCCAAACCCATCACAAGTAACAGCGACTTGGGAAGACAAACACCATCGCTCCAAACATTCCCCCTTGCTCCTTCTACCCCCACTTTATACACTGAGCATGATGCCACATGGTCTGGAACATGCCTTTGGTCACTTGGGGTCACCTGTCCTGGCTGTGCCCCCTCCTAAACTCCCAATCACCCCCATCCCCTCCCCAGCCTGGCAGTGCAAAAAGCAGAAAAGGCCTTGGGTCCGTGCAAGCCCTGCTTAGCAATAACAAAAACATCTCTGTATTATCAACCCTGTGTTCAGCACAAACCCAAAACACAGCTCCACACCAGCCATTGGGAAGAAAATTAACCCTGCCCCAGACAAAATGTAGCATTGTTAGAGCATATGGCAAGTACTTGAGGTGGGATGCTTTTCTGGGGGTAAGCAATTTAAAGTAGCAAACTTTGAAAATGTATCAGGCAGATGTCAGTGATGTGCAATGGGATAAGGAGGACAGTGGTTTGTTTATGGAGTTCATCTGTCCATGCATAACATTTTTCCACTTTAAACACACCACATCTGGTTCTTTGCAAAGATTCTTAGATTGCAGACAGGAGTAAACATGCATTCTATTGAGTAAGAGTGATTTAATCAACCAGGAGAAGGTTTATTGTCATAACCAAATTTACAGCCTTACAATTCCCTTCTTCTGGCTGGAAAGAAGTGATCTTGATCAGGAAAAGAAATATGTCATAACAATAACTTAAGCAAGTTAAACAGTATCTGGGGACATTCATGAGAAGGTAACTGGGTATACTCAAAGTATTAAACCAGTTCTTGGCACACTTTTGGTCCAACTAGCAAGCTCCTAAATCATCCTTAAGCATGGATCAGGGTTCATCCCTGTGAGCTGTTTGCATTTAGCTGCTGTACTAGGAAAGTTAAGACACAGTTGTGAGCAGAGGTACAAACCTCCCTGTGCCAGTTGGCCTCCACGCCTGGGAATATTTCTGGGCACATTTAATTACTACTGGCTGAAGAGGCTCAGGCCCAAATGAGAAACTGGACTCCTTCACTCTCAACTCCACTTGTCAGCAGTGAGAGAGAGGAGCCACCACCAGAAGCTGATTCAGCCTCCCTTGATCCTGACCTGTCCGAATTGTAGACAGTTGCTAAGGCAGCTAAGCCTGCAGGGTTCAACATGCTGATAGCAGAGGAAAGGCTATATTATCCCCCAAAAGGCAATGTATAGTACCTTTCCTGCATATTTACTAGTCACCTCCCCCGCCTCTTCAAGCTCATGTAAAAAGATTATTAAGTCATTGATGTGCTTTTGCTTGCAACAGGGAATGTCACCCATTATTTTAAATTTTTTTCTCCCTTACCATGAGGGGGTTCCTTTTTCAGTAAGTTTCAGCCATAAGATAGGTGTTCTGTATAATTTGCTTTCCACAGTTTGATAGTTAAATGTGTCCCTAGGAGACAATTGTAGACTTATACATAATGAAGAAGCTCATGGAAGGATACAGTATTATGTCTTTCAAATGTAGGTAAACCCTTTGTTTGATATAGAAAGTCTTCTTTTGGGTTCACCCTATCAAAATATATTTACACACATATATAGACACAGGTATCTATTTTTTCTCACTGAGTTAACCTCATTGAAAAGAAATAACTCTGGCTCAGCTCCTGCAACCACAGTGTAATGTTTCTTTATGTTTTCTTTCATTGAAATCTTTTCATGCACAAGGTGATCTAATTTAATACTTGTTTAAACATATAAAAAAAATTCCCTTCAAGAATACCTCAAGTGTTTGGTCACAGTGGGGATGAAAATATTGATTGTATTTGGCACATATTTGGAAACATGACCTTAATCTGCAGGTTTCAGGGGGAAAAGGTATTTTGCCCAGGTACGGCAGTAAGTCAGATAAGTAAATTATACTTTTGACATGTTAAAGATGTTCCATTTTAGACAAAGGAAGTGATATCCCAGTTGTGTCACTGAAACTCAATGTCCTGTGTTGCTTGTTAACAGCTGCAGATTTGTTGTTTCAGTGTCCCAGTTTGCTCTCAAGTATAAATGAACAGCTACATACCAAATAATCAATAGTTCTGCCAGCTCTGGAAATATAATATTGCTATTAATATTGATCCACACAACAGAAATCAAGGCATCAAATTTTGCAGGCATTACTTGCCAGCACCCTGCATTTTACCTGCAGAGTAGCCACTTGAAAATCGCTATTCCCCAGGGAATAATGTTTTATGCTCACCCTCACTCCCTGTGTCATAACGAGCACAAATATAAACACAAGGGGATTGGGGCACAGGTGATGAGCAGATAGGGTGCATATAGACTTATTTCAGCCTTCTGTGGTTTCTGGGTGCAGCAAACCAGCTGCAAAGAGCACCAGTAAAAAGAATCTGCATCAACCCTAGCATCTGTCTCTAAGGGCACAGCAGACAGCTTGGCCAGCCAAAATAATCAGTGTCCTAGAACCAAAATAATCACTGTCTTAGAACCCTTTATAGTGACTAAAGGGGCTCCAGGAGAGCTGAAGAGGGACTGGGGACAAGGGCCTGGAGTGACAGGACACAGGGAATAGCTTCCCACTGCCAGAGGGCAGGGACAGATGGGATATTGGGAAGGAATTCTTGGCTTTGAGGGTGGGGAGGCCCTGGCACAGGGTGCCCAGAGCAGCTGTGGCTGCCCCACCCCTGGAAGTGCTCCCAGGCTGGATGAGGCTTAGAGCACCCTGGTCTAGTGGGAGGTGTCCCTGCCCAGGGCAGAGGGGCTGGACTAAATGATCTTTAAGGACCCTTTCAACTCAAACCATTCTGTGGTGCTGTGGGAAGGGTGAGATGGTCCATGGGTGGGTGTCCTGAGGTCTCTGGCAGCCCTCGCCATGCACTGGGAGCACCTTCAGTAGTGAAATCTCATACGGTTTTCTTGCAGAGGTGATTTCACAGTCAAGTTCTTAGGTGGGGAAAAAAGGTCCTGCAACATTGAGTATTGCTGGCAGCATCAAGAGCATCTGTTCCTTGTTCTCCTGTCCCCTCCGAGCTGCCAGGTTGCCTTGTGAGGGAGAAAATGTGGTGCTCCCCATTCTCACATGTGTGTTCACACACACCTCTGTGAGTTTGGTGGGTTTTGTCATATCTGTAATGACTTTGCAATGAAGCTGTGAATGAAAGTTTGGCAGACTGGTTTTACAATTGTCAGCCTTCCCAGAAGCAGCCCAGAATTTCATTAACTGAGGTATAGGCATGATTTCTTATAAGCTCTTTTCAGATTTTACTAGATCCAGATAAATTAAATCAGTATTTCATCTATGTGCCACCAAAATTGGTTGTCACTGATCTCTTCATAAAGGAATGCTGTAGTTCTGGTCCCTTATGTTTGAGCAGCAGCTGCACTAGATGATGCTCCCATTTTTTTAATAAGTGCCTGTCGTTCAATAAGAATGATGGGAAATAAGAAACCTGGATATGAGTAAAGCATAATCTTGGTGAGGATTAAGTGGGTGAAGTAGGAAATTTGAGAGGGAGTGGTCACACCATGACACCATGGCTGGGTAAAGGTGCAGGATGTTGGTGGAAGTGTAGAAGCAGGAGCCTCAGATGGCTGGAAGGAGTCCCTGAGAAGCCCTGACACGGTAGGGGAGGAAAAAAGAAATCTTTCCATCCACAACACTTGGGAAGAGGGCATGAGAAGGAATTGTACCTTCTGCAATTCCTTTCACCTCTCCTTGAGATGGTGGCCTGATCATGATTCAGTGTCATCATGACCCACTGTGCTGCCAGCTTAGTTCTCTCTCCTGGGTGACCTTTACCCACATCGTCCCCTGGCTCATAAGGAGCAAATTTATCAGCCTTATCCTTCATCAGAGAACTTCAGCTTATCTCCTGCATGAAAAGCCATTTAGCACCTGTGAGATGAAGCTCAAGACAACATCTTGGGAAGTCTACATGAGGAATGAGATTTGTATTATCTCTTAGTGGGAGCAATCAAGGTCAGGATTGAAGAGCAGTCAGAGTTGCAGGGAAAATGAATGCAAGGCTCTTTATCTACTGGCAATTCCTAAGACCCGACTTCATATCAAAGATTATATTTCTGCTCTCTTTCTGAGGCAAGAAGCTAAAACTCAGACACTCAGCCAGGAGCAGGTATGACTTAAGAGTTACTTCCTTGGAAGAACACAGAGGTAGGGCTGAAGTTGTCATCAGCTGTAGCTCTGTAGTGTCAGCAAAAAGAGGTGGTGCCATGGTTGCAAGCTTTCATAACATTTGTCCCCCCACCATTGTCACTTCTTCTCTGTACAGCCTCAACCGCTTACTTCAGCTGTGACTGAAACCACAAGTTATGTCATTATAATTTTTGCTCCCATTGGATGGTGAGTGTATGGCCATTTCTGCCCTTATCTCTTCTTTAAGATAAAATGCCCCAAAATGCCATCATTGAAGTTCAGAGGTCATCAATGACTTTAAAATCCTCTCCAATAGCCTTGGCTCAAACCCAAATTAAATAAAAATCCATGAGAGAGTCAAGGGGTCAGGATACCAAAATAATGTGTCCAAGGCAAGCAGCTTGCTGGTTTCAGAGTGTTTCTGGCAGCCATCTGCTTGTCTGAATTTGAGGATGTGACGCTTTTAGAAGTCAGAGAAAAAAACACACACTCAGACCCACAGCCTTCAGATATTTTACTTGATAACAGGATTCTCTTTTTTGTTCCTGTTTTCTTGCAACCTCAAGAATGTCCTGTTTTGCAGTCATACTGTCAGCAGGTGTCTGTAGTGCTGAAATACTGTGAAATACTGGATGTGTAATTATCCAACTAAAAAAAAGTAAAAATCTTTCTAAAGCCTTGAAACGTTTTCACTCCTCTTCATGAATGAGCAACAGAATGGACTGTGTTAGTAAAACTCGATAGTCACTCATTTATTTACACAGTTCATGATTGTCTCTTTTTAGCTAAAAAGATACAGTTTTTATCATTCTACTCCTATTTCAAGTCTGTGGTCTCAGCCTTGTCCTGTGTAACAAAGAAAATGATCCTTTTATGGATGGTGTTAACTGAGACACCAGTGACAAAACCACATTTAGAGCTAAATTCCCCTTTTAATCTCAAAGGTGACCAGGATCAAAGCACCAAGAGCCCAAAGCTGAAGAGAGAAACTTGAACTCCTGGTGTATCCTTCCTGTGAACAAATAAAGACATTACAGATTCCCTTGTGCCAGTGTGACCCTTTTAATCAGCAGCATGGCCACAGTTATGAAGATGATATTGTGGCAGTCCATAAAACCCCTGTCATGACCAGAGCATCATAAAGCAAATATATTATTGTTCTTGGCCCAAAGTGTGTGTGACAATACAAGGTGAAGATGGGAGTTGAAGAACCCCACAGAGACAGGCAGGAGGGGGAAAAGGCTCTGCAGAGCCCATTGATACAGCCAGCTGTGGCCAGCTGTTGCTAGGGTTGGGTACATCTCCCTGGGAGAGGTTTGCAACAGGACTGTGGGCAAGGGTGGTATAAGGAGAGCTTTTTCCTTGCAGGAGTGACAGCCCTGGGGAGGAGATGAAGGTGTAATAGCAGAAGATGTTTACTCTCTTGGCACTTTCTTAGGAAAAACATTATTTTTCAATTAAAAAAAAAAAACCAACCAAAACTAAAATGAATAAGGCATTCATAAACTAATGAAAGCTTCATTTTCATATGTTATAATGGACTTCATTAAATCCTGGATATTCTCCACATCACAATGTTTATCTGCAAAGCAGTATTTCCCCATGCCCGATGAAAAGGAACAACAGGAGTACCTCAGCAAATTCAACCCACTTCTGGCATCTGGTGTCAGGATTTTAATGGCACACACATTATCTTGGTTTTTTTGTACACCTTCATTTTTCTTTAAGTGACAATACTTAGTTTTGATGCCATGCTTTTCACACATAAATTTCAGTGTCTCAGTAAGCAGGGCATAACATTATTCCTGTTCCAGAAAACAGGAAAAAATAAGCCTGAGTAAGGTGATTCAGTTGTGGCCAGAGAGCAGAATAGACCTTGATTTTCTAAATCCCAGGAATACATTGCATCTCCCACAGGAAGATTTACCCATGAGTAGACAGTGTCACATGGGATGTGAACCAAAGGCTTGCACCAAACTTTGATGGAGAGAATGGACATGTCTCAGACATGTCTCCTTTGGCTTCTTGTGGTGCTGGATTGCTTGTCTCCAGGCTCTTTTTCAGAGTCAGCAATTCTGAAGTGATAACTGGAGGGAAAATATTCAGCTTGGTAGATAAAGCAAATAACATGAGGCTGCCTGTGTTTTCCTCCCATTTTTGCAACTGGCCATTGTCAGTCAGCCCTTTCTAGTGGGATTTTCTGTAAATCCTGTTTGGCATAGAGAAGCAAAGAGCTGACTGCCTCTGTGCTTCCTGTTTGTTTTCTTCTGGTCTCAAATTTGCTTTGAGGGCAGCTTGGGTTCAGTCTTCTTCTGATGCTCTGTAGGACTCACCAGGCCCTGTGTTGGTGTCTGGCAGCAGCAGCAGCAGCAGCAGCCACTTGGGAGGCCCAGAGTCATGAGGGCAAAACTGGAAGTCTCTGCAAAATCTGACTAGGCACTAGGTCACACATGATTAGCTTTTTTTTTTTTAATTTTTTTTTTTTTCTTCTGCGGGGGAAAGCACCTACATGTTTAAAATGGTCCAGTTCTTCAAGTCTATGCTTCTGGGGCCATCCTGAAAGTCCTGAGGCAGGGATTTAATCCTGAAGCCATCCTTCTGAGCTCTGAGTTGGGAACCCATGGCATTCCCAAATTGGTTTCCTGTATTACAGGTGGCCTTACTGCAGGCTTTGAGGAGCCACACTTTGGTACAACCGCATTTGCTGTTGAAGGGCCAGTGTGTACCTTCAAATCCTCTGGCTTGTTCTTTGCTATCACATTCCACATCATTTTGAAGCAAGGTTTCTTTTCTTTTCTTTTCAAGAAAAACAAGAAAATTGGTGTCAAGCAGCTCCAGAAATCTCTGGGAGCTGTGCTGCCAAATGTCCTCTCCCTTTGGCACTGGGAGTCTCCTGGCTTTTGATTTACAATGAGAGGAGATGTGACAAATGAGCCTCTCTTGCCTCCCTCCTCATTGGGAAAGAGCTGTAAACCTAAATGGGTTATATCCTAGTGAAATCAGCTGGTGAAAGAATCAATCAGGTGAGTTCAGAAGTATTCCGTCTGCTTCCAGGGAGAACTCAGAAATGACTCCCTGATAACTGAGGAACCATCTCTCCACACAGCTGCAAAGCCACTGCCACCATGCCATTTTCCACAAAGGCAGCCTGTGGTCATGCAGCTTTCAACACAGCTAAAGAGAAAAGGAGGGAAGTGGGCGATAACATCCTTCCTCCACAGCCTTGTCCACCCTACAGACACATTTTCTGGCCAAGGAAAGAGCTTGTTATTCCTAGAGTTGGTTGTCCTCTAATGGGCAGATCAATTGGCCAAGATTAGGCCTAGGGAGTGGAGGAATCTGTGACTCAGCGCCAGGCCAAGCTGATTTTTCTCATGAAAGTTTAAAAAAGCACCATTCCCCAATTTCATATACCTTGAAATCCTGGTTTCTGCCTACAGGTTAATGATTTTGTGAGGCTTTTATGAAACACTGGGGAAAACTAGGATGCCGCTGGCTGAAATTTCCCTGTCCATGCAGGCCTGGCCTGCAGGGCGGAGTTGGTTTTCTGGACAATGTTTCATAGGATAAGGACAGTTTGGCACAAGAGTATAGCAAGTTGAAGGAGAAGAGCTTTCTGAGCACAGAGACTCAGCCATTATTAATATTTTACTGCCATACCTGGCACTTTTCAAGGCCAGGGTGGATGGTGCTCTGACCAGCCTGATCTAGTGGAAGGTGCCCCTGCCTATGGCAGAAGAGTAGAAATGGGATGGTCTTGAAGTTCCCTTCCAACAAAAAACATCCTGTGATTCCATGAAGTAGTGTGATTAATAGGCCAGAGGGAGCTCACAGGAGCATTTCTGTGTGACAGAGGAAACAACTTTTACCTATATTGCGACTAAAGCACCAAACCCAGCCTTTCCTGACATCAACACATGCAGGTTTTACTCCTGCTTTTAACTCACAGTATCTTAGGTGCTACAATCACAGGATTATTTGGTAGTGCCAGAGTTGAACTTAAAAAGAACTGGAATAACAGAGAGATTGAAATTATTTAGGTGAGACCCATTCTTCTCCACATTTCCCTTGCCTTGCTTGGTTTGTGCAAAACTTCATTCCTTGTCTCATGGACAGAGCCAGGGAGGCACATCCAAAAGTTTCTGTCTGCAGATACAGGCCTGATACACTCCAGAAGGACAAAAAGAGCAATCAACTAGATGTGAACTGAGCCAATTAAGTGTCTGAGCAGTGTTTCGAAAGCGAACATGGGCGGCATCAGAAATTTTCCATCAGCTGTAATAACGCCAATTACTTTGCCAGTTGCTGATTCCACTGTGATTTGTTTAGTGCAGTCATGCTTCAGCTTCTTGCCTGGGCCGATACACTTTGTTTATGCTGACTCTTCATTTGCAGAGCTTTTCTGTCTTTTTTCCCCTGGTGTTTTCTCTTTTCCTTGGGCTCATCTCAGAGTACAGAATAATTCTCTTCCCTCTGCCCCTGCCAGATGGGGCAGAGTATCCTAAGATGGTGACAAGTTTCTTGGGAGCAAGAGATGCTGCTATTGTACAACTACTTTGTAGATGTGGAGATCATCCTCTTGTTTTCCTTCTGGCACTGAGTTTAGAAAGCAGAAAGCCTTCCCAAGAAGTCAGGAACTTATCAAGGAGTGGGCTGTTGGGATTGGATGGTGGTGATGGCTCTGAAGCTGATTGCTTTTATCTCAGGGATAGAATGGAGGACCTTGTGCCTCTCCTTGTGACAAAGGCACACAAGTACATGTGCACACTTGCAGTGAGCCTCCCTGGAAAGCTAGCTGGAGTTTTAAATTGGTGTTTACTCTCAAGTCCATGGAAATTATTGGGTGTCCCCATAGCCACTTTGCACAAGAGCTGTGATTCTTTTCCTGCTAATTGGGGAAGAGCACTAATCATGGGCATTAAAGGAATGCATCTGCCTGACTGGCGACTTGAATGTAAAGTGCTGCAATATCTTCCAGGGATTTTAAAAGCTGGTTTAATTCCCTTTTCAGTCAGGTCCAGACTGGGGAGGGTGGGGTGACATTTCCTCTATCCTCCTTCAAGAGATGCCAAGAGGTGGCTTGACCTCCAAGGTGAGTAATGTCTTTACCTCCTTTCACCCTCCCACAGCAGCTATTGCTGTCTCCAGAACCCTACTGGTGATGCATTTTGTACATACCAGCCTTGCTGCCACCTTTCCTAATATCCAGTTGGAGCCTGACCTGAGCACCATGAGCACATTTTCACCAGGATGCAGCAGGACATTTTTCTATCCATCCCTGGGGCAAGCAAAGGAGTCCCCAGAAACATGATCTGCCACATGAAGTATCAGCTAGAGGTGAGGCTATCAGCTCTATTCATACCCTGCTATCAGTTTCAGCTTTGCAGCTGACTAATATATGTGACACACTTTGCTGCTCACAGCCCTCCTTGTCACCAGGAATTGTAAAAGATCCCCTGGATGTGTCACAGCCACAAATAGACACAAAACAGACAAGCTGCTGGCTCGTGTCAGAGAAATGTGGCAAAGGCAGTTTGTGGGAGAAACGTTTAGTAACCCTAAACTGATAAAATTAAGGCAGAATTTGGCTTTAGGAGATGAACACACTGGGATGTGGTTCCTTTTTCCAGCAGTGTCACTGCAATGGACCTCATGCCCAATTGCCTGGCAGTTTACAAAAACTGCAGTCAGCAAAAACTGCAAAACATGACTGAGGCTGGAATCTCCCCTTACACAGTCCAGGATTAAAATTTCTTGTCCACTCTGTATTCACAGCAGCACAGCTGCCATGGGCACCAGTTGCAAATCTTGATTTCTTTGTGGGAAACTGAGACACAATGAAAAAATAACTTTTCCAAGGCACAAACCTGCTTTGAGAAATAGTTAAAAATACATGACAGCATCTCCTACCTCCTGTCTCACCTGCAGGACAGCCTTGCATTCAAAGATAGTTTATGTAGGAATGTTCATGGAGCAGCAATGCAACTCAGTAGTCACTAAGTCCATACGATATCCAGTTAACCCTCAACTAAAACAATCATACAACAGAATTATGACATTTTTAAGGTTGGAAAAGATCTCTAATATCATCAACTCCAATCTTTGATTGAATACCACCATGTCAATTAACCGTAGTCCTACTCCCAGTCATTTTTTGACCTCCAGGGATGGTGACTCCACCACCTCCCTGGGCAGCCCTTTCCAATGTTTAGCAACCCTTTCTGTGGAGAAGTTTTTCCTGATGTCCAACCTGGACTTCTCCTCGTGCAGCCTGAGGCCATTTTCTCATGTCCTATTGCTTGTTGCTTGGAAGATCAGCCTCCACCTGACTACAACCTCCTTCCAGGTAATTTTAGAGAGCAAGAAGGTCTAAAAAAATCAAATACTCTTTCAGATTTTGAAAGTACCAAAATATTTTCTTTTTCAGAATGCAGACAAATCAAATTCACTCCAAGACTGAAGAGCCACTAACCTTTTTCTTTATTTTTCCTAGTCCTCTGTATTCTTACAGAGTACTGTTGTAGGGTCATGACATACTTGTTGTGTATGTGTTGCAATATAATAACTCATCTGGAGATTTAAACTAGCAAAGGGATTATAAAACTAGAGGCTGCTCTGTTGGTATGGCTGGCTTTGTGTTTATTTTAGGGAAGGATCTATTATCTCACTGTGTTGGAGAGCTGCCCTCAGAGCACCAACAATTCCTGCCCTTCATTTGAGGTCAAAGGCAGGTCTCTCTCCTGGTGTTTAATCTGACTTTTTTATGGGATCATCTCCTGGGTTTTAGCAATATTTAGTAAAAGAAATAAAGCCAAATTTGTCATCAGCCTCATTAGGGAAACTTCACTGTTGGGTTATTAAATAAAATCTGGTGGGGTCCCACCAGATTTTCTACCACAGCACAGGGTATTTAGTGTAACCCTTATGGTGAGTACAGCAGACTCTGGTTATGTTAAGGCCTTGGAGACTTTGGAGTGATTTTGTCTTTGGCCCAAACCAGCAGAATATAATTTTGCTCAAAAAGAAAGGGAGAATAACAACTGATATGACAGGAGAAAGCACAAGTTAGAGAACAGGTTGCAAGAAGATGTGCTGTCTAAATCCAGCTAAAGTCTCATTGACATGTCTGCACATGTATATCCCCATCCATAAAAATGGGAAGATTAGCAATTGTCTATCTTGCAGAGAGCTAAGAAGCTAAATTAATTACTGTTTGTGGAGCTAATTGAGATTCCCAGATGAGTACTGTTTGGAACATTTTAATTCTTATTATTATTATTTCCACTGAGGTTTGCCTCCATGTAATTAGTTTGCTATATCTGCAAACAGGTATGTTCTCTCGAGCTCTTTGGAGGCATTCCTCATGGGACTGGCTGAAGCGGTGTGGCATGAGGAGCCACTGGCAATCATGACTGAGTTGTCTTCCAGCTCTTCTACCTCACCCCAAACCCATGTCCATCTCCTTGGATGGCTGCACTCTTTAGAGAGTCACATTTCCTCAAGTGAACAGAAACAGCTTAAGGAAACCAGCTTGATTACAAATTTATGCACCATTATAAATTGATATGGTAAATTATACTTGTGTGTGTGTAGTGGAATCAAGCCTAGAGGTGGATTATGTCCATTCCAGGCGGGAAAAATATTTTGTAACAGCATTAAAGTGTGTCTAGGTTTGGCCATCAGTTTCTGTTGGGTTGAAAATTAAATAAATTCTCACACAATGTGTACCAGTCACCTATTGTTTTAGTTTATATTCACAAGTGCTGTTCACTTCTATAATTCTGAGTTAGCTCAATATTTTCAAAAAAGTCAATAAAAGCTGCAGTTGCCATCACTGAAGATTCACTTGTCAAATACGTCTCCTACTTATAGGTACAACAAGAGTCGTAGAACAAAAAGACATACTAAAATGGTGCCAGATTTAAAACAAAACAACCCCTTAAGATTATGTAAGAGCTATAGGAAGTATGTTGTTTTATTTATGAATGTAGAATTGTGTCTATTCATTATTTCGTGTGTCTGGGTTGGTGTCGTTTGCTTTTCCTTTCCTTTCATAAATAAGCAATAATTGACATTGAGACAGACAAAGGAGTGAGTTTTAAGGATCTTGAAACATAAGAGGCAGCTTTGCCAGAGGTTTCATTTGAGAGAAGCTAAGTCAGTATGAGCTGGAAAGCTTAGGGAAGTAGACAGAAATAATCAAGTCAACATGTCAAAAAAGTCTGTTCAACTTAGACTGGAGCTGTGCTTGTTTACCTTTCTTGTGCATAAAGCTTAGAGGAGACAAGCTCAGTGATAGGAAAATGGGTTTAAGCCAGCTGAAGTACTTTGTGGTGTTCACATCTCTTTTACAATGGGAACATAGAGGTGCAGGCATTTCTATTTACTTAACAAGTCAGTGAAACCCTCAGTCTGATACTGTGTGCAATGTAATCAGTTTTAGTGTTGTGATTTTTGTGTTCCTGTAATCCTGGGGCAGTCCTTCAAAATCCATATTTGCCAAGGCAAATATATTTGGCCTAAAGGGAACTGGGAGATTCCTTTTTTTTGGATCCCTGAATGAATAAGAGGCTATACTCTATTTTTAAGGATGTGTTCATGGACTCTGAGACACCTGAATGTTTTCAGAGATCTGTGACTACCTCTGAAAAACTGAAATAATCATTGCCATTGGTGTCTCCTTTGGCAGGAAACCTGTGGTTAGAGGGAGTGAGTTAATATAATAATTAGATGTTTAATGTTCTCTGTGTCCAGCTTGAAATTGCAAATAATAGAAACACAGCCAGGGTGCTTTTGCTGAGTATTTCACTGGCTTTCCCCATGTCATCTAATATAACACTGGAAAGAACTGAAATTTTAGACATCCATTTGCAGGATTCCCCAGCATTGCTATCAGCAACCTCCGAAATGGATCCATTCAGTTGGTCCTTTGATGTGCAATTAAACCCAGGAAAAAATAGCTTTGTGTAATGTATAAATAGAAAAGAGGAGAGATAAGGGTGGTGTTGAAGTTGCTGGCTGACAGCTTGGCATCCAAACGTTAAAGGTGAATGCCACTACCACTGCTCAAGAAAAATGTCTGCTCCTTCCCAAATTCCAGCCCCCTGAAACTTAGCACTTTATTTACCTTGTAGCTACTTTATTCGGTTGGAAAGAAGAACAAAACAAAACAAACACACAAAAAAACCCCCGCAAAAACCATTTACAAAAAATCCAAAGCCAACCTAAGGTCTTTGAGGCCAACTTAATTTGTCTTACTAGCAAAAATAAATTTTTTTTTAGAAGAAAATACTGTCTGCTTTCAAGGACAGTTTTTTCCTTAGATGGTTTTTCTCTTTATCTCCATAAAAACAGCATTCTTGCAAGAAGCCTTTAAGTTTACCCATTTTAATTGATGAATAATTGGCTTTTGAAATACAGACCTCTTGCATGCTGCAGAAGTTGTGAGTACATGGGCTGGTCTTGGAGGGATAAGGCATCCAGGCACATTTTGATTAAACTGACAAAAGCGTGAGAAAATCCAGGTGGAAGTGAGAGTATTTGAATGAACTTCAGCAAGAAATTCAATTTCACCTTCTGAAAAAACCAAAAATAGCTGATGCCAATGAATGAAGAAAGCCATTCAAATTCAGGACAGTGAGGAAGAGTATGTGGAGAAAACAAGGATGGCAAAGGAAGTGATTATTAGCCGACCATTACCTGCCTGAACCATGTGGACATCTAGTCCCAGGTGGATTTCCAGGTTGCAAGTATCTCTGCTTGTTGGTCCCATACAAGCCAAGTGAGGTTTTCCTATCTTTTGAGGATCCCAGTGGCCATCTGCTGCATGACTTCCATCTGGTTGCTCTTCATCCTGCTGAACTGCTAAAAAACATTTGGAAACTCAAACCATACTCCCTGATAATGTCACAACAAAATCATAGAAAAGACTGTTCTAAAAAGGCCTACTCTCCTGTTTTAGGTTTGGGTTTTTGTTGTTTTGGCCGTTTTCATGTTAATGATTTTTTTTGCAATGATTTTTTTTAGGAGATTGTGCATGGTTTTGTGGCTGCTGGAGGAAAAATGTCCAACAAAATATGCTTGTTTAGTTTTGTGGCTTCTCAAACCTAGATAAAAAAAATAGGAGTCACCTTTGCAACAGTGACTTGAGAATAGGAGGTAGATGTCTCTGGTGATAGAGAATGGTGAGAGTCTTGGTGCTTTATTTCTAGATTTATATGCAAAGCAGTAATACATTATTTACAGTTTAGTATGGAGAGAGCACCAGATCTTCCTGCTGCTCCATTAGGACTTCAGGCCAGGCTATTTAATGATGCCCTGGCCTCCTCTTTTAAGCAGATTATCACAGTGACACACTGACTGCTGTGCCCCTGCCAGCACCCTTGGTCTTTGCTCTTCCTCTTCTGCTCATGGTGACTCTGCTGTCCATGAAGAGAGGTGGCTGAGGCTGAGAGGGGGTTTTGCTGTGGGCCAGGGGTATCCCTGGATTTTGTCTTAGATAAATAATAAACAACAGCAACAAAAAAAGTGTTTATGAAAATTGTTTATTATTATTATTATTATTATTATTATTATTATTATTATTATTATTATTATTACTTAGCAACCTTCTCAGGTTATCTTTGCTGGGTGCAGCTCTTTGAGCAAAAAAATATTCCCCTTGCTGCAGAAAAGCCTTTGGTCCCTGCTGCTGGAGGTGAGCCATCTCCCCAGGCCTCTCTCTGGAGAATGTTTGTTTTGCCCCACCACAAGCTCACCAGTTCNCATGTCATCTAATATAACACTGGAAAGAACTGAAATTTTAGACATCCATTTGCAGGATTCCCCAGCATTGCTATCAGCAACCTCCGAAATGGATCCATTCAGTTGGTCCTTTGATGTGCAATTAAACCCAGGAAAAAATAGCTTTGTGTAATGTATAAATAGAAAAGAGGAGAGATAAGGGTGGTGTTGAAGTTGCTGGCTGACAGCTTGGCATCCAAACGTTAAAGGTGAATGCCACTACCACTGCTCAAGAAAAATGTCTGCTCCTTCCCAAATTCCAGCCCCCTGAAACTTAGCACTTTATTTACCTTGTAGCTACTTTATTCGGTTGGAAAGAAGAACAAAACAAAACAAACACACAAAAAAACCCCCGCAAAAACCATTTACAAAAAATCCAAAGCCAACCTAAGGTCTTTGAGGCCAACTTAATTTGTCTTACTAGCAAAAATAAATTTTTTCTTAGAAGAAAATACTGTCTGCTTTCAAGGACAGTTTTTTCCTTAGATGGTTTTTCTCTTTATCTCCATAAAAACAGCATTCTTGCAAGAAGCCTTTAAGTTTACCCATTTTAATTGATGAATAATTGGCTTTTGAAATACAGACCTCTTGCATGCTGCAGAAGTTGTGAGTACATGGGCTGGTCTTGGAGGGATAAGGCATCCAGGCACATTTTGATTAAACTGACAAAAGCGTGAGAAAATCCAGGTGGAAGTGAGAGTATTTGAATGAACTTCAGCAAGAAATTCAATTTCACCTTCTGAAAGAACCAAAAATAGCTGATGCCAATGAATGAAGAAAGCCATTCAAATTCAGGACAGTGAGGAAGAGTATGTGGAGAAAACAAGGATGGCAAAGGAAGTGATTATTAGCCGACCATTACCTGCCTGAACCATGTGGACATCTAGTCCCAGGTGGATTTCCAGGTTGAAAGTATCTCTGCTTGTTGGTCCCATACAAGCCAAGTGAGGTTTTCCTATCTTTTGAGGATCCCAGTGGCCATCTGCTGCATGACTTCCATCTGGTTGCTCTTCATCCTGCTGAACTGCTAAAAAACATTTGGAAACTCAAACCATACTCCCTGATAATGTCACAACAAAATCATAGAAAAGACTGTTCTAAAAAGGCCTACTCTCCTGTTTTAGGTTTGGGTTTTTGTTGTTTTGGCCGTTTTCATGTTAATGATTTTTTTTGCAATGATTTTTTTTAGGAGATTGTGCATGGTTTTGTGGCTGCTGGAGGAAAAATGTCCAACAAAATCTGCTTGTTTAGTTTTGTGGCTTCTCAAACCTAGATAAAAAAAATAGGAGTCACCTTTGCAACAGTGACTTGAGAATAGGAGGTAGATGTCTCTGGTGATAGAGAATGGTGAGAGTCTTGGTGCTTTATTTCTAGATTTATATGCAAAGCAGTAATACATTATTTACAGTTTAGTATGGAGAGAGCACCAGATCTTCCTGCTGCTCCATTAGGACTTCAGGCCAGGCTATTTAATGATGCCCTGGCCTCCTCTTTTAAGCAGATTATCACAGTGACACACTGACTGCTGTGCCCCTGCCAGCACCCTTGGTCTTTGCTCTTCCTCTTCTGCTCATGGTGACTCTGCTGTCCATGAAGAGAGGTGGCTGAGGCTGAGAGGGGGTTTTGCTGTGGGCCAGGGGTATCCCTGGATTTTGTCTTAGATAAATAATAAACAACAGCAACAAAAAAAGTGTTTATGAAAATTGTTTATTATTATTATTATTATTATTATTATTATTATTATTATTATTATTATTATTACTTAGCAACCTTCTCAGGTTATCTTTGCTGGGTGCAGCTCTTTGAGCAAAAAAATATTCCCCTNTGATTTTTATCTAGTTTTTTTGTATTTTTACTACAAAATCTGTGAAAAAAAAAAATAGAGTGTTTTCCAAATAAGTGGCCACACACTAGGACTAAATTCATCCAACAATTTTGGGTCTGAAATTAGAGAGTGGAATTCTAAAAAANGTACAGTGAGACAGATGGAGAGGAAAAGAAGGATGAAAGAGAGGAAACATAAGTGAGAAGATAAAAAGAATTAGACTTGCTTTTTTTTCTACCAGAACATGAGGAAACACACTTCCTGAGGTATTTTATGTAGATTTCACTCCCACAAAAATACACTGTTCCTTCAGTCATTTTCCTAGATTCTGTCATTAGATCCAGTCTGGAATTGACATGTGACCTGCAGCAAGTGACAACTTCTGTGTGACTTGGCTGACCCTTCTGCAAACCTGGGGCTTTAATGGGTTTTGTTCATTAAACCTGCCCAGCTCCTCTCCAAGCTGGAGGTGAGGGTGGCACTACGTACATGCCAAGTCTGGCTAGAAACTGTCAGTCCTGTCTGCTCTAATGAGACTTTTCTCCTAAAGAGGACATCAGTGTCTAACCCATCTGCTACTGTCATGTACATACAGCTTTCCATATATATTAAAAAATATTCCTGGAGGTGCGTTCCTTCGCTCAGCTTTTTTTGTCAGCAGTCCTCTGAAGATAGGAGAGTTGTGTTCCCTTAATGAAAGTTGATGGTGAAATAGCTCAAGAATTTGGAAAATAGAAGACAGTTTCTTTGCATCAATGACAGGCATCTAATTCATGCTCCTGCCTATTACATGATGCTTCAGCCAGGCAAGCAGGGAAGTCGTTGCCCCCGCAGAGGGAGCAACATGAGATGGCCTATTTGGGTATGAAATAGGTGCTGGAGTCTATCACAGCAATGGAAAGCGGCAGTCATACATCACAGTATGACATAATTTTTCATCATCCCTTGCCAGCTGAGCTGTGATTAATGTGTTAGCAGGTTTGTCAATTGTCAGATCATAAAACTGATCATTGGAGCTGCACTAAAATGTGCAAACCTTTGAAAACAGGCCAGGCGTTCAGGCTGATCCAGCACTGAATTTGCCTGCAAGTTTTAGTTCCCTCAAGTGGAGGGAGGAGATGCGCAAGCAACACCCTTGTTTTCCACATGTCCCTTCGGTGTGCAATGTGTCCATGTTAACGTCAAGGTGTCCTGTGTGCTCCTCTCCATCCAGACACCCTTCAGCTGAGGCCTCTGATGGCATCTTATCTCAACAAGGACAGAGACAGATGCACTTTGGGATGTTCAGGTTTCCCAACCCGTTTCTCAGTGTTGCTGCTTTAGCACAGAACACAATGACAACGGTTATGTGTAATGGGATTAGATAACTAACCACTGACAAAACAATGGTTACTTGAACTAACAAGCATGAGAAAAAGAAAGAGAGCTGAGGAGCGTGACCTAGAATGGGAGAGGAGTGAATAACAGATGCCTTTGCACAGCCTTCTGCTGTTGCTTGTAATGAAAGAACGCTCAGATGTTTGGAGAGTAAGCCAAGACTTGCTCTGGTCAACGGAGCCCCAAGGTGTTTGATTTACAAACAGCTAAAAATGCTGCAAAACTTTGAAAGTGTATTTACAGCCTTTTTTTCACCCTGTCTGCTTGCTGGCACATACAGAATTACGAGGGAATGGTCTGGGTTGTTACTGTGGTTTTACTCTTTTACAGTTGTTCCACGCACCATTTTTTCCCCATTTTACGGGTCCCTAAAGATCCACAGGCCACCCCTTGAGAACCAACAGCCTGGAAAGACAAGGTGGAAAATTTGTGCTTTGAAGTACATTCATTAGAGTTCCTTGGTTCTACAGGAAAGCCAGGAGGAGGAAAATCATGGACTTTGGGTTCATTGCAAAAAGAGCTGTCTTGCCGTGACAATGAAGGCTTTTCTTGAAACAAAAGTAGGCAAGTCTCAAGTTGTTGTGCAGTGAGCTCACCGTGCTCACAGGGGAGAGTGTCGCGTGCTGCAAATGCACCCAGTGCCCTCCAAGGCAAAGACTGTGCCGCCAACAGGCTCAGCCCAACCCTCCCAACAAGACCAGTCGTACAGACTTGTCCATCATTCCCCAGTATTCCCCCAGGGAACGAGAGGCAGCTAGGTGCACAGATGTAGCATTAGCAAGGCCATCCTTCCCCTGACTTTTTCCTTTTTTTTCCAGAAGAATGGATTCATTGAAGGGAATAAAGGTGTTGCTAAATCCGTCCTGCTTGGCACCGAGCGCCCCATTCCTTCTGGCAAAGCTTGGTTCTCAGCACATTTTGTGTCTGCTGTGCCATGTTATCCCTGAACTTTCCATGAAAAAGTCGATCCTTGAACCACTGAGGCGAGGTGTTTTTGGTGAGGTTGAGTTACGTGGTGACCACACAGCTGAGGAATGCAGGTATTTGGGACTCCTCTGGAAAGACCCTGCTGAAAGATCTCCAGGGTGTACTGTACTAAGCATAAGCCTACCACCCCCAGGGTTTGGAAGAGAACAAATTCCTTCCAGGATTATAGGATTAAGAAGTTGAAAAGTGATTCAAATTCTTCATTAAACAGAAAAAAAAAAAAAAAGAGAGAGAGAGACATGAGGGGAAGCTCTTCAATGCATGCATCACTCTACGTGTTTTCCTTGCAATTAAAGGAAGTTATTGAAAAATATTTGAGGGGATTAAATGCTCAGAGTATATATGCCGATCAAATAACACAAGAGTCTGCATTCTTCTGAGTAATCAATGGAGTGACTTGAATGGGGAGGTTCAAAAGAGCACAGTTATTGTTAAAGTGCCATTGTAGTAGTATTCACCATACTGTATGGCAGATGGACAGGCCCAAGGGTTTCCCAGCAGGGAAACCTTGCTATAGCTGAAAAAAGCAAGGGTCTAGAACTCATATGTGGGTATTTCCACAGCTGTTGTTAAAATTTCAGGCAGGCTTTTCTTCCCGTTGTGTTCACCAAGCTAAATGAAGAAACAGATATTTCTGATTTCTTAATTTCTCAGTTTAAGGAAAGCTTCTTTTGGACTGAAACTTTGTTTCTCTTTTATTCAAGGAAACAAGACATATGTCCACAAACTATGTGGACAAGAAAAGTGTTTAAGGACTGAGCACAGGGCATAAGAAATGGGAGGTGCTCCCGTGGTAAACAGGGAATTGTACTTACCATTATTCTTTCTTCTGTCTTCTGACAGCTTAATTGTTAGTGGTCATTATTTAGCCATTAATTAAGAGGCCATTATGTCCCAGACACCTGGTGTCTAGAATAGCCAATGTGTCCTGCAGTTCGTACACAGCACCATGACCACTGTGTTGTTCTGTGAGTGTTTGCCCATGTGTGTGATGGAAATGTTTCTCTATCCAGAGATCTTTGCTTTATTCTGACTTTTCCTTTGGGTGGTTCAGTGCTGAAATGGGCACAAACAGCAGTGGGATAGAGAAGAAAGAGATTCAAATGGTGTTTGAAGACCGTGAGGCTATAGGATCCTTTGTCGTGTCACAGCATAATGCTGGGAATCAAATTTCCCTTGATTATCAGTGTCCTGTTTCCAATGCTTTTGGAGGACAAAAAACCTGACTTTAGATAGATTTTGGCCCCGTGGATCTACTTCCATCTTTTCCCCTGCTCTGCCATTACAGCCTGTGAACAAACCACCTCACCTTTTTAGCTTCCTTTGGATTTTATGAATGAGCAGATTAATGGTAGTCCCTTCAATTCCTGGATTTAATTAAAAGTGCTTTGAGATCTTGAAATGAAAGGTGCCATATAAGTGTACAGAGAAAGATTATAGATAGAAAGATAGATAGATATAGATAGAAAGAATATAAAGAGTCTCCTCTCCTCTCCTCTCCTCTCCTCTCCTCTCCTCTCCT
>VXAX01002202.1:307176-355789 GCA_013399835.1 Leptocoma aspasia
TTTTTTTTTAATTCAAAAGAGGCTTTTTTTTTTTTTTTTAAATCTTGAAGACAAATTACCCCATACCTCAGATGTGTCATTTGAATAATGGGTGTAAAGATACATTTGTACTTTATGTCCTTTGAGATTCTTTGGAAAATGGTCTACATGAAGACTAAATATTCTTCTAGCATATATATATATATATATATATATNAGCCAGTTCCTTAAAAGTTAATGTGCTAAAGTGCATGTAAGAAAAAAGTGTAATACTAATAATAATACTAATGATGCTGCTGCTGATGATGATGATAACAACCATAACAATAACAATAACAATAACAATAATAATAATAATATTAATAAAATTATAAGTAGTAGCAGTAGTAGTATTTGGTAGAATATGACTCTGATCAGAGTTCTTAGATCAATATATTATCCAAATGATGGGTGGAGATAATTTATAGCAGTATAGTCTGCTCTAGACAGACACAGTGATAAAAAAATCTGTTGAAGACCAAATTCTTCAAGAGGAATATTCAATTTGAAGCAGGAAAAACAATGCACACACATTGCAATAAATATGATTTGAAGAGAGTTCTGTAAGGCAGAGACAACAAAACTGAAGATGTGGAGAGATGTTTATACTTTGGGATATCTCCTTTTTGTGTCCATTAGGAAATAGCTTAAAATTGGCAGGAACCTTGTTGTTACTAAGTGTGTTTGGAAACTGATCATAGAAACACTATCACCATGATATGATTAGCTTTATCTAGTATCTATATATAGCTGTGGGGGCTTTTTATATGGAGATGTTTTCAACTATATTCTTTCACTTTGGCGGTTAGATGGAGCTCATGAAAATAGAAACCTGGATTATCCTTTCTGTTATTGTGCAGTGCAATGAGCAATAGGTTCCTTATCCATGATAGTATAAATAATGGCAATTGAATAAAGAGAATTGACATTTGTGCCAAATGGCTATTTCTAGCATGTTTAGTGTTCACACAACCCCGCCTGCTTTTTTTTTATATATATATTTTTTTTTTAATAATTTGGGTAACTGCCTTCCTCACTGTCCAGTTTCTGCCTGTAAATGCAGAGATTTGCTTGATGTTTGGTGTGGTTACCGATTCAGACGTAAATTTAGGTGGACTCCATCCAAAACTATTTCAGATGATGACTGCAACTTGTTGGCAATATATATTGTAATTTATGTTAAAATATATATTGTAATGCGATGGAGCCCACGTCAGATACCTTTTCTTTTGGAGGTAATATAAAGAGAACAAAAAGGTTCTTCTTAGATATTGGAAATCAAGCACTGAAGATAAAATTTCTCCAATACATTCATGTCCTCTTGCAATAGAAGAGAAAGAAGGTGTGACTAGAGGTGTCAAAGTGTTAACTGAAATCCAGTGCTTAAAAGGCATTGCCATAATTCAGGTAAGAGAACAAATGCTGCCACTCCCTCTCCAGTCCTGAGTCAGTTATTTGCCTTCTCTGCCTTCTAGTTTCTTTGCTTCTGAAGGGTTTGTGGCAATATTTATTTTAAAAGATGCTGAGGCAATAATTTATTAATATTTGCAGTCTTCTTTCTGGTCTCTGGAAAGTTGGGGCATGCAAAGACATTGATCTTATTAAAGCATGTCCTAGTTAAGCATAAAGATGAAGCAATGCTTCTGCTAGATGGGTGGAAGTTTGTGCAAAGATCTTACATTTTGAAAGGGAAAAGGGACCACTTGGCCTTCAGACTTGGCAATCTGAAACTGCATTGCACTTCCAGAGAGAAAATACAGCAATCTCTTCATGATAGAAAAGGGAAACAAAATGTTAACCAAGGGCAAATTGGAACCAGTAGTGTTTTTTTCCAGTGATAGTAGTCAATCACTAAAAGAAAGGGTCAGTGGAAGTGAAGACTTCTTCATCTTTTGTGTTCAAGATTGAAGGCCTCTCTAGAGGAAATGTTTTAGACAAAAATTATTGGGCTCAACAAAAGAGGAGCTGGGTAAAAATTAAAACTCTATGACATATAAAAGATAAATTATCTACTAGTGCCTCTGCATGTGTGATTAATTTCACACAGCTTTAGATGTTTGAAGTTAGATGCCTAAGTTTGAACTGGTCACCCTGGGCTCCCTTTTTAGTCAACAGTAAGAAATAGGTATCTCCAGGGAGCAATCCATTTGACCTGCCTTGGATGCCTGTTTGAGTGTGATGCAAATTGTCCTCTGGGGTACCTGTTGCTCCTCACTGACTATCAAGGAAGCCCGTGGTGATTTGTTCACATCCCACCATCTCATTTTCAGATGCCTGAGGAAAGATGTGTCTCTCTGTGGGACACCTAGGAGTTGTGGAACAGCAGCCCTTAATTTATAGGACAGAGGCCTGTTTTGTGGTAGCACTTGCCTTGCATCCTTTATGAGTCAGTTGCTGGGTGAGTTGTATTCCCGTGTTGTTGAAGCAGTCTGTGATTTGAAAGGAGGACCTAAGAACATCCCTCTTATTTCTTCAGGGGCACAGATGTAGGTAAGGGTGGGCCAAATCCTGTTGTTACTCTGGTATAAAGTCCCAGCAGTCTCTCAGATTTTAGTGGAATTACCATGCTTTACATCTTAAGAATAAAAGCAGAAATGATCCATTTAGAAAGGATTAATCCAACTGCCACAGCAATTGGGTTCTTTCTGTTCATCACATGATAAAGGGAAGCTCTGGAAAGAATGCCATATATCACAGAGCATTTTTAAAGCAAAGACTCTTGGGAAAATCCTTGTTAAGCAAGTGGAGACAGTGTTAATAACACTTTCATCTTTCATTTCTTCCTGTCCTGTAGCCTTCCTGGCGCCGCTCCAAATTCACTTCATCACTTGGTGTTACTTGGTTTAGACCTGTGCCTCTTGCGTATCCTGCTAATAGTGGATTCCTGTGTAGTGTATCCAAATTCCTCAACTCTAGCCCTGTCACTCAAGATGATGAACCTGTCATCATGCCGGAGGTGTGCTCCGAGCTGCTTGGAGCTGTGCTCAGCCCACATCTGAGGGGAGCAACTCCAGTGCTCAGCACAGGAGCTTAACCACCCTAAACACCCTGCCTTATCAAAGGAAGGAGGGAGTGCCTCTGGCAGGCTCCACAGCACAGGGAAGTCTGTTCTCTTTATGTGGACCACAGGGAGGAGATGTGTCTTAGATACTCCAGCCATGCCTGCAATGCAAGAAGTCTTCAGCTGTTTGTTTTGGCTGATCTTGGATCACACATTAGCTAGGAAGATTTGCAGTGCATCAGTGAGTATACAGAGGATTCCCGAGGCAGAGGGATTTTATCACTCTTCATATAATTGCAGAGAAGTCAGGTATGACCATACAGCAAGTCTTGGTCCCTGCCAGTTGTCCCTGTTACCATTCAGGTCTGTTTTCCTGGTCTGTTTTCTTCCTGGATAGCTACTCTTAAGTGTCCACCAGCAGCTGCTGTCCACCTAAGCAATGGCAGAGCAGGCCTGGCATATCTCAGTGGTTTGGATTAATCTGTGTTTCAGAAGCTCTGTGAAGCAGAGGGCCTGTGTGGACATGTGTGGCTGCAGACACCATGCCCAGATTGAGTCTGCACCACCGATCCCAAAGACAGCAACATGCTGTCTCTGTCACAGTGCATGCACAGCCTGATGTGCAGAGCAGGGATGGTGCAACCAGATGGCACGAGAGGGACCAGGACTGTCATCATCAGGCAGCTCTTTTTTTGGTTCCTTGCCTGTGCAATTTGTAGGTTCCCATGGTGCTGTACCACAGGCTGTTTAGCCATTTCCGCGCCGCAGAGAAATCCCACCCCTTCCAGCTACGGGGGACGTGACACTCTTGCCACATCCAGCCATTTCTGACATAGTGGTATGTGTGTTGTCTCAGTGAGTGAGCTTTCTGCCTGCTGCAGCAGCACTCCCAGGGTGCCCGTGTTAATAGGGTGGTTGAGGTGAGTGTTAACCTGCTGCTTCCCCTGGAGGCACAGACCTTGTGGTGAGGGTTTTTCTGTGCTGAGGTTGCCTGGGGGAAATTCACTGTACACTGACCTCAGTCGTGGATGCAGAGGAAACTTTGCACTTTTTTGGAGCTTATGCAGGCTTTTAGCTTGTAAGGATTCACTGTCCCATTAAGAAGAGACCCCTTAGTGCAGTTCTCTGTCCTGTGTGACACAGTCCTGCTGATGCCAACAGGAGCTTTACTGGCACCACAGGTACACAGAATGCCTAGGGAGTCTCTCCAGCAGGAAATAAACAGCTATACCTCTTAGGATGACCTGTGAAACCTTGGTTCTGAAGAGACATGTGGTTTTCCCACTTTGCCAGAACTCACTGAGGTCTGATAGATTGTGGGCAGTGCAGAAATCTCTTTGTAACTGAAAATGTTAAAATTTAAATGTTTGTTTGTTGCTTTTTTTTTCCCAAAAGGTCTTGATTTTTTTGGTTTTTTGTTTGTTTTTAAACTGGGATCATTCATCTTTCTAGTCACTGAGATTGTACCCTTCTTCCAACAAAAGGGAAAATGGGAAAAGGTTGGTGAGATCCATTAGCTGACTTGAGGATTTGAAAAAAATCAATACATTCAAGGAGCAATTCAAGAAGTTGATGTCTTTGAATCATAGAGTCACCGGATTGTTTAGGTTGGCCCTTAAGATCATTGAGTTCAACCACAAATCTAACACTGCTAGGTCCCTGAGATCCACATCTGGATGTGTTGGGGGTACCAACATCCTCATGGAGATGTGCACCACCACTCAGACTTCCTCACCACTTCAGATGCTCTCTCACTGCTCACTGCTTCTCTGACTCAGGAGCATCATCCCTGCTTTGGGGAACCTCTTCTAAGAGGTAATAATAGCCTTTGTCCTGTGATGGTGCATCTGTCTGTGAGCTGCAGAGACATCTTGGGAGATGCAGAACGTTTTCCATAGTCTTGGAGATGCTTAACACTGTCTCAAGGTTCTCACCTTATGCCTTATGCCCAGGGCCTCTGCTGCACCTGGGAGACAGACCTGGGGCAGTGTCAGAGGATTTTATTTCACCACTAAATGAATGGTTTCATACTCAGAAAGTCAGTGTGTATTATAAGCATGTGAGGACCTAAACCTTTTTGTGTTATTGATGATGGGAGCCTGCATGCAATAAGAACTGGCCTTTATTCACTCAGGAAAGCTTTCTAGATACTCATACTGAGTAAACGAGCTGTTGTTTTTTAACTCTTCAGGTTTATTAAACATTAGATCATAGGAACTGTTAAACCAGTCAAAGTCTTATAATTGTCTTATTACGTGTTTCCAATTACTGACTGTAGACAACACCAGATGTCTCAAAGGAGCTTGCAAGAAACCACGTAGTAGACAATAATAATAAACATAATTTGATCATAAGAAAAATAGCTCTGTGTTTGGCTTATACCCTGGGACATGACAGTGTATATTTTATTATACATATATATTTTTTAAAGTGACAGCAGTTTTTGAAATAAGGGACTGGAATTTGGGATGTCTAAATGAGATTTCAGCATTATCCCCTCACAGGAAGGTTGACACAAACCAAATGACATCATCATTTGATGACAAATGTGTCGTCATTTTCAAAATTTCCAAGAGCACCTCCATTTCCAGAGTTAAATACCACCAAAGACCTTAACACTTATAAGGTTCCTGAGATCTGGGAACTAAAACCGTTGCAATAGGGCAAGGGAAGGTTACGTGAAAAATCAGATTTGTATCTTAAATAGGAGCAATTATTAAAAGAAGTGAGAGAAGTTAAACCAGTGCAAGGGAACACAATGTGCTGTTGTCTTTTTTAGATGGTGTACTCCAGGCACTTGGCAGTGCTTGTGTGTGAAGTGATGGGTGTGCAATCAATTTGGCTGTTTTCCCCATGCAGGCCCTTCGGTGCAAACCCTCCACTTATTTGCATGGATCCTTCAGTCAGTGCAGAGAGATCTGCACTAAAAACAGAAAGACAAAAATTCCCCAGGCAGCCACTTCAGATCATACTATTCTCTGTTATTATTTTAAAAAGAGGAACGCAGAAGTACAAACAGAACGTCCTTGTTCTGTTCATCTTCCTGCAGATGACTCGAGAAGCTCCTTTTGTCCTTCCTTTGCAAAGAGCGAGTTAGGAAATGAATGACATCTGAAGGCAACAGCTGGGTTGCTCACCCCAGATTTTGTCTGAAGGTCACCTTGCACTTCTCTGTGGTTCAGAGATGTTTTTATTATTCCTCTTTTAACCTTAGGAGTGGTTTTTTTATTATTATTTTTATTTTTTTCTTTCTTCTCCCCCCTCCCCCCTCTCCCCCCACTTAAGCTAAATGACAAGTTATGAAACTTTGTTGTTTTCTTGTTCTTAATGTGAGTATTGAAAAATGATAATCTGCCGGGCGCATGTGACGGAGCGCTCCCTCCTCCCGCTCCCAGCTCCCTCCCCGTCAGCTGCTGCGGCTCTTCATCGTGTTTAACCGCTCCCAGCTTTCAGAGTACTTTGGTTTCCGTTCTCAGACCTCCTTTGTCTCCTCTTGCAGCTGTTTGTTTCGCAGTGTGGTCAGTGTTTGTGGGGTAGGTCGAACCCCGCTTCTAAACTCTCATCTCCTCTCTTCCCGCTCCGCGCCCTGCAAAGGTCACGGAGCTGCCAGGGGTCCTGCGCTCCCGCTGGGAGGGACCAGTAGGGAGAAAGGGAAACCATTAATAAAGGGAGAGTGGGGCAAACTGCAGAGTGGCAGCAGGCTCTGGTGCTACACCCAGTCAGAGGGCAGGAGATTCAAACCGAGCCTTGAAGATCTTCTGGCGCGTATTTAGGGAGGTGGTGGATAAATGGTGTGACGTGATCAAAAGCTCTCATTCAAAATGGGAAGGCACCGAGCAAGGCCTCCAGCCACCCTGTTTGATCTGGGGGTTCTTTTGCCTGACTTTAATGAGCAGGCATCCAGTTTGAGGGAGAAAACCAGACTTTCCATAAAGCCTGTAATATCAGACTTCTGCTGTGAATCAGCACTCAGGTACCACGTGTGAGGGGAGACCCACAGTCTTCTGTAGTGTACCAAAAAGGTAATATTTGTCTGTATGTCACAGAATCATTTAGGGAAAAAATCATCTTGGAAAAAACCCCAAGATCATTGAGTCCAACCTTCAAATCCTTTTCTGGGCAAGGAACTGCAAGTTCAAAATACAAATAAACTTAAATGAAGTAAGATTTTGCATGACAATATTCATAGCTGGTCAAAAACAAGTTTTAAGAGCCTAGGCGAAGCACAAAGTGTAGGCAAGCCTTAATTTAGAGTTTCCCAGATTAGATTTCTTCCCACTCCTGCATAGTGTGTGCACCTAGAGAAAGGACACGGCACAGCAGCTGCCAGGGTAGTATCAAATAGAAAATGCTTCTGCGCCAGCGTGCCTTGAATGTAGTTTCCCTTGGAATATTCCACTGTAACTCCACCAACCCCTACAGAATACACTGGTGGAGAGTTAAATATCTGTCTCCTACACACATTAGTTTCTGCATGAAACACAAGTGACTTTATACGTTTATTTTTTCTTCCTTTCCTATGGAAACTCCTGAGTGGGAGTGGGCCTTGTACACTGCATTTCACGTGAGAAATGTGCTTGTAGTCCTCCTTTGAAATTGCAGCTACTAAATATCCCATAGAATTATTTATATATTTAATCTGAAGTATTGCTTCCATTTTAAGAATGGCTTCTAAATTGTATCTACAGTTTACACTCCAAGACAGGAAATTTATATATGGAACAAAGTAGTAAGTGCTTCTTGTAGTTTATAAGGTGCTACAAACTCTAATAAAAATAGAAGAGAAATGTTAAATATTCATTATACTATTACAGCTCTCCTGGTTAATGGCAAAAGGCACCAAAATTATTTCATTCAGTAGTGTTTTGGATTTATGCCTGCAGTCTATTGTTTCAACAATGTCAAAAGCTGTGTAGCAACTCTGGTTCATCTGCAGTAGTAATTCAATATTATAAATCTTTACAGAAAAGGAAGACCTATAAGTCCATATATGCTCATTTCAGGCCCTTGTAGGATTAAAAAAAAAAATAAATAAAAGCAAGAAAGCAAATAGAAGTTAAGAGGGGGAATAACACCATAGGTATTTATAAAATACTGCCTCTCTTGGCCTTGGTCTATAGTTTCCACTTTCAGGCAGTAGTGCTCCCTTCTGAATGTTTTCTATTCTATATGATCTACCATAAAGAGTTGTGCCATCAAAAAACATGATACTATGCGTGCCAAGAATCCAGGTACTCCCATTAGAATAAGTGTGACAGCAAAAGACATGAAATATGGGCATCTGCTGAACTGGCTAAACCCCTTGAATATTCCTCAAACAAAGAGAAAACAAAGCACCCTTCCCCCATCTAAACAAAACTAAAATCTCTATCACTAGTCCTGGGAGATAAAGTCTTATCCTAAAACCAGCTCCCACTGTAACCCAGTCCATGAATCACAGCACTTAAGCCTGAAGAGTCACATTCCATGTTGACACAGACCTTCAGTAGTCCCATTAAATGTAATGGGGTTGCACAAGATGTAAATCACTGTAAAATATGAACCCTGATCTAATTTCTTTCTCCGAGATTAATTACTTCAAAGCCATTGTTTCTTACTTCCTCCTCCTCTAAAATCCTAGAACAACAGAATTTTTGAGAGGAAATTATTTTAACTATCAGTATTCTGAAAGAAAAGCTGCTGTTGGCTCTCTGGTGCACTTTGAAATTTTACTTTAAAACACAGGAAGAGATTTTTGGTTTGAGACTTTGTGTCAGCTGTGGGGTTTATTGGACAACATACTCGTGGCTGGGATTACTTTGGCAGTGAACTAAACAGCCAAGTACAATTTATGTGTCCATATATTGGAGCATAGTGGGAAATAATGTATGTGTTGTGGTGAAGACCTAGTGGTCCGTTGCATTATTTCCGTGGTAATTAGGAGGCAAATGACCCTTCTGATGACAAAATTGAATTATGCTTGTGAATATTTAGTAGGGACCATTGTACCTCTTGCAAGAGGGTGACTTAAATGGCCTGAAAGGTCTCTCCAAATGTAATATTTATGACTTGGTGAACGGTAGATTTCAAGCCACTACCAAAAAAGGATAACACCAATAGTTGGAACAACCTGTACACATGTCTAGGTATGACAAACAGAAATTAAATACAGTAAATCTACTTGTCTTTGCCAAACATCAAAAAAAAAGAAAGCAAACAAACAAACAAATGAAACTTCAGATCTTGACCATCTCGCTTGTACATTGCAATGAGTAACATTCTGCCTTGTACAAAGGAGATTTTTTCACCCGCATTACACTGTGGCAGAGCTTATCTTTTTTTAAACAAGTCATAAAGAGGTTTTGTAACACCACATAAAGAGTTAACTACAAAGTGTTTATAAAGTGTGTTTAAAGGTATTATGGTAGGGTTTTTTCCATACAGAATGTTGCCCTAGGTCACCACTTGAAGGCACTCAATGTTAGGCTATCACATTTTTCCTTATTGAGACCCTCAATAAACGACCACATGGAAACTGAGGCTCATGTTATTATGGGGATGGTGGGTCAGATACCCCTGTGCTACTCAAACAACTCTAAATGTCCTCAGAAGTGTTTAAAACAATCCCAAAATAGCTCATCTGTAACAGAGGTGGATAATCAGAATATGGGTGGTGGGTGGTATGTGGCTTACAGATTTCATCAGTATGTATTTGGGATGACTTGCATACCTGTTTCATGGCCTCATCACCCATGATTAATGTGCTATAAGGTTACAGGAATTAAAACCTCTCACTGGCACTTGGTGAAGCTGGGGTCTTGCAGAAAAGAGAGTATGTGAGCATGTAATTAAAGCCTGTGCCATTAATGTGTTTGCAGAAATGGACTGAGTTGAGGCCACACTCACAAACTCATCAAGACATGAGACCTTTCAGGTTCTTTTCTTTGTTCTGTGTAATGTTTTTATGACAGGCCTTTAATTCATTTATTATATATACCTATTATAATGAGACCAGTAGACCAGTGTGATTACTTAAAAGTTCACATGCATAAAAGTTAGGGAAATAATGATAGGCATTGCACAGTTCTGCCTGCACACTGGTTTTCTCTTCTTACACAGGGGATACTACTTCAGCTACTTTTATAACATTATTGCCCTTTCCTTTAGTCCTTGGATGCAAGGGATTAAAGCAGTTAATTCAGTTTAATGTGTGTATCTCTGCTGTATTCTGTCTGAAAAGACCTGGACTAAACCCAGTCCCCGTTGTGGTGGGCACTATGAGAGATGGGTCTTGTTCCTCAGAGCTTATCAGCTAAAGCAAAAACAGAGGTGTGCAGCAAGAGAGGGGAAGGATTATTATTTCTGTCCTTTTTGGACAGAAAGCCACAGAATTTGGGAAAACATTCTGCAAAGTTTTATCTTCTCTGGAGAACTGATTTTATCTTTGTAATCCAGCTATAGTCCAGGGACATCCAGAACACAAATTAGATTTTACCTTGGCCTAATCATCATCATAAGTTTCTTCTTCTCTATTATCAACCACTGATATGCCTCTGGATGACCATTGACTGTGTTCCTGAATCAGGCATCTTGACTAGGGAGTCAGCTCCTATTAAATACATTTCTAAATGCCTAAGTAGGAGATGATCTCTTCTGGAGTTTAACAATAGAGTTCCCTGCTCAAAGTCAAAGAGGGTACACGAGAATAAGAGAAAACAATAGGTTTTCTAAATACCTATCCAGTGTCTTAATCACAAAATCTTCTTTCCTCTGAATAAGCTTTTCCTTATCCTTTGGGCTTGATTTTCCAGTAGGTTAAATAAGCTTCCTTATCAATACTTGAACAGGACTTGCCAGTAGTAGATCCACTCTGGCAGAGAGCAACAGTTCTCTTATTTTTGATGGAGATTCCTTCATTTTCCCTTGACAGGGAGGGTGATAGCTAACATTCAACTGTTTTAAACTTTTAAGCATTTAAAGTATTACAAGCACATGAGAGTAGGTGGGGAGGGGACCATGGCAGTGAGAAGAAAGCTGCACGTTGGCTCACAGTCAAGAGTCCCTTCTCTGATTTCAGATAGATCCAGAGGACTGCCCTACCATAGCTGGAAGAAAGGCTAATCCCTGGGATCATTATATTCACAATCCTGCCTTGTGATCTCTATAAATCTCCCTCTGAACACAGAGGATGAGCATCCTAGTGGGATTGTCAAAACGCTTTTTTGTATGAATGCTGGGTTCAAAAGGAAAAGGAGCACTGTGAAGTGCCCATGAAGAAGCAAGCATCTGAAGGCTTGCTTTATGAAAGATTAATTTACATCCTACAGTTTTGGTTTTGTTTTGGTTTTTTATTTTTTTTCCCCTCACAAAGGCTGTTTTAATGGTTCATGTTTTAAATGCACACTGTTTAATTATTTATGCATCTTGAGCAGTATTCTCTGTGTTTGGAACTTTTGCCGTGGCACTAACCTTTTCATTTCACACCACTGAGAGTTCATGCTGCACTGTGTACAAAACAGCCTCTAAAGGTCCCCTGGAGAATGCATACAGCAAGTGTGTAAGGATTGTTTAAGCATGTGTGTGAGATGGGTTATTTGCTTGATTGCTCTCACTGGTGAGTCAGGGAGTGTGGCAAACTCAGCAGCATCCCTGCAAAGTGGTTTCAGACCCCAGGATTAAATTTTACCCTGTGATAGTTTTTAATTATACCTTCAAAAGAAGTATCTTCAGATGGTTTGACAGCGCACATGTCCCAAAAAATTAGGCATGGATAGGAGTGATTTTAAAAGCACTTGAAGTTAAACAGGAGACTAAGGAGAGACAAATCACATGGATGTCTCATCCCTGGAAGTGTTCAAGGCCAGGTTGGGTAGGGCTCTGAGCAACCTGTTCTAGTGGAAGGTGTCTCTGCCCATGTCAGGGGATTGGAAATAGATGAGCTTTAAGGTCCCTTCCAACCCAAATCAGTCTGTGATTCTGTTAATCACTGATTCTTGCTACAGGCTTGATAATGCAAGCACATATAATATCCTGGGGTAATGTGCCTACATTTCTAATGCAAGGAAGTTCAGGAATGAGACTCTTATAAGCACTTACCTCTTCTTGAGATTCTGTAAATGTGAGCTCATACACACACTGAAGTGCAGCTCAGTGCAGTTACTGAAAATCACCCTTGCTCAGCATCCTTGGTTTTGGCCTTTCTGACCATGAGAGATTTCTTAAACCTGTGTCAGAGTAGCCATGTTTCCACTATATACAGTAAAATTCTGCAATGGGATTAAAATAAAATTCTCTGGGAATACTGTTGAAGCATGGGAGGGAAGAATGGGTAAGATGTAGATAGATAACCTTTATGTGTCTCCTCCTATCATTACACAATTGCTGTCTTTCTCCATTCTCTAATAATTTTTCTAGTCTTAACTGTTCAAAAAGTGGGTTTCCTGTTGCATTTGTGGGCTGCCCTATAACTTAATATGTCTTGCTGTCAGCAGGTTCTAATTTTAAGTGTGAACTTCCTTTCATTTCATCCCTTTTCTCCTATTTGCATTGTGAAGAGTCAGCTGTCTCTTCAGATGTTGATGTCACAGACCTGGGACTGAGAAGAAGGATTTTGCTCAGCCTTTTGGCATTCAGTGGGCCCTGTTCTACTATGGAGATTGCACTGATGTTATTGATTGCACTTGCACTTGAATATAAAGATTAGCCTAAAGAAGGATAGATGCTTTCAGAGTTCAATGTTGGCCTCCTGGGGAGGGAAAATTTCTAGATCAAGCCAAAATTGACTTTATCTGAGAGTGTATTGCGATCAGACATGGTCCCTTTTCCATCTGCAAAGCAATCTGCAGAATCTGGGCAAGTTTTCTCCAAGGGAGATGTCACGGCCTATTGCGAAATAACTCTTCATTTTCCAAAACATTCTTGTAGCTCAATCTTTTCCCATACATGGAATCTCCTCTCTACAACACAGAGCAGTAATGATATCCATGCTGTATATAGTGTTTGTGGGAGATTTTCAGGGTTTTTCTTTCCTTTTTTTTTTTTTTTTTTTTTCCCCCCAAACTTATTTTACAAGAAAACAGGATCAGGCACTTTGAAAGCCCTGGTGTTTATTCCGGGAGAAATCCATCCAAGACAAGTGAAGCGTCAACACCTACTTCTCAATAAACAACTGTCAGGGTTTTGAGTAAATGAGGGCTGTGTCTGTGGGGGTGTGTGCCTGTTGGTTATTTAATTGCTCCATGAGTCTCCCTGTATCCCTAGTAACCTTCATGTTTTCATTTGAGTTACGCCAAAGCTCTGCAGTGATATTCCCCAAACCGCTGCTGCTGCTCCGGAGACAGGATTGTTAGAAAGTAGCCTGGCTTTGTTTGCTGCTCGTGTTACTCTAGCCTGGGCAGAAAATTTAAACAGGCACCTGTGACCCTTCCCGTGTGCTGCAGAAAGGATTTTGTCCTGCCCTGATGCCTCTGAGGCTCCCTCCCTAACACTTGTGTTAAGCCTTGCTCTCCTGAATGGGCCGCACTCTAAATCTTTGCCATCAGGATAAATCGGTTGGAAGGGAAAGAAATTAGCTCTTTTCTTCAGTTCACTAACAAAAATAGGCACTGTTGCCTTAGCTCCAGCTGCTTGCCCAACAAACAAGCTGGTGTAGCACACACTTCAGGTAAACTTTGCATCTTGCCTACTGCTTAGCTAACCTGCCAGTGGGGGAGAGATTCTCACCTGTGTCCTGAGGTTGCTGCCCTAATAGAACTGGAAATCAGATCACTGGAGCTTGAACTAGGTGACCTGCTCCCCCTAATTTATGGGAAATGTGGGGGTTTCTTTTAACAGTTAGACAGGGTCTTCAGAGGAGCTAAGATGGTCAAAATTTAATGAGTTTCATCCAAAGTCTTGTCCATTTAATGTTTTCCAGTCTGTTTTCCTTTGAGGGAATTGTGTAGATATCCTCACTTCAGCAGGGCCTCCTCCAGAGTGGGAAAACACACTCTCTGAAACATCTTTTTCACTAAAATCATGAGTTATGTAATGCTAGTAGAAGCCTGTGCCAAATTTGTGATTCAGTGTTGCCCAATAGTCACACAGGGGAAAACTGTCCCTGGATTCACCAAAGACCAGAGAATGGTGGAGTCAGAAGCAGATACAAGAACACAAAAATGATCTCCAAAATCTGAGATCAGTTAGACCATGTTGACTACCACAGTCCTGAGAATTTTTCCTGGTGAAATAGAAAGAAGTGAAGAGAAGAATGACAAATTGGTGATGGAAAGAAAGAAGAGGATGTATTGGTCCTCTAAAGGGTGCCTAAGCAAAGGCCAAGACTTGGTCCATCATTGTGGTCAAAATCCACTGACCACCTGTGTGGGGAGACTCCTGCTCCCCATGTCCACATGTCTGACCTCAGGCATTGTGCTCTTCCTAGAACTTTCCATAGTGATAAGTTGTTTTTTGCCCCTCTGCTGAGCCCAAAAGCCTAGGGTAAAGGGACCAAGAGTCAAAAATATGTCTACAGCAGACAACACCTCAAATCAAATTTAATCTCAGCGGAAAGCCTTTCTAACCTCACAGCCCTCATCTGCACTTGTCTTAGAGGACTGAGTAATGAACTGCTCATTAAAGGTGTGGTGATGGGATGAGGCCTCTCTAGAAGCACCACAAACAGGTCAGAGATGCTCTTGTGGGGAATAACCTGCTGCAGAAGCAGAAGGAAAGGGTGCCCAGAGTCATATGGTGGTGCTGCTTTTGTGGGGCAGCAGGAAGCTGTTTGGGTTGCATTCTTCCTGTGGTCAGCTGTTCTACCCTGTGGTTAACAGAATATCCTTAACTCAAGATCTTACTGATGAGTAAACCTCAAAACACCAAGTAAAGGTTTGAACAAGAAGACAGAAGTGTGGTCATCTGAACAGCATGACCAGATTGAATCCTGGAAACAGATTTGTTCTGTTTCCAAAGGCGTGTTTGTACAATGTGGCATTTCATAGGGACTACAAGGAAATGTGACATCCTGCAAAAAAAGTCTGGGTTTAAATTCAATTGTGTGCATCACTTTGTTCTTTGGATTAGTTTTCAAAATACTTCCTTGTCTAGTAGCAGTGAGGAAAGGCACAGAGACTGTGCTGTATCCAGTATTATCTCTGCTCTTCCACGGTTTGTCTCAAGAAAAGAAAACCAGAAGACCAACTCATATTAATATTTTGTGGTATTACGAGTTGATGGTGAGGAATGAAAAATTCTCTATTTCAAGTAGGAGGAATGACATTAGACAACCCCATAACAAACCACAATTTTAATCAAAATGTGTTTTCAAAAAACTTCAAGGATCTCTACGCCAAAAAAAAAAAATTTAGAAAACTTCAATCCTTTTCCATAAACAGGTTGGACCTCAGTACATTTTATTGCTCAAGAAATGCTTCCTAAAGACTTTTTTAAGGGCGTAGTTCAGCCCATTTGAGTCTGACAAAGAGCAGCAGGAGAGGGATTAAGAGTCTATTACAGGACACTGAGGTCAGTTAGGCTGTCTGCATCCTACCTCCCATTGGATGTCTAGTTTGGGTGCCTAAATTAGCTTCTCAGGTGACCTAGATAGCCAGCAGGGTGAGTTAGCGTGCCTGATGTCCTCTCTGGAGGCCTCACGGGCCGTAGAGGGAAGCCAAGCTTCTAAACCAGGCGTGGTGACAGTTTGGTGGCAGAGCCACACCCTGAGAGTTCTCTGCTCCAGCTGATGAGCCACACCAAGCTTTTCTACAGATGGGGCTGGAGGGCCAATTCCTGCACCATTTTAACGAGTGCCATTCCAAACCTGACCACAGTCAAGTATCACCCCATACCTGACCAGGGTGCCCCAAACTCCATCACGGCAACAAACCTCTCAGTCATGTGGAAGAAACTTAGATTTCAACACCAGCTTGGATTTATTATTTTTCCTCCAACTCTAGGATTCACTTTCTCTGGTTCCTGAGTTAAAATTCTGTTTCTGGAGGGAAGGAGCCCTGAAAACATGAAGACTTTGCTTCAATAGCAGCCTTTCCTCTATCTTGCTGGAAGCAAAGCCCTGGTGAGCAGCAGACAGCCCTGCTGAGCTGAAGCTTCTGTCTGAAGTGACCCCTCCTTTTCAGACAGGAGATGCACAAGTCTGCAAGGGAAGAAAACCTAATTATATCGCACATGTTCTAATTTAAGTTTCTTACATTGCTGGGCATTTGAGCACAAGAAACACCAGGTCACTTTTTTGCCTGCCACAGTATCTTCTGCTTGTTGAGAAGATGATAGACTTGATAGCTTTTCCCTGAAGGGTGGGTGCCTGGGGGTCACTTCCCCAGGTTTTGTTCTGTGAGACTAAAACCCATTCTTTAAAATGAAATGTCCACCAACACACTCATTTACACACACACACCACGGCAGGTAGAGAACTGCAGGTGTGCTGCAACAGCAGGTGCATGGATAATCCATTTCACTATATCCACAAAGCTAAAAGTCCTTAAAAAGAACACTCTCATGGGCTTGCAGCACAGAAATCATAGTTCTGTAGGTATGAGACTTCCTGGAATCCCAGCTGACAGGCTGTGAAAAGGTGCTGCTGTGCTGAAACACAGATCCATGCTATTCCTCCTCTGGCAAACAGGGATTCCAGCTGTGTCTGTAATAGGCACTTTAGATGGCACGTTCAGACTCATACAGCAAGGTATGAGTTTGTTTGCACTGCAGACAGATATTAATTTATTCAAAGTCGTGTTCATCTAGATTGTAGAATGCCTTGGAAACATGAACTTGTGGCCTAGGTCATGGGAATCTTCACGGTCATCAGCAAAAATGAGCGTGAGGAATACTCACTAAATTCTCCCTTTTGCACTGGTCAAGGAATATGAAATACCTTGGGCAAATCACTGAGCCTTAGTATTTCCATCTGTAGTGGGATAATGACTGCTACTTCTTTAATTAAGTGCTTTGAGATTTATTTAATATTGACTTTAGGTATCAACCAGATATTTTTGCTTTGTGTGAATGACGCAGAGATGTAATAAACTTTTCTTACCTGTTTTCTCACTGTTTTGTAGCCCTCTGCTCCACATGAACATACTAGAACACTGATTTTACTCACTGAAGTAATATTTTTACAAAAATGTAGATCCATGGTTCTGTATAGAGAATGGCATTCAAATCAATAGGAAAAAAATGCATGTTCTGCATATATTTAGTAGTAGATGGCACCAGATGGGAATACAGATAATGAGGAAACTAGAACCTTAATTTTTAATATCTGCTGCTGCAGTCCCTCCACCTGAGTGTTTGTCAGTCAATTTTTTTGCCATACCTCTTGTACCAAAACCTAGCAGAACTTTGCCTTCTCTTTAAATATTCCCTTTGTCAGTACAAGTAAATGCAAAATATGTTACATGTGGGGAAAGGAGTGTCAGTGAGCTCTATTTCACTTCTCTCTTCATCTCTGGAGATATAATACATGCAAGAAAGCTAACACCCTCAATTATGCCTTACCTATTCCAGAAAAAAAAAAAGGGGGGGGGCAAAAAATTTACTGTAATAAATCTCATGACCACTAATCAATGAAAAAGTGAATTCTCAGATATCCATAACAAGCTGAGCAGTCTGTAGCAGTAGAAATTACAAGTGCTGCACACTGAACTAAATTCTCTGGCTCTTTAAAGTGCACATTTCCCAGCTTTGCCCTTTCCACAGTATTCCACAGGGGCCACCAATAGCAACTGCTGATAAGGTCGTGTGCAGGATGGGTGATGAATCTGCCCTGATTTCACAAGGTTGTTGTGTCTGGTACCAGAAAATAGATATCTGTGTATCCTTGAGAGAAATCCTTAAAGAGAGGTTATGCGGAACTGTGTGCATTGTCTTGTGGAAAACAAAGCAAAGGGGGAACAACGCTGAGAAAAAAAAATACAGTAACTACTGAGTATTAGGTAAAGACTGAGAATAAAATAGATCTTATTCTAAGAATGTTTAAAGCAGTCACTGAATAGTTTTTGCAACAGTGACTTCAACATATGCATCCTTTTTGTACAGTGGTTTGTGATTTAGCTTTTGCTCTTTTTTTCTCCCCCACACCCAAAAAACTCCCCAAAACCCCCTTCAGAACACCAGCTGTGACATTTGGATTGAGGCAGAGGTCTCCAACTGTTCAGAGCTCTGCATTTGGGCTCATGTTTTGAAACTGTGATGGAGCATACAGAACAGCAGAGAAATTTAAACCAGAAAAGACCAAATCAATATGTTCTGCTATATTTAAAACTGGGGGGAAAAAAAAAGAAAAAAAAAAGAAAAAAAAAAAGAAAAAAAAAAAGAAAACAAAGCAGCCAATGTCTAAAACTGACTCCAGGGTTCTCCACTCTTCAAATCCAGGATGTTTTGGTTTTGCAGTGTTTTAGAGACATCTTTGAGGCTTAGATCCAGATCAGGTGATCCTTAGTGCCTCCTTTTAAAGCTCAGAGCCAAATCTCAGCTATTTGGCGAGGACAGAGTCAGTCTGGAGGAGTATTTCACAGAGATTTGCCTCTCAAAAGTCCGTGCTCAGCCAGGTTATGGCTGAGGAATGGCAACAGAAATCACAGTAACTTTCCCTGTGCCAGGTTGGTAGCCTGAGTGTGTTGAACTGGTGGATTTTGGCATCTCTCGACGTTGCAGGATGAGGTGTGGTACAGCACTGCCCATCTTTTTTTCCAGAGGGAACCACATCTCACTGGGTTTGCCAAGACAGAAAGGCCCTTCCTAGTAAATCAGCTCTGTCTTACCCTTGGGACACACTGCTTTACAGCTGCTGGGAATATGGCAAGCAAAATGAATTGTTTAAAAAATGTGAAATATTCTTTTTGGTCCAAGGATGAGGAGGAATTGTTGGGACGAATCCAGAACTGAGGTATGTCTAGGGATGGAAATGGTTCCCGGGAAAGGGAGAAGAGACTCTGAACAGTGAGATTTATTGTGCTGGGATACAGACTCCCAGAAGAAGGGGCTGAAGACACATTGCTGGAATTGCTTAACACCAGGTTGGACAAAACACTAGAGGATTTAGAGAGGTTATATAGTCACAGATTTCTAAAGCTAGAAAAAACCCACTTAGTCAAACCTCCTCCATGACTCATACCAGGGGATTTGCCTAAATGTATTCCTGTTTTAAGTCCAATACCTGTCAGAAAAACACCCAGCCTAGTTTTAAAAGAAACTCCCAGTCCTAGAGGACCCATTGATTTCTGTGATAAGGTGTTATCATGATTATTTACACGCCTTCTTATAGTGTGAGCCATGTTTCTCATGTCAGTTTTCCTAACTTCTGTTTATCTGCTAAACTAAGGACCTCCTGTGGCACTGCTGTCCCATGTATTTTTATTCACTTTGATGTGTATCTCAAATGCTCATAACATCTGCTTTAGCCAATCTCCCTCTCTCCTCAACCAACTCTTGGAAAGATTTATAGTCTTCCAGCTCTTCCAATTCCAGTCCTTCAAAATAAGCACATTTTGGAAAGAAAGAGACATAGCTTCCCTCCCTTAGCAATGGGCAAGTGCACTTTGATATCTAAAATGAGTCCTGCTGCTTGTGATTTACCCCATTTGCCAAGCTCCTTGGATAGGAGGCTGTACCTTCAGTGCCAGTATTTTTATAGACTTACTCAACTCAAGCACACAGTCAGCATTTAAGAGAAAGCAATAGCAGGGCTGGGAATGTTTTTGCTTCATCAACATGTATAGAGAAAATAAATGTAGTTAAGTGAGTTACTAGAACAAAGGCAATTAAAAGGGCAATGCTCTGAGGTGCTGATGGAACCACACCATGGCTCCATCTGGTCTAATGCCAATCCCAAGTGGAGTGTGTGCACAGAAATCATGCATTTATGCACAGGTTCAGGACTGCAAGGGTTTATCCAGAGCAGATTCTCAGCATGGAATAGGCCACTTCTTACCTAGATGCTCTCCTGATCCCGGTTCTGTTCTGGATGCTAATCCCAGGCCTGAATTTATATTAAAACACTACATTTTCAGCCTCACGGGTGTGAGACTCAGGAGTCCATTTTACACCTGATTTGTTGAGTGAGATGCTAGAGAAGTTTTGAGGGTCATTTAAGCACTAAGCTTTGCTCAGGGTGTTTTGCAATCTTCCTTTCTAGATAACAGCTCCCTGCCCTTTCTTTTTCTGGTCTGTGCTGCTGTGGATTTATATGTGTAGAAGACAAAGTTAAACTTGGTCAGGGCCTTAAAGTGATGCTGTTGTACCTTAATAAAACTGTGTTTAGCCTGGTGGTATTGTGAAAAGTCTTGAAAATATCTTGAAAGTATAAAAGCGAAGGACAATTAAATCTTGGGATCAGCTCCCAAATGGATTTGCACTGGAGATTAACACTTAATAAAATACAGAAAATTGCATTTTATTTTGGTACATAAATACTGGTAGTGGGGGACAGTGGCATTTAGAAGAATCACTCCACCAGAAAACTCACTTCAGCAAAACGATGCAGTCCAGTTGAGCCCTTTTTATGATCTGAGAAATGACTGTTTTTATAGCACACTAAATAAAACCTGCTATTTGAGCTGGAGGTTTATTAGTAAAGGTGATTTTGTCATAGCTGGGGAGGCAGGGGAGGAAGAAGAGATGAGGGATGAACATCAAAGCAGAGATGGGTGTCATTCAGGAAAAGCACAGCAATGTCCCAAAAATGCAGTACCTGTCATCATCACCTCATCTAGCACCACCAGAGAGACATTTTATGTCACCATTTTGTTGTTTTTGTTGCTCCAGTGTGCTACTACAAGCCTGGTTAAATTTCCCCCTCTGGGAAAGACTTGGCTATGAGTGTGGTGAGGAACCTGCAAAGACATCTGTATGGAAGAGTTATCTGTAGGGAGCCAAATCCAGGGGATGGTAAAATTTGTTCTTATAGAAGAGCAGTCAGATTTAGCCAGGGCATCTTGTGATTTTGCAGCTGCCCAAAATCACCCCTTCTATGGTTTTGAAAGAGGACTTGCAGCTGAGCATTTTTATTCCAACAGCACATGTCCCTGCCCCAGGAGTCCCAGTGCGGTTCTCGGCATCCTTCTCCAAACCTGGCTTCCATCATTCCTTAAAGATCCTATGGATTTAAAATCACCTGACTAAAAAAAAAAAAAAATCTCTAACAACTGTGTCAAAGGGACATCATCTTTAGTCCAGAAACAGAGATGTCTGCCATGCTTTGGTGTGTGCAAGGAAAGGTGTGCAAGGAAATTTCCCCAGCTATCACTTCCTAGTTTCTAGGGAAAAGGGGAGAGGGATCACTTTTTATATTATAACAATGGTGAAAAATAGTCACATGTTATGGGGAAGCTGGACCATAAATCTCCTGAAGCCCCACTCATCCTGTTGCCTTTTGCAAGTGGAACAGGTTGCATTTCATGTTTGCTTGGACTGTTATAAGGCCTTCACTCCATGTGCAAGGGAAGATGTGAGTGTTCCCACTCCCTTCTGTCAGAAAGCCATGATTTTACTGGTGGAAGCAAAGCAGAATCCCACTTTGCAGTCTGATCTGAGACCAGCTTTTTGGGAGAGTCCAGACCCCATGTCTGGACCCCCACATCCCTGCCTGTGGATGTGTACACCCCACAGCACCCACTGGCTTTGCACAAAATGCAGCTGCTCTTCGGTGTGTACCCAACTGAGCCCAAAAGTCACCAGGTATGACCTTTCCAGGCAGATTTTGCAAAGGGAACAAACCTCCCACGTTTTGGCTCGGGTCACTAGAGTTTATATTTTCACAGTGAATTTGCTGAAGGCACAAGTGATGCTCTTGCTGAATTCATGGAACAGGACTCAGACCTTGATTCAGGGAAGTCAGAAGACACTGAATATTTGACCTGTCCTGCAAATTTTCAAAGGGTTTGCAACCCAGCTGTTCCTGATAGATGTTCTGGCAGATTTCTAGGCTTTTTGCTAATGCTATTGCACATTTAATACTTCATGCTAGACCTTAGCTGCAATCAGAATGCTTTGAAAGAATTAATCTGATGGTCAGTAACTGCTAAATGAAGTGCATGCTAAAAGAATGATGAGCTAACTGACTGCAGCTCACAGCTTTTATGAGCTTCCCCAAATGCCTGTTTTCAGGTGAATTCAGCATCTCCTTGACATTTAAGGACTCAATTTATAATCAAATTATTTAACTCTAGTGGAAAGAATCACTGGCCTCGATGGAAAAGCCATTTATATTTCTTCCATCCCTCAGAAGAAAAAAAGAGTATTCAAGGTAATGCTGGAATTCCTATATTAAATGAAGGATAAAAAAATCCTTTCAATGCAAATTAAGAACTGCAGGCTTTTAAAAAATTATAGCAGAAACTTAAAGTGCACAGCTGTTCACATTTTTATTTCCAATTTAGCAATCTCAGACATGCTGAGGGCAACTAAGATGGTGAAGGGCCTTGAGGGGAAGCCACATGGGGTTCAGCTGAGGTCACTTGGTCTCTTTGGCTGGAGAAGAGGAGACTGAGGTCAGGCTCCATCACAGTTACAGCTTCCTCATAAAGGGAAGAGGAGGGGCAGGCCCTGATCTCTGCTCTGTGGGGACAGGGACAGCACCCAGGGAATGGCCTGAGGCTGAGTCAGGGGAGGCTTAGCTTGGATAGCAGGAAAGGTTCTTCACCCAGAGGGTGCTTGGGCGCTGGAACAGGCTCCCCAGGGAATGGGCACAGCACCAAGCCTGACAGACCTCAAGAAGAGTTTCTGCAATGCTCTCAGGCACAGGGAGGGATTGTTGGGGTGTTCCGTGTAGGGGCATGAGTTGGACTTGATGATCCTTGTTGGTCCCTTCCAACTCACCTTATTCTGTGATTCTGGAATTAACAGCCTAGAAAACACCTCAGGTCTTTCAGAGATTACTACCCCTTACTGCTCCCTTTTCTTCAGGTCCCAGTCTGTCTTGGGATCCTTCTGCTGTTTTATTTTGGCTGAGCCACTGTACACATGTGCATTGCCCTCTATAGCTTGAAATTACAGAGGAAAGTGGAAGAACAAGATGAGGTAGAAACTTGGAAAATCAATGTCATAGTGTCACACTGGTGAGAGCAGGTTGAGCTCCACAGAATTAACCATTCCTGAAGGGATGGAAGTATGTTTTTAATGTGAATAATAAAGCCTTAATATCACTCCTGCAGTTAAGTTCATTAGCAAGGGTTTTGAACAAATGAAAGCACTCAGCTCAGTAAAGGCTCCTTGCTCTGCAAGCTCTGGCTTTGTGAGTGTAATGTCTGAAACACTTGCCTAAAAATCCTTGCACTGGCTTGAGGCCAAAAAAGGACAAACCAGGGTTATCTCAGCACTTGAATGGGGAATATTGTATGGGTCCCGTTGTAGTCCACCTTAGCTGGTGCCCAGTGTTCTCTCCCAGCTGCCTAAACCGAGGTGGCAAACAGTGTTATGGTTAAACACGATATTTAAACTGCATTGTTACGTCAGTGATGATAGGTTCTTTGTTGGAGATGACAGAAAAATCCCATTGTTTAGAGTTTTCCCAGACTCGGTGCTTAATACAAAGCTCTGAAAAGCACAGGGTTGTTTAAACATTTGATAAAGAAAATATGTGCAGCAATGGGTCTATTCCACCAGTAAGGAGCAGATCAGCCTGCGGTGCCAAATCCTATCTTTATAAATTCAACATGTTGCTGCAATTTGACTAAATAAAATCCTCAATCCCTCTATGTGGAAAATAGAAGTGTCTGCAAAGCAGCAGAAGATTGAAACAGGGTGCAAATTATTCAGTTTAAGGCTGGTAGCAAAATGAATTTGGAATAACTTTGGAATTTCGGACTTATTTAGAAAATCAAGAGGCTTTTACCAGGAATGCATGAAAAATTACATTTACAACCATGTGAGCATCTTTGGACTGTTCAGTAATCTCTTCATTGATTTGTCTTTTCCTTGAATAAGTGCTTTAGACAAGGTATTCTGAAAACAATCATGATGCCAAAGCCTGAACTTCAGCTTCTCTGTATTGACACAGTCACACAAACACACTCCACAGTCTGGGATGTTTTGTCTGGTGAATGGACACAAAGAGGTGTTGCTTGGATTTTAATTAACCCACTCCCACCCCATGCTGTGTCGTGCTCTCATGGGCATTTTTGCGTTAATTCCTGCCTCTCTTTGTACGTCAAATGAATGTGCAGGGGTTGGAACCAGATTATCTTTAAGGTCCCTTCTAACCCAAACCATTCTATGATTCTGTGATCCACACTCCTGTGAGCATGATGGTTATTTGGGCTTTGTGCTCTTTGAGACCCAGAAGAAGAAGTAAGCTCTGGGAGTGATAGATTTGCAACAGTACTCTGGAAAATGCCCTGTTTTGGAACCATAGTAATGAATTTTATGTCAGTGTTGCTGGTGTGTTTTCTATTGGTGTTTCACTTTTAATTAAAGCCCCTGCACCAGTTTTGAACTAGATTCAGTGGAGTTCCTCAGAAGACACCACTGTTTGTACTCTCAGGAAGTGGTGTTTTCTGGTTTGTATCCCTCATCCATAGCTAGAGTCACTGAGGACCTGAGGACATTCCTAAGACCATTTCAGGGACTTGCAGTTATGAACTGGCTTGACTTGATCACAGGCTCCTCACACCTCATGACCATGACTGCTCAACCTGTAAGTCATCAGGCCAAAGTTATGTTTGCCTGAGCCTGCTGTCTCCTCTACTTGGCATCTTTTATTTACAGAGTAATTCTGCCCTGGGAAAGCTCAGTGCACTCACCAAAAGACATGAAATATCTCCAACCTGTAGCTCTGATTAGAGCCTGCAAGTGAGCAGTTTGCAGCCATCCCATTGGGACACAAGGAGAAATGCTCAATTTTGAGCAAAAATATGAGCTGAGCCAGGATTATTTATTCATGTGTTGGAGCTAGAAATCTCTTTTTTTTTTTTTCTTTCTTTCTTTCAAAGGTTTTTTTATCTAGTAACATGTGTTCATGCATGTCTAGGAAGCAGAAACTAAAAAGAAAGCTTTTTCAAGGGGAACAAATAATTTGGAAATTCTCCAGTTTTTAGGAACTCAGGGCAAGAACAGAGACTGATTTTTCAGAATGCCAATTGCATTTTCAGTCAGTGCCTGCAGATTTATTCATTCAGCCTGGAACATCTCAGGCTGATAGTTTGCTAGACACCAAACTTCTGGTATGAGGATTGTCTGAAGTCCTTCTGCACACAAACCCAAGTTAAGCAGGTCTGAATTCAGGCCTGCCTTCCCTCTGAGCTGGCTGGGTACAAGGAGGTTCCACTCTGCATGAAGCATCTCTGCCACAGCAGACTGCTGTGCCTGAGCTAATAGCTTCCTCTTCATGGCTGGGAGACAACACCTGGGGATCCAGCACCTTTCCAGCTCAGGAGGAAAAGCAGAGCAAGTGCCCACGTACGTCACAGCGTCACCCCACAGACTTCCAATGAGATGCCAGCTTCTAAGTGCCAAAATTGATGCCAAAAATGCTTACAAGCTCCTAGACCACACAGAGGTTTTATGTGATGTTTTGATGAGATTTGCTCTTGCTGGTGAGGCAGGGGTGGCCCTGAGATAAAAGAAAGTACTTCCCAATACACTGATTTTAAGTGACATTATGCATTTAGAGAAGACTTTCCTCTGCTTCTTTTCTTTTTTCTTTTTCTTTTTTTTTTTTTCAATTTTGTTTCCATCCCTATGAAGAAGATAACAAAGGATGGTATGTCCCCAGAGCACACTGATGTGTCACTGTGGATGCCAATCCCCACAGACACTCCTGATGTTATTAATTTTTAAAACAAACTTGCTGATTGAGGTTCTGACTGCCTTTAAATTGTCTCTACAAGGAGACTGTGTACTAATTAACCCACAGAAACAATCAATGATGTACCTTTTTCAAGTTTCAGGGTGATTAGAATATGAAAATGAAGAGCACAATGGTGCAGATGTTTTAAAATCACAGCAGACAGCAATTAGTGACATGGGAACCAGCTGCTTATCTCTCCAGATAAAGCCTCTTAATAGGGAATTACACTTGAGGAGCCATTACACAGATGGATCTGCGAATGATTTAAAGAGGGGGCGTTGTAGTATTAACTTTGATTTGCAAGCCAGATTCTTGACAAGCTTTATGCATGTTACCTCGTAAAAAAGGTGCATTTGGAGTAGGAGGGGATCATCCCTTTAAGCACTAAGATTTTTTTTTTCAGGTGTCAGGTTTTTCTAAATGTATATTTTATGGTAACCTTTTTTTTAAGTTTTTTTTTTTTTAATTCTGATTTTCTTTTTAAAGTCATTATTATTATTTTACTAGGCCATTGAATTTTGTTGCTGTCATCTCTTCCCAATTTTTGCTTTTGGATTGGAAGCAGCATGTGGGTTTGGATGGAAGCTCAGTCAAGAGAACGAGTATGCAGACTGAAGCATCCTAAAAGAGTCCCTGGGGGATGGATTCTGCTGCTGGGTACTACTTGCAGAGTAGGGTGCTGCCCCTCATGGGACTGGTGCAGTATCAGCTCCTCAGCTGCAGGGGCTGCATACCAGAATAAAACTGTTCTGGGGAGTAATCACAAAATTCTGCAGGTGCAGGGTTGCACAGGACTGCAGGGACAGGTATAAACACCCAGCATAAAACCTCTTCTTGTCTAGGACCAGCGATCACCAGTGTATGGCAACTGTCCTGCTCACAGGTCTGCCCACCACTGCCAAAGCTGAGGCCTGAAACTCAGGAGTTTGTCATTCTAATCTTATTCTACTAATAAGAGGATTCTAATCTTATTCTACTAATAAGAGGATTCTCATCTTATTCTTATACCTTAAGGTTTAGCGTGTGGTTGGATCAGGTTGCTCAAGCATTTTTGCTATCATCTTCTTTTTGTGTATTTTATTTTCTTTAAATGAAAGTAGGGATTATTTAACGTAGTAAAAACATCCAGTAAACTGTGTATGAAGCGAAATATTGACCAAGTATGCTGAGTTGTAGTAAAATTACATGAGTTAATTTACGCTTCTACTTCCACAAAAGAAGGAGGAGCAGATTCTCAGTGCAGAATAGTTGGCTGTGGAAGAAAATCCCATTTAATGAAAGGGCAAATGACGAGCAGAGGCCAGCGCTGAAGTTTGAAGCATTTTTAGGGTCTTATAAACCAAAAAGTAAATAAAGATAAATCCTTCTGTTTTCATGAAAAAAAGCCTACTATTCTTGATGCTGGTCTCGGATGGCTGCCATAAAAAATCTATTCAAATCAACAGCCCCATGGAGCTGGAGTATATTACATACTTACTGATAAATAAAGTAAAGAATTTGGGTGAAATGTATCAAGATATAGGTTTCTTAAGATTCCCTCACCATTCTGACAGGTCTGACATCTGACGTCTCTGTCAGCTCAGCAGAGTCTTGGCTTAGCTGAGCTAGGCCTTATTGGCTTTTTGGGATGGTGCTCACGCAGCAGGGAAAATTGAAGCCTAAGCATTAGGACCAATGGGATCAAACAGCAACCCAGATGAGTACATGGGGAATAAAATACATTTGGCTGCGTTACTTTCAACTGATTTAGTAGTGCTTTTATGTAAAGAGTCCCCACATATCCATTGCATCCCAGCCTGCTGCAGCCAAATCATCTCTAGTCACTGTGCTGCAGAAGAATTATTTTTGGGTGGTATGGATGTGTCTGGCAAGGTACAGCCAATAAATGTTACACTGGAAGAAGTTTCATGAGGAAACCCAGCAGACTGTAATGTGCTTGGGCAGATATATAGTTCTGATATCCTGCTTAGGAAATGGAGTCCCCTGGTCCTGCAGACCGGTCATTTTTTGAAGGCGTGTTGAAATTGGAGTGCTTATCTGCGTGATTAAATGCCTCCAGAGCTGGCACCTTTGATGACATAGGCATATCTTTCTCATGAATTTTAAGATCGATGTGGTGGTGGCCTGTGCTGCTGGAGCAATGACAGGGCTATCATTAGGGATGTGCTGGGAGTTGCATCATCACTATGTAATGTACAGGCCAAAGAAATTAGGCCGGAGGAGCCAAGCCATATATCAGCATTCATCGCTGATCTATAGCTGGCCTCTCCATTCTGAGCCCTTATTAACTGCCCTAAAATACAGATTAGGGATTATTGCTCCTTCTAAACCATGGATCTCCGTGTGTGTGATAGATATGGAGGGACTAGGGTGTTGCCAGAGTGTGATTTTTTGTTCCTTGCTGTAACCCTTCTTCTTATTTTTATCTTTTTTTTTTCTCTCTCTTCCAAATGAAATGTTTCAGGTCATTTAGTTTCACGGCTCAGCACTTGGAAATAATGTGGGTGTAAAAAGCTGGTTTGTCTGAAACCTGCAGGCTGAGATCTGTTCAGAAATAGCCTGGCCCTGCTCAGTGTGGGTGCTGGGGCCTGAGAGAGGCCTCAGCCCGACATTTCCAGGGCTTCTTCACATCACGAATTGTGGTACCTTGGGAAGATAAAGTTTTATGTGAGGCTGGAGTGAAGCACAGCCGCCTCCCCCTGGGACGTCACCAGGGGATGGCCCACCCATCTCCTTGTGCCAGGACACCCAGCCTAGAGGCTGGGTGCAGGAGAAGCCCAAGTGGCCCTGGCAAAATGGACCTCAGGAGCTTTGGGATCAGTTTACAATAATTAAAGTAAAACAAGCTGTGAAACTCCAGTGCTGGTGCTGGTGGTTTCCCCTCCCTGGACCCATCCCAAGATATGGGTGCAGATGGGCCCCTTTTTCTGAAGGAGGGCATCAGTGTGGGTTGTGTCCTCTGTGCGCTGCAGGGCTCGTGTGTGGGAGGCCACTGTGAGGAAGAGGAGGAGAAGGATTCATTCCCCAAGGGCTGTTTATGCTTTCAGCTCTTTTCTCAGGCTAAGGAAACCGGGTGTCGCTCACCCACAACATCTGCAGCTCCACCACAGCTGCATGCTTTCGTTCTCTCACTGCACAATTCCTGGAAATCTCTGTTTTCCCTGAGCATGTCTGGTCCATGTGCATGACAGCTGAACTATCCACAGGATTTAAGAGTCCCTGATTGCTGCTCAGACAATGGACCAGAACAACTTCATCGTTATTGCCTATTCCAGGAAAGCCACATGTCTATATTTATATCGGCATGAAAGATAGCTCAGCATCAATTTGTCAATAATGTGCACATTTAGTAGCCACTAAATAATGTGCCATGGGCTTGGGGCTGTCTTTTCAAACTTCTCTGAAGTTGCTCAGAACTAGGGACACCTCATTTCCTAACTCAGAGCCCTCTTACTCCCTTTTGCCTGCTTGCCCCAAAATTTCTGTTGCAAACACTCCAAAGGGAGATCTAATGGGCTACTGATAGAAATTTAATTGTAGCAGGGTGTTTGCAGGAACACAGGACACACAGCAGTTATTATCTACTTTTCTTTCCTTGGTTATGTTTTTATTTTCAGTCTCATAATTTATTTGACATTCACAACAGTGTCAGTAGTTTGTACACCTCGTACTGCTCGCAGTACTAGGCGCACAAAAGCAGTTGTAAGGTCTGACCCAGAGCTTTACAAAATAAAAGCTGCAAAATAAAAAAAAAACCCAAAACAGATCAACCAAAGAAAGTAAAAAACAAATAGATAGATACTTTTGCTTTAAAAGGAAAAAGTTACAGCTGAAGTAAACAATTTTTTTTTTTAGCTGGGGGCCCACCAAGAGAAAAACAGTAGAGTTTCTTTTGCTCTGTAAGAGTCTTCAGCATAATTCTGCCCTTGCTGTAACCTCTGTGGCTTGAAGAGCCCCTGTCAGAGTAGAAACCATGTTGAAAATATCTCCCACCAACATTGCAAATAGCAGAGTTTTAAAATGGAAAGGGAGTAATGCAAATCTTGAACCTGCCAAGTGTGCCTCACACACTTGATGCTATGCATATGATTTTAAGCACTAAATATGCAGACATGGCTTCCATGTGGAAATTCAAGTAAATCTTTGCAGAATCTGCCTTCATAGGAAGTGGACCCATGGGTTTTCCTCTTGTTTGTTACAACTTCCAAGATAGTGTTTCAGTTTTCTTGTTTACAATAATGAGTTTAATTGCTGCTGCTGAGCCTCAAGTTCTGTGTGTGATTGTTTTTCAGGAAAAAGGCAGTCTCACCAGGAGGCTGAGTTGCACCATTCATCCATTGAAAGGGAATATTTCACTTGTGTTTTAAATTAAAAATCAATAGAATATGTTCCCTTAGCAATTTCGCATTTATAGAAAGATTTCCACTGTTTTTAGAGTAGGGAAACCAAACAAAACTTGTTTACTGTGCATGAAATCTAAATGCAAATTTGGCTCAAGTATAGGAAGACTTTATAAATGTTCCTAACTCTTACAAAGTCATTGTTGTTATTCACTGCATAAATAAAAAGCTGCAACCAGTGTTTATGAATGGACTGGTAAACTAATTTTATTTTTTCCTGTTTATTTTCTGCTCCCTTCCAGGTTTATGACAGGCCACAAAAACATTCTGCTCTGCACTATGATCCGGGCCTCCAACAAGACTTCACCAGTGACACCTTAAAATCAAAGCACCAGCAGAAAAGTAGCAACCAGCACCACATGGACTGGTCAGCAAGCTCCGACGCTGGACCTGCTTCTCAGAGCTGCTTCATCAACGCAGAGCCCAGCAGAGAAGTAATTAGTGCCACCAAGGTCTCTGCTCTGGAGCCGGGAGTGTCCTACAGCAAATCCCAGGCCAAGAAGTCCTGCAGCAGCAGCAGCAGCAGCAGCAGCAGCAGCAGCAGCAGCAGCAGCACGTGGGGGCAGCTGTCGGTCAGCAGCAAAGAGCTGGCGATTTGCAGCGCGGTCCCGTCGCCCAGCGGCATCAGCGCGGCCGCCCAGCCGAGCAGCGCCTCCGAGTGCAATGGGCTCCTGCCTCTCGCAGATCCAGAGGGAGCTGTGCAGCTGGAGGCACCCGACCAGCCCACTGGAAGCACCAAGAAGAAGTCCAGCAAAAAGGACTTGATGAGCCAAACCATCCAAACCACAGATATGGAGTGGGTAAAGAGCGCTCAGAAAGCGTTTGACAGCAAATCCCATGACAGCATGGAAGGGAAAAAGGAGTCTTACTCGATGGACAGCATGTTGGATACATCGCCCTCGAAGCAGAATCCCATTTCTGCCGGCACTTGTGAAAGTGACACCAATCACGTACGAATTACTATCCCAATAAAGTCTCCGACAATGGATGCATCTGGCCACAAAAGGAAAAAGAGGCAATCCATTAAATCCTCCATAGAGAAAACTATCCAGGAGAAAAGCCTGCCTTCCGTGCTTGCTTTGAGCAGTGAAATGGCAAACAGGACCGGCTCTCAACCAGAGGGGAGTAAAAAAGATCTTCGAGCCACAAAGCCAGGGAAAGTGATTGAAAATGAGTCCTCCTTAGCAGCAATTGACAGTGGTGTGTTCACAGACAAAGCGTCCCCCAACAGTGCTGCCCGACACAGAAAACCTCTACCTGTGACATCCACCCTCCTACCCACCAATCTTTCCACAGCTGGCAAATTACCTGACATCCAGCACCCCAAACATGCAGCTAAGCGTCGGTGGACCTGCAGCAAACCTAAATCTATTCTTCGGGAGACCTCCCTGACGACATCTGAGAAGCTGATGGTGGAACCTCCTTCAGCCTATCCCATCACACCATCCAGCCCTCTGTACACAAATACAGACAGTCTAACTGTGATCACACCTGTCAAGAAAAAAAGAGGACGACCAAAGAAACAGCCTTTGCTCACTGTTGAAACCATTCATGAGGGGACCTCCACCAGCCCAGTGAGTCCAATCAATCGTGAATTTCCAGGAACAAAGAAAAGGAAGAGGAGAAGGAATCTGGCCAAGTTTGCCCAGATGGTTCCAGGAGAGGACAAGTCCATCAGTGAACTCAAATTTCACAAAAAGGTCGGGAAACTTGGGGTCTTGGATAAGAAGACCATCAAGACCATTAATAAAATGAAGACCCTCAAGAGGAAGAACATTCTCAATCAGATCTTGTCCTCCTGCTCCAGCAGCATAGCTCTGAAGGCAAAAGTCCAGCCACCATCTAGTGCTGGGCCAACCACCATTGATGCCAGACTAGGGAAGCAGATCAATGTCAGCAAGAGGGGGACTATCTACATTGGTAAAAAACGGGGCAGAAAGCCAAGGGCAGAGCTGCAGCCTCAGCCGGAAGAACCTAAGACAGCCATCAAGCACTCAAGGCCTGTTTCCAGCCAGCCAGAAAACCCAACAGTGCCTTCCAACCTGCAGTCACTTGTGGCATCGTCACCAGCAGCTATTCATCCGCTTTCAACACAATTAGTGGGGATCAACGGCAACCTCAGCCCTGCAAGCACTGAAACTAATTTTTCAGAGTTAAAAACTATGCCAAATCTTCAACCTATCAGTGCTCTTCCTACAAAAACCCAGAAAGGAATGCACAGTGGAACTTGGAAGCTGTCTCCACCCAGGCTAATGGCTAATTCACCTTCTCACCTCTGTGAAATAGGTTCTCTGAAAGAAGTCACACTGTCGCCAGTGAGCGAGTCTCACAGTGAGGAAACCATACCGAGCGACAGTGGGATAGGTACAGACAACAACAGTACCTCTGACCAAGCCGAGAAAAGCTCAGAATCCCGCCGGAGATACTCCTTTGATTTCTGCACCCTGGACAATCCAGAGGCTATCCCATCTGACACCAGCACAAAGAACAGGCATGGTCACCGGCAGAAGCATCTCATTGTGGATAACTTTCTCTCTCATGAAAGTATTAAAAAGCCAAAGCACAAGAGGAAAAGGAAAAGCCTGCAGAACAGAGATGACCTCCAGTTTCTGGCAGACCTTGAGGAACTCATCAATAAGTTTCAAGTGTTCAGGATTTCCCATAGAAGTTATACATTTTATCATGAAAATCCATATCCCAGCATCTTCAGGATTAATTTTGATCACTACTACCCTGTGCCATATATCCAGTATGACCCATTGCTCTATCTTCGCAGGACCTCTGATATGAAGTCTAAGAAGAAGCGTGGTAGACCTGCCAAAACCAATGACACCATGACAAAGGTGCCTTTTTTACAAGGGTTCGGTTACCCTATTCCCAGTGGGAGTTACTATGCACCCTATGGAATGCCTTACACATCAATGCCTATGATGAATCTTGGTTACTACGGTCAGTATCCAGCTCCTTTGTACCTGTCTCACACGCTTGGAGCGGCTTCCCCATTTATGAGACCTACCGTGCCCCCACCCCAGTTCCATGCAAGCTCTCATATGAAGATGTCCACCACTGCCAAACACAAAGCAAAACACGGAGTACACCTACAAACCCCAGTGGGAATGGGCCTTGGAGACATGCAGTCCTCCTTGGCTCCTCCGAAGGTTGGAGGAACAAGCCTTTCGAGTGGCCGACTTCACAAAAGGAAACACAAACATAAGCACAAGCATAAGGATGAGCGGATATTGGGGACTCACGAAGAGCTGAGTGGTCTCTTTGCTAGCAAGCCCACTGGCTTCTCCAGCCACGCCATCAATGAGAGGCTGAGTGGCTCAGACAAAGACCTGTCCTTGCTCAACGAGAAGAGCAAGCATAAGGAGAAGCAGAAGCACCAGCATTGTGAAACCGGGCACAAAGGCTCAAAGAGTAACTTTGAAGTGGATACGCTGTCTACGCTATCACTTTCTGATGCCCAGCAGTGGTCACAGAGTAAAGATAAAAGTGACTCAAGCGGTGATCCCATTGACTCTTGCACAAAGAGATACTCTGGTAATACTGAGAGTAATGGAAGGTCAGAGTCCCTGGACATGTTTGGTGAAATAAATTCCTCAAGTGAGAAGCGGGACAATGATGCAAGTGGGAATAAAAGAAGAAGCTTTGAAGGCTTTGGAACTTACAGGGAAAAGGACATTCAGCCCTTCAAGACAAATAGGAAGGACAGAAGTACTTTTGATTCTTCAGCCTCTTCAGGTAAGCTTTTTGTTTTTATTCTATTTTACTTTGACTGTTTACTGCACTTAAATTTCAATGCTGAACAAAGAGGGACTCACCATTTACACCAAATATATGAGTTAATAACTTCTCCGTCTTTTGTAACTGACTGTCATTCTTCATCCAGACTTAGGGGAGATCAACAAGAAAGTTGTCCACATCTTAAGCCCAAAGTTTTGCAAGTCTTCAAGTTGTTAAACTTGCACTTTTATAACTATTTGTCCTGCCTTCACCTATCTCTCATGGCTTGTTGCACTTCTTCCTAAAATCTGACCATTGCATCCTGCAACAGCAGCAATTGTAATACCTGTTGGCAAGGTGGTCATCCCTCTAATCAGTGTCTAACATCACATGATCAAAGTCACTGTCCAGCCTTTGGGAGAAGAGCAGAGAGTCTCTGCTCTGTCCCATAAAGTGACCAAAACCCATTTGTTGATGGAGTGGACCAGACAGGTGGGAAGCTGTGAAGCTGTGTCTGTGTCCCATTAATGTGTTCTACTGCTGATCCAGAGGCACCCACCATGGTGATAGCTGGGCTGAATATTTGGAGATCCTGGGTACAGGCCTAGTGTAAATCTGTCACTTCCAGTCTGCAGGCATCATGTAAAATTATTATCCTGAGCACTGACTGGCTATGGGAAGGGACTGGTGAAAACAAACCCTCCCCAATGGACTCTGAAGAGTTTTAGGTCTCATGACTTGGAAGTATAAGCTGGGTAGATGAAGAGGGAGGAAGCTCCTTTCAGCTGCTGAGGACATCTGTTCCTCTCCTGCAGAGTGGGGAAAAAGGGAATCTGAATCTTGCCTGAGAGACTGAATTGTACTTTACAATAGGGAGCTGCTTTTGTGATGACACAGAGGCAGGTGTTTTGGTGCATTACAAATGAATTTAGCTTGGGAGCAAGCCCAGTGCTTCTACACCATCAGATATTTATCACAAAGCAGATTTCACACTTAGTTCTGGAAAGGGGTGAGCTTTGCTGAACCAACCAGTGGTGGAGGAGATTCTGATGTGCTAAAAAAGAGCTTCAAAGAAAAGTAACTGGTAGCCTTCAAAATTAAAAGAAAATTAACTGAGAACACAGGAGAAGAAAATTTTTATAACTTGCCAATGTAAGGCTCTAAATCTTTTTACTGACTTTTAACTGATCGAGTTCCAAAGACTGCTCATGCTTAAGCCACCTAAACATTTCCAATTCCTTCACCAAGACCAAAATCTGAAATACAGTAGTGAAAAGTGGTCTGAAACAATAGATTACCCGAAGAAAACATTCCCATTCATGATATCATATTATATTAGACTAGTTGTGACATCGAAAAAATGATACATCCGAAAATATAGGAGAAGAGATTTAAATAAGTCTCTAAACATCAGAGTTGCAACATGCCTGACAAGGAACAAAGGTATTCTCCACCAAATGCTGCAGTAGCTATTTCATTAAGGAAGTTGTGTCCTGGCACATAGGATTAAAAGACTTCAAAGTGTTTAATATGCTTATTTTTTATTTTTTTCTAATGGAAGCTCACATTTATCACAGTTTGATAACAGCCTTTGCATTTGTAGCCTTTTTGCTCTTTGAACAGAAGATGTTTGCTAAATCTGTAATTTTCAATATATTTCACTAAGGCATAGCAAACTGTCAAAATTCCCAACAGTGTTGAACTCAAATTAGCTTCCAAAGTAGGAGCATGATCCCCACCAGGCTGACTTGAAGATGGAATTAGTAACGAAAAAGTCGATTTCATGTTATTTTCTCTGTTTATTCCCCATGACAATAAAAGTATAAGAAGGAGGGCTAGAACTTGCCATGGAAGTGCCATTAGATTTGCAGTTTAAACTTTTTAAACTAGTTCTTGTTTAAACTGAAATTATTATTTTTTATTTATTTTTGCTCGTCATGATTACAGCCGCACAGCATTTTCTGTGACCTAATCCATCAACTCTCAGATCATTAATTTATTTCTTCATTGTCATGCTATTATTTAGATGGAAAAATCATCAGCAGTTAGCTAAGCAGAGCCAGATAACCAGAGCCATACCTTGCACTACAAGGAAAAATACTAAAACTAAACAGCTCTGCCAAGGAAGGCCTGGAGCCAAGAGTGCTCATTAAAGCCTAGAAACATCTGTCTGCTTATGAATGCCTAAGATCCCAGTGCAGCTTTTTTCCTCTCTGCCTTTGACCTTCACTGGGATTCCCAGCAGAGGTCTGCACTTGAGTCTAGCCATAACTATTTAACCAGTTCCCACAGAGGGAGGATTGCTCTCTTCCGTGATAACCTTCACCTTCTTCCTCCTAACTCACCTTGCATTTCCCTGAGGAGGTTAAACAGGGATTGACTAAACAGAAAAATATAAGGTAGAAGGAAAAAAAAAAGCCCTAAGAGGACATATATGTCTGTCCCAGGAGGCAACTTCCATAGCCTGATTGCTCTTTCCTTTCAGTATTTATCATCTTTCACAAGTTAAAAATAATATATAACAGAGATAAGAAGAGACATCCTGAATATACTCTGATGAAAGCTGAAATTAGATTTATATCACAATTTCAGTGTTATCTCTACTGCATTGGCATTTTGGTGTGCTCAGTATGGCCATTTGCAGCTTCATTGCATCCTTCTGGAGATAAAATATGTAGCAAAACCTACCCAAAACTCAGTGGATATACCTGTGATGAGAAGGGTGAGAGAACCATTTATTATTTTTTGGTGATTCAGGCACTGCAATTTGTTTCAGTGTGGTGTGCAGCTGCAGATACCATTGTATTGTTGTTAATTTATGGTTTTGTCTGTGTTGTGGCAGCACTTAGCCACTTCTGAGAAGTTTGGTGATTCTTGGTGATAAATAGCGGTCCTGCTCATGGTAGAAAACACTCCTGTTGTACAATCTTTAAGCCTAGGTATGATTTTACTATCTAGGAAGATATAGGCCATAAAGGGAAGAGTTGTCCTTCTTACCTTTTGGAGAAGCTGTTTGCAGTCCTGGCACAAGAAAGGTGCCCGGCACAGGTTGCCCAGAGAAATTATGGGTGCCCCATTCCTGGAATTGTTCATGGACTGGGTTGAGGTTTGAGCACTTGGGCTAGTGGAAGGTGCCAGCTCAACCCAGGAGGCTTGGAAATAGGTGACCATTAAAGGTCCCTTCCAACCAAATTATTCCATGATTCTGTGATTTGATGTAGAAATCTCTGCCCAAAGTGAATGGACCCATTGAGGGAGTGTCACCAGTTACTTTGGTTGGTCACAACAAAAGTCCTTTTCTTGTCCTGCACCAACCTGGACTATCACTGCCCATTCTTTAGTGGAGAACTCGTAAGCTTTGAGTCAATGTACATCTTTTGGGACTGCTTTGGGCTAAATGTGCAGTGTTAGTGCATATGGCTAATTCACCAGCAGCCTGTTTCCACACCACTGTTCTGAGGAAGTTGGTGCTCCTTCCATAACAACAAGTTAATAACTCTTCCCACCCACTCCTCATGACCTGTTGCATCCTGGTGCCTTTTTCTGAAATTGTTATTTTTGCTAAATGTCTTGTGCTCATCCAACCCTTCTACATTTAGAAAGACTAAGTAATCAAATCTAATTTAACAGTGCTTTTCTATTTAGCTGAAGACTATTCCAGTGGCATTGGCCTGACCTACAGGCAAGAATATGGCAGAGAGTGTTTCAGATTCTGCCTTGCAACAGAAACTTGGGCACATCCTAGACTGAGCTGTCAAGCTGCGTGCACCAAGCATTGGCTCAGTCGACTCCTTCCTTCCCACAGTCAGAGGTACTCCTCAACACGCTTGCAAAACAGTCTTGGAGTCCCTCTGGCACTGTGTGACCTGAGGCACTGTGCACAGCTGGATGGCTGAGCCTTTCATCTGCTCTTCAGGAGTCACTAAAGCCCCAGGTGAGGGACCCAGGGAGAGGTCACAGATTGGTGCTGCAGCTGGGCTGGGGAGACTGAGAGTAGAGCTGTTTTAAAGAGGCCCTCGTGGCAAACTCCACATCTCCTTGTCATGTGTCTGCCTGTTTCATCGTGCTGGAGAAGAGACTTTCGTTGCTGATGAGCAGTCTCAATGCCATAGCTTGTGCCACAGAAAAAAAGCAAGATTGTTTGTCTCTTACCATTTTTTTTTCCTTAGGTGGAATAATGAGGAAAAGCACATTTAACCTTTTAAGATGCATAGATAAGGTGGCAATTTGCACGTTCAACTTGTCAGATTATGTCCTAGTTACAACCACTGCAGGCCAGGATGTAGCTGGAGGTGAAGCACAGGTTAAGAGTTGCTATATGCAGGGCTACATTTCTGCCTTTCTTTGTAGTGAGACTAATCAAGGTCTGTGCTGCCTTACCGTCACACTATTTCTGCCTCCTGTCTTGGTTTTTTTTTTTTTTTTAAACAATGATTATATGGACAAAGATTGCCTTGCTTGCATCTTGGGTATTATGGCTCAAAGATCAGCTAGGAAGTACATTGGTTTTATCAGATACAGCAGAGACACCACACATAGGTATATTTACAGGAATATAAAGTTAATCATATGCAGCTATTAGGAAAGCAGTAATCATCAGTCTCTGAATGTTGAATAGCTAGCATGAAAAACATGCTTTATAAATTAATGCTTAACTTACCTACAAGCCTCCCAGGCTTTCTCCCCTCAATGTCCAGCAGCACAACAAGCTGAATTTTTTCTGACTTGACCTTTCCTCCTCTTGTTTTGTATGGTGCTGGTTTTACTCTTGAAGGAATCAGTATCAGCTTTAGCCCTGATCAGTCACAGTTTTACACTGAGAAGGGATCAGTATCTCAGTAATGGATAAGCATACTTGTTCTAAATGTATGTGGCAGATGTAGGTAAATAGTGTTAGCCCGTTGCCTTATTAATTAAACTTTGCTGATTTTTCATATGATAATACTTTCCACAAATAATTTATTATTTTACAAAGGTCTGGAATCAAAATATTGCTTCATTATTCTTCAGTGAATGCACAATTTCAGTGAGAGTGGAAACAGTAAGCCCACACAGTCTGACCCACTGTTTTGGGTCCCTTATGGCAAGAAGGATGTTGAGGTGCTGGAGCGTGTCCAGAGAAAGGCAACAGACCTGGAGAAGTGTCTGGAGCACAAGTCTGATGAGGAGGGGCTGAGGGAGCTGGGAAAGGGGCTCAGCCTGGAGAAAAGGAGGCTCAGGGGGGACCTTGTGGCTCTGCACAACTCCCTGACAGGAGGGGCTGCCAGGTGGGGGTCGTTCTCCTCTCAGGTGACAAAAAATAGGGAAAGAGGAAATGGCCTCAGGTTGCTCCAGAGGATGTTTAGATTGGATATTAGGGAAGACTTCTTCACTGAAAATGTTGTTAAGAATTGGAATGGGCTGCCCAGTGAAGTGGTGCAGTCATTGTCCCTGAAGTGTCCAAAGACATGTAAAAGTGGTGATTTAGTGATGGGCCTTGTCAGTGCTGTGGAAATGATTGGACCTAGTGATCTTAGAGGCCTTCTCCAGCTCTAATGCTCTTGTGTTTCTATGAACATCAGTGTGATGAACATGGTCTCATCTGACCAGCTTAAAGACATAAAATTAATGCCTGTTTCTGGCTGGGTCTTGCATATATACTTGTGGATGAACCTTTACACGCTGAAACAAGAGAGGAGAAGTGAATATCCGGTGATGCAGGAAGTTGAATAGATATCCAGAAAACACATAAATAAGTCACCTGGCTTTCTTCAATAGCAAAGATTTGACTCAACAGGACCTGTGGGTTGTTTTTTTTTTTGTTTGTTTGGTTTTGGGGTTTTTTTTGGTATGGCACTGTGCGCATAAACTCAGAGACAGACTGATGTTTGGTCTAGGATTTTCAGGCCCATCTTCCATATCTTAGTTTTCTCATGTAACTGCAGAAAAAAATGTCCTAATTGCAGTTAAGCTCAGTGTTTGGGTGGCTAAAGGGGATAAAAGCAGTTTCCTGCCATACAGTGCCACAGTGAGCTCTGATGCTCACCAATGCCCAGTGAATGCAGCCTCAGACCCATGGCAGTGCTTGAAGTGGACAGGAGAAGAGCCAGGTGAGGACTTCACTGACTGAGGATGTATGGGCTATTCATTACCCTCCCTCTCCCCAGCTCTGACCCTGCTGGGGTTTCCTCAGACACCCCAGGCTCCTACCTAGCTTCCAGCAGCTGCAAAAGTTTTCCAAGCCCCAGTTTTAGTAGGGGCTTTTTCCCTCCCACCGTGTCCTGTGATGAGGGGCAAGTACTGTACAGTTACAGGGTGAGTGCTTGTGCCATCTGGCCCATAAAAGTTACCATCAGAGCTTTAAAGAAAACCCCATTATTTGTAAATACAGTTACATTCATCAAAACAGCTGTTTAGGACCCTGAATGTTTAGGAAACCAAACAAACCAAGCAAACCCAAATTAATGGAACAACTTCCAGAAGCATTATCTGGCCCCTTTAGAATAAATATCCTTCTTGTTTTCCACTAGTTTTCTATCAGTCCTGTGGAGAGAAGCCACAAGCCAGCATCACTGTTGCTCCTTTCTGCCTATGCTGTATCCTAAAGGGACATGCTGCTGATGGGGAAAGTGAAGCAAAGCTTTCCTTGAAAGTGTTTTGACTAAGGCAATTTAAATACAGTGAGTTTTGTCATTGTTGTTGTTGTTTTAAAGCTACCTCTTGATTTACTGTATTGCTTCCAATGTCTGCACTGACCAAGGAGAGAAGAAACAGGAGGGAAGCTGGAGTGGGAGAGGAAGCAGGACTATTTATCACCCAACCTTTTATTTCCTCTCTTAATGATTGTATGTTTATTGCACTGCCTGAGGCTCAGTACAAAGTCCTTTAGACCAGTGATGAATTAATCAAATTAAATTCTGTGACCCTTTTGCTTTTTGGGAGTGTTACAAGCGTCCCAGCACCCTGCCTAATTTCTGCTTCTTACTTTGCTCTCTGTCCAACAGCCAAGCAGTTCTTCCTTCACAACTTGGCGTCTCCCAGCTATTTATCTTCACTCTCTCTGGCCAGTGCCAGAATGTCTTGTTTGAAGTTTTTGTTCAGACCACTGCTAGTTTGTGAAGTTGTGCAGATTCCACGTTGGGTGTGCAGCTGCTCCACGTCAGACACAATTGGCCTCTGCTGGGCTCTTGGCTTTAAAAGGCGATAAAGAATCGCGGCCTGATTCTCATCTGGGCCCAGCGTAAATCAAGCGTCTCCCCACTGAAATTAGCGAGGTTGACTTCAGGAGTAAAGTACCTACTGAGGCAAAAGGACAGTGTGGGGCTGGAAAGTTCCATCCACAGCTTCAGTGGCACACCAGAGCAGGGTGACACTGGGCATGCCAGGGTCCTTCTGTCTGCGTTCAACCTGGCAGGTGCTGCAAATAGCCTTGGTTCAACATTCGTAAGGTTTCCTTAGCTTAGAGGGAGTGGGTCTGTTGAGACTTTGGTGGTGCCAGCCTGGGTACTTGTGTAAGTGGCAGTTTAAGAAGAGTTAGAGGGAAGCCTGTTTGCTTTAGCTCTGGACTGTACACAGTGCCATTTCTTGGCACTGATAATGTAGGTGCAAGGCAATAGGTCAGTTTGGATGCATGGAGGAGGTAAAACAGAACAATCCTGCTCCTTTGCTACAAACCTGCTGATCAGTGTGACTCAAAGCTGGGCATGGGAAAATCTGAACTTAAGGCATCTGTCAGTGAGAGGGATCCTGGTGCACTCAGAGCAACCTGCATCCTGACCTGCTCAGCTGCAAAACTGGGAGCTGGGGTCTGACCTCCAGAACATGATCTGAGGCTGCTTCTGCAATCCCAGTGCCTTCCAGGAGTCTATATCTGTGTGTCACAGCAAGAGAGAACTTAAAAGGGCTCAGTCTGCCTGATTGCAATAATGATGTTGAACAACAAAAGGAGAAAGAATGTCCTGTTTTAAGGTCTCAACCAGAAGGAAGTCAGAGTAATTCCCCTGTAGATAAAGGGCTGAGGGGAGGGATGGGAAAGAAAAGCTTTGGCTGTCCATGGAGGAGTCTTTATACAACCTCAATGACTTGAAAAGACCCAAGGACTCATAATAAGAATAATTAGTGATTTGTCATTGAAAACATGCAGCTGGGCATAGATCCCCATAGGCTTTTGCAGCTGCACTGAGTCTGGCTGAGCTTTCTCATGGTGCAGTGCAGCCTTCAGGAGGCTTCAGGACTATGTGCAGTGCAGAGTTAACTGTCAAGCAAGGGCAGCACTGGATGGCTCGAAGGGATTTGCTAATGAGCTATCAAGCTGTGGGTCACTGGTTGAAATTTAATCTGTAAGAACAGTGACAGAAAATCAAATCAAAGTGCTGACGTCAGAGTGATGCTGGAGCAGCACCGAAAGCATTGCTGGTGCCTTATGCAGCACACAGAGGCAGCTCAAATAAACTGGGAGAAAACTGTGAGGAGCTTGTTGGCATCCCAACTGCAAAATGCAGCTCAGCCAATTTGTGTTACACCTGTCAGCAAGTCACTTGTCTAAGTGCAGCTGCTTGTGAATGACAACAGACTATCTCCTCAGAGAATCTGACCCAAACTCAGCTTTACATAGAACAGAAAACACACTTGTGGAGACACCTGGGTAGAGTTTGCTCAGCAAAGAGTGTCACAGAATGTGAATCAGCAATGTAGCACAAAGCTCAGTAGCTTGTGGTGCTGCTGATGGAATTTTTATTGTGATTAGGTCCTACATTGAGGTCAGTAGTAATAACATTCCCATCTCCACCTCATGGGGCAGCTTGGTGGTTTCACCATAGCTTTCTCAGGGCTAGGGAGGGCCTACATTACTGCAGGCTATTAAACCAGATCTTGTGAGTTTCATGGTTACCAGAGGGAAAGTTGAGGAAGGAAGGCACAGGGGCACCAGATGCCCTCAGCAGTGGTAGTGGTACTAGCTATGTGTGTCAGCCTGTTGGCTCAGGAAGGCTTATTCTGGTGCTTTTTACCCCTCTGGTGTTGTCCTCTCCACTGATTTTTTTGAGGGAATTCAGTCCCAAGCAGCTGAGCTGAGGATACAGAATTTCTCCAGATGGCACAGACTTGCCATTACAGCTCTGTGTCTCTGGCCCTCCCCACCTCCACTGTAGGCAGGAAAGGGAGCAATAGTCAGCATTGTTTTTGGTGCCAGCTATGATTAGTTGGCATAAAGAGCACTTAAGTAAGTTGACACAGCCTTTGAGTCGCTTGGTTTGCTAAAAAAAGGAAAGGAAAAAAAAAATCCCTGGACTACTACAAGGTGTCTTTGCTGCCTGAAATCTCATCTGCACCAGTAAAAGCTAGGGATAAGGTCAGTTGCAGAAAGTTTGTCATACAGGTATTTATTTAATTTTTATTAAAAAAAAAAAGTCTTGGAGAGCAACAAGTTAAAAAAAATAGCTAAACTCCAGATTCATGCAGATTTCCTGTTTTGCTTCTTAACAAAACCTCAAAACCACTTTGAACAAGTTTCCCACCTCAGCTGAGGGTGGAGTTGTGTACGCCCTACATGTGTCCTCCAGAAGTGCACCCAGGGAGAGCAGCACACCTCCTCTGGCACGGTGGGGCTGAGTTTACTGCTCGCAGGGCAGTCAGTGTGTGTGCCTGTGCTTGGCTGCCCACAGGAGCTTCTGACTCAGCCAGTTACGCTGGAAAACTTTAACTTTCCTATTCCCAGCAGAACAGACAAAGCAGTAGAGATGTGTCAGGCAAAAGCTGGAAGCAGTTGATAAAGGGATGCCTCCCCAAGATACTAGGCAGATATCGGCTGCTGTCAGTGCACTGCTGTAATTTCATTGATTTGATCTACTGAGACAACATCTCAGTAAATAAGAAGAGCAGGGAAATATATTGCGCTGAAATTAATGGTTTGCTGCCTGATCTCCTCTTAAATGAATTTGTTGCAATCTGAAGCAATGTGTGTGTTTTGCAAACCCAGCATTCCTTGGCTCCCACACTGCATCATGACATTACTTTAGGCGGTGAGGAAGATCTTATTTGTGATATAGCAGTGTAGCCTGGGAACTCTGGATGGAGTTATGGCATTTGGGTGTGTAATTCTCAGTAACAATAAGCAGTGCTTAACATTTCCTCCCACATGAGAAGCGCACCCATTAAAAGTTTAGCCAAGTCAGCTGTGCAAGTTCTTGCACAAAAAGACAAGCTGCTAAAGAGCTAATAGGAGCCACTCTTATGTTAAAGAGTGGGTAGAGCATGCATTAGCCCAAATTCCCCTTCTCTGCTGCTAATCAGTGAAGAGTCTTGCTGAGATCAAAGAAACCCCTAGCAGGTAAAAATGATAATAAACCAGGCTCAAGCCCAGGTTCAGAACTCATGAGTCGTTTTCTCAGCTCTGTTCCTGAGATACTGCATAGCTTGGAGAAGCCAGTCAGTGTGACTTAGACAATTCATGAGTCAACTTAAGTCTGTGTGAGAATGAACTAGATGTGTCTAAGTCCTAGGGAATGGCTCAGTCTTTCATCTGAAGAGGAACCTACCTCCCAGGAAAACTGAGTGTTACATGTAAATCTGGACAGTGTGTTTTAGACCTGAGAGGAACTCAAACACATAAGCATATGGTTTAATTTGTGTTCAGTGGCTGACAGCCTGTGACAGTCCATCATGACTCACAAGTGGGTAAGAGGCTGCTAATATCACCCAAAGTGTGGAAAAGGGCCCACCTCATTAAGCCACAGTTTGACCAATCCCAGCACTTTCAGGTGACATGAAGCTAGCACAAAACACTTCAGCAAGAGAAATTTGGAGCATGTTCATGCTCTTTATGTGGTCCAAAGCAGAAAAAGAGTCTCTGTCTCTGAACTGCTTGATGCAGGCTGGTTTGTGTTCACACAACTAAGAGCTGCTAGCAGCTGGAGCAGGCAGATCATCCACACTGCACTTGATCCTGATCTCCACTGGACAACATCTCCCTGTAGACCTGGTGCAAAATTCTAAGTATTTCTGGGTTTGTAGGTTTGGGGGTTTGTTTTTGGGTTTGGTTGTTTGTTTGTTTGTTTCCTAGTACAGCTGCCAAAATGTTTTTTTGGGGTTTTTTTTTTTTTTCTGCAGCTGTGTGCTTCCTTTGTGCTCTGGGGAGTGACAGAGGGTTTGAGGCTTCAGGCTAGCACTGCAATACTGCGCTAGGTAGAGAGACAAAACTGTGTCATGCTTGTCCAGGCTGTGCCTGGACCGGAACCTGCAGCACACAGGTCAGCTTTGCCATGCCCAGCTTTCCTCTCAGACGGAACAAATGGCTCCCTAATGGCCAGCTAATAACTGCAGAGTGTGGGGGACCTGGGTACCAGGACACAGGAGACATGCCAGACATGTCAGTCTGGCAGTGTGGAGGCAGCCAGGCACTCCTAAATGGCAGCTAAGTCTGGGTCACCAGGGAAGGCCTGTTCCTCTGCTAACTCAATTCATGCCATTTATCTGATGGAGCTCTGCAATAGAAGCTTTACAAGCAAAAGACATCCCATTTTACTGGGTTGATCTCCCTGCATCCTACATTGCTGGGTGTTGAGTGGTTGACCTAAGTGCCTCCACTCCAGCCTTAGCTTCTCCTGGAATAACTGGGGCAATGGGAAGTGCTGGGGCCAGACCCCCTCGGTCTGGACAGCCTAGATCTCTACATTTCTATTTTCAGGATAAGTGCTCAAATCATTAATATCTTGTGCTTCCTCCCACTTATCCCACAACCCAGGTGCTTGCCCTTCAGAGGGGAATTTATATTTTGATTCCCACATAAGCAGGTTTGCGCGCTGTTGAGCCTTGAATAAAGCAATTACACAGCCACACTTGTGAGAATAATACTTCCTAGTGCTTATGCTTGGAGTGGCTGCATGTAACCACATCAAATCATCCCATGAAGGGCCTACAGCTCTCTGTTCTGTTGATGGAGAAATGTGTGAACATCACTTGGGTCCTACTTCAGAGGCATCTGTCACTGCCTTGCCTGTATGGTTTGCATAGGCACCTGCCCTAAGAGATCTGAGTCATTCTGCTGGAGCCAAGCACCTATTTTATTTTAGGTGTTGCAACGAATAAACTGAGTGCCTAAAGCAGACAGTCTCATGTGGCCTCCAGGGTCTCCACGTTCACTGGCTGATAGAATGAGATAATAGTCCTTGCCCAACTCATAGAGTTGTGGCAAGGTTTTAATTAATTAATACTTTGAAATGCTTTGAAACATAGGGCATGAAATGGGGTTTACAAACCAAGTGTACTATTATGACTTGATGGCACTTTCTACTTCACTTTCACACCATACCTGAGCAGAGCACAGGGCAGCTGCATCCTCTGATTCATCATGAGTCATGAAGCAAGATACTTAAAATGTGGATGGTATTGATGTATGCACACTAGTTAAAATGTTACAGGGAAGAGGGATTAATTCTCACTCCAAGAATGCTGTCCAAAGTGCTGGCAGCTCTCCCCTTTGTATTAACTCTAGGTATTAAACCATCTCTAGTGGAGTCCTCAGTCAGCTCATACCCAGTGTTTAAGAAAGATGTGCCAGAACAGAGCTGGAGATGTGAGACTCCTACTAGGATTTGCAGAGGACCTAATTACTCCCCAGTGACAGTGTTGGCTTGCACAGGTTCTCATTCTCAGCACTGTAGTCCCCCAGGTAGCTTTTGGTCTTCTGTTTCTCTGGCATGATTGATGTTAATTATAGCCATGCAGTTGCAACTGTGGGCAAGACACCCAGGAGAAGCTGATATCCCTGAAGTCCTCCTTGTGCTTAGCATCAGATTAGCACACAAAACTCCTTGGGCTACGTCCCTTGGCAGGTCACACAGTTTCATCAAATTACAAAGTAGCTCATTAGGTTCCCAGTCATATTCCACCTATATGCAAATTCTTAATGAGAAAAATATTATAAACTTACTCACCAGGCACTTTGCCTCCACTGCTTTATGAAACACAGGTAAAGGCTGCAGGGTAGAGACTGGAGAGGGAGCATCTGCAACTGAACTGTGCAACTGCAGGTGATGTCACTAAACACCCGAGGGATGCTGTCACTCCTCTGGTCATCAGGAAGAAATGGCCTCAGGAGGAGGTGGCTGAAGAGCCATCCAGATGGCTGGAGTGGTCATCCCAGTAGATCTCCTGCACCAAGGACACCCCATTTCTTGTGTGTAACATGGTTTTGCCAGATATTTTTTTTGCTCCTGACAGTATGCAAGAGGAGTCCCAGCATTGCTGGCTGGCCCTCATGCATTTGTCCTGGCAGTGTTCTGTCCACTAAACTGGACCAAATAAAGAACCCTTTTGTATTGACCCTTCATAGAAGGATACACATTTTTCCAACATCTTTTTGTAACTAGAAAGCATCATACTTTCTGTTATTATCTCATAGCAGCTGTGGCTGTCCCTGGATCCCTGGCAGTGTCCAAGACTGGGTTGGACAGGGCTTGGAGCACCCTGGGACAGTGGAAGGTGTCCCTGCCCATGGCAGGGGGTAGAACTGGATGAGCTCTGAGGTCCCTTCCAACCAAAGTCATTCTCTGATGCTGTGATTATCATCCTTTTGTCTTATGACATTCTCAAAGTAGAATTTACCTTTGCCCCAAGGGGCAGTGTCTAATTCAGGGAATAAGAGATGTCCTGAAAACCAAGTAAAATTTCAAACTCCATGGCAGCCAATGCAGTCTCAGGTAAAATTACCACTTTTAGTCAAGTTCCAACAGCACTGAATGTCACAAGAGTGTGTCTCCCAAATGAGAATTTACAAGCCAGTGGAGTTTGTGCTCTTGTTACACATGCTATTAAATATTCTGCCTAATTTGTGGGTAGGTGCTTTTCAGCAGTAAATCTCAGACTAGTTTTACAAGAGAGGTCAGTGTCTTTCCCCTCATTTCACAGGTGGATAAACCAAGGTGCAGAGAGGTCTGATGCCAGAAGTTTGGGGTCAGAGCAATAAACAGCTAATTGCAACAGACTTAAATGCATCATTGTCCATGAGTGTCATCATTCTTATTTATAATAATTCTTATTGCACCATCAACCAAATAGCTAGGCAGGCATACCAAAGACAGGAATAGAGCAGTACTGACCTCTTCCCTACAGATAAGGATGTGCTTTCCAGAGATATTTTTTTTTTCCCACAGAAATGATAAATGACTTAAAGAAAAGCAGGTGCCATTTCTCCACCTGGGTGATTATGCCCAGAGGCAATAGAAGTAATTTTTAGGAAATGGTTCTCCTCCTATTTACATCAAGCTAGTAGCAATACTTATTTTAACACAATTGCCAAGAGACCTTATTTTTAGATCTCATCCACATAGTACCATTCTCAAATTCTTGCTTTGCTCAAAAAAGTGAAGACATTTCAATGGGAACATGAAATTCGCTGGAAGAATTATTGCTGCCTCACAAATATATATTCATAGCCTAAGAAGACAGTGATCCTTTCTTTCCCATAATGAAAAATGCTTCAAATCTATAAAGCATCCCTAATGTTTTACTTTAAAAGACAAAATCACAAGTTGGGTTACCTTTCAGTAGGAAGTTTATAGGATTTCTAGCTCTTAAGGGACTCCTTTGGGAGTCTTATTTCATCATCATTTCATGATATTGTTCTCTTGATGGCTATCACATTCCTATAGGAAAATTCGTCAGTGGGGCATAATATTGGTTTAAAAGATCCCAGAAAACAATACAAAATTGAATAGAAAAAAAAAAAAAAAA
>VXAX01002202.1:355801-387014 GCA_013399835.1 Leptocoma aspasia
AAAAAAAAAAAAAAAAGAAAAGAAATGAAGGCAGAAGATGCAGTTGGTGAAATTCACACAAATAAGAAAAACCCAGTTGCCATGAAGACTGGTCAGCTGCATGTATTTCTATAAGCATGCCATCTTGGCATGCTACACTCTTCTGTTTTATTTAATTACCATCTTTCAGATGAACCTAATAATTGCCATACTGCTCTTACCTCATCGGGTTTCCCACCCAAAGAATATGGAAGAGAAGACATGCAAAAATAAAAAATGGTATGATGTGTCCATGGAAGACATCTTTTCCTCCTTCTCCTGAATAACAGATTGGTTTTTGTCCTTGTGAATCACTTTTTATATCCCTTTTGTTTCTCTCCCAGCATAATGATAAATACTCCTTGCTACCTACACTTTGGAAACTCATGGGGTATTTTCTGTCTTCATAATACTTTTGCAAAATCTTTCCCCAGGAAGCAGAAGTTGAAATGTTACCATTTTATTAGGAACAAAAAACATTAAAGAAGAGAGTCCTCATGGAAACCAACTTGAGAGTAATAGCAATGATTCACAAAGTACAAGGCTCAGCAGAGGAAAACCATGAGCAGGGCTGAGATTTTAATAAGGATGCATCTTCATTTATACTAAGTTAAACCTTGAAAAAAGTACCTTTATATTTCCTGAATGCCTTCAGCGCTGGGTATTGCCAAAAGAGATGAAGTTTACAAACAAAATTCATTTATTTAATAATGGGCAGCCACATCTCAGGAAGAGAGTGATAATTGTGTAGTGGTGTCCTTAAGTCCCACACACATTTTAGGGTTTGGAAGACTATGCCTAGCACTAGGACAGATATCTGGAATTGCTCTGATGGGTTTTTTCTGCTTCTCTAATTTATGTTGTTCTAATTAAGACTATATATATATATATATTTACACTGAAGAAATAGATTTTCCAGACTGACTGCCAAGAAATCCAGAAGAATCATCTAACAATGTGCAGCTTATGACTGCCTTTTTTCTCATCAAGGAGTGATATTTTTCAGGCTAAGGAATTACATCCCTTGGGATTTCATGTGCTGCTTTGTTTTGTTTTGTTTTTTATCTTTGTGGCAGAGCTATTTTATTGCACAATGATAATATATTTATTGGGACTTTTAATTTGCAGCCTTAGAACAGGCCTTTGGTGGCTAGGGGAAGTCATGACCATGAAAAAGATTTCTCTCTGAGAAACAATATCCCATTTTTAACCATAATATATGCCCAAAATTTGAATGATATCTTGAGGCTCTATCATTAAGAGATTTATGGATCACCTACTAAAGACCAGCACTAAGGTGGTTTTGATAGTTGAGGAATCTGGAAGAAATCCTGTTGGACAAGCCTATGATGGCAATAGTGCCATAAATCTTAATTTTAAATTTCATCAGTTAATATTTGTGGAGATCAAGACACCCTTCCCTTAGCCATGCTACCAGGTTTGAACCACAAATTAACAACACACCATTGACTCCACTTGATTTTCAATTGCCTGTTTTGTCAGTGGAACCACACTCCTTACTTCCAGTGCCCATTTATTCTACACCTTTTCCTCTGAACTAGGAAACTGTTTGGTTTAAAAGAAGAAACCAGGACATGGCTACATGTTACAGTCCCATTCTTCATGAGAATTTTTTGGTGTCACAAGAAGCAACATGTATCCAGAGAGCTTTACACAACCTAATTAATGACCAGTTGACACTCTGCCTCTAATTGTCCACAACTGGAAGCAAAAATGCCTCCTGTGAGCCAAAGCTGATTAATGCTATTTGTTGATGAATATTTTTTTTTAAAAGGAGCTGAGGGAGAGCCACACCAGCCTTGAACTTTCACAAGGACTGCCTCTGCTTTAGGGGAATTTTGATCTTGCCTGCTGTTTTGTTTGTTTAAAAAAATGGTGATGTGTAATCTTCAGGAACGTACCTCATCATCCAACCCACAAACTGTTGGCAAAATAATAAACCTACACAGAATGTACTGTTAGAGCCTTCTTTTTTTTAACTTCTTCCTTCCAGAGGTATAAATCACAGCTTTTTGCTTTTCCAAATTAAAGTATAGGCTTTGCACTGGGTAGTTGGCACAGGTTTTTTTTTTTGGCCAAATGTTCCATGCTGGCTCCAAAGAAACTGTGGAGATTGAGTTGGCCATAGTTTGTCTTTGAACTTGTTTGCAAGAATTCAGTCTTCAGAGACCTCCAAAAAAAAAAAATAGTTTATTTATCAAATTGCTGTTTAACTCTTTTGTGTGCTGAATTACAGGTGGTAATTTGACTTCAGTTTTTAATTTTTTAAATTTGTCTGGCTGAGTTTCATGCATGGTTTACCTCTTCTAGTTTACATAAATGGTATCATCCTGCCATTTAGGTCCAAAAAGTCTGTACCTTTCTGATTATCTCACATAGTCTGGAAAAGATCCTAAAAATGAAACAGTTCTTTCACTAGCTGGTTGCAAAACTAAGTTTCAAATAACTCAACTATTATTTGCTAAATATACATTATATTTCCAGAAGTCTTCTCAGCTGTGTATTTGCCTTTATGTCTTTTCAATGTAGCAGAGAAACAGGACTATTGCTGCATCTCTTGCTGTTAAGTTGCCCACAATGTATTCATAAAAAACTTTTAACAGAATACTAAATTCTAAATAATATGGGATAGGAGTGCACAGTGGTCTCTCTTCTTGGACCAGTTTCTGGTTTTGTCTGTCAAATACAGCTTGAAGTTTTAATCAGCTGGATGTTCAGCAAGAAATAAGTGATAGTTATTGGTGTGTAAAACATTGCAGGTCTTGTGTTAATCTTGGACTTTTCCCTTACAGCATCCTTGAGCTGCTTTCTTCTGCAGTGCTTCCCTTCCATTGATCAGATGCCATCTTTGGTACTCTAACAAAGGGCTGTATAAATGTTTGGAACCCAGAACAGATATTCTTGGGCAGCTTTCATTCAGTTTGCCAACTTCAGGCATAAAACAAGATCCTGACCACTTGTGGTTACTGTAGATGGGATGATTTTTTCAAAGGAAGAGTAAGCATGCTGGGCTCAATGACTTCCTGTCTTCTGGCATCCTACCACATGTCTTCCTTACTATACCATAATGTTTCCCAAGTTTGCTTTTGTTTCATTCTCATAATTGGCTTTGTATATCCACTGACTGATCTGATTTTCCTATCAAGACAAGGCTGTTCACTCCAGATTTTCACTAGTGTAACTGAGAGGAAAATTTGGTCCGTATGCTCTGTAATAAGATATATCATCACTGTCAATATTTTTCTTCTTCCCATCACTCCCCTGCCATATGGCAACTTCACAGGAAAGAAGTGAACTGCATATGTTCTAAGTAGAACTTCTTCATTCCCTGCAAAGTAGAGGTTGGTTTTAATATCATTCAGATTAAAAAATGGAGGAAACCCTTTATCCTTTAGCATGGGATTTTCACTAAATTCTAGCCACCCAAAAGCCAGGCAACCAGTGGAAACTTGTGATCTGAGCTCCTCCTACAGTCACTGGAGGGAGGAAGCAACTTTGAGAGGGTGACTCATCACATCTTAAGAGTTGAGGAAAATTTTATTTTCATGAGCATGAGTGCAAATCTCTTCAATACCAACTGGTCTTAATGGTGTTGAACTGATAAATTGAGTTGCAGACCCAGAGACCTACCCATCTGGTGACTGGAAAGGGGACAGGAGGTGATTTTCCTGAGCTGATGTTAGCCTGTCTCAGGTGTGTTTTGGCTTGTGGCTGGCAACTCCTTTCAAATAACACCTGAGCGTGACTCAGTGGGCAACAAGAGCCAGGGATGGTTTCCAGTCAGCAAGACACAGATGAGGTGATCATGTGTCAGGTAGGAATTTTAATCCTAGTAAAACAAGCCATTCCATTTGTTTTCAGGGGCAGTGTGTGCTGGCCCATTTTATTCACTGATGTAGATATAGCCCAAGAGGTGTAGGCACTGAAAAAACAAACCAAACCAAAACAAAACAAAAAATATACAGGAAAATGAAAGATGAACCTGAGAGTTTCTTATTGTCTGAAAGTGGGACTTGTGTGCAAGTAGTAGTCCAAGAGAAAGGAGCCACTGTTAGTGAGTCTTTTCTTATTTTAAAATGTCAAAGGCTCTTCTTGGTGCTGCTACTAGAAAGTGAATGACAGTGACTATGGAAAATTGTATTTGTAAAGAAAGATTTCCAAGACTATACCTAAATAACTTTCTAAATACAGTCACCTCATGGACCCGCCCTTGAAGCTATCACTTGGAAACTGATGTCCAGAGGGTCTGCACCCACAGAAACACCCCGTGTCACACAAAGGTTTCTGAAAATTTTCTGAGATCTGCCTGCTGGATTTTAAGACTTGGGACAGCTCTGCCTTAAACACTCTCACTGCTCACCACAGAGAGCCCAGATGGAGCAACAAGCTGTGCAAAAAGTTTCAGCCACTCTCAACCACTGCTATGATACCCAGGGACCATGAGATAAATTCAGATGAATAACCCTAAGTTTCTTGCAGGGAGTGTGTGGGCGTTGCAGACATTTGACTGCCAGGCTATTCGTTTTTCTGCACTAATAGTTTCCATACTAGCTGACTGACCAATCCCCCTGATGTGTCGCATCAGTTTTCTTATTAAATATGAAAATAATGAATGTTAGGAATGAACCTCGAAAGCTCCTTGTCTCCCAGATTGGGTCTTGGTGCCAAGTGTCTGGCTGGCATCGTCTCCAGGATTCTGCAAGCCAACATCTGCACGAGCGAGCGGGTTGTGTAACTCGTGAAGTCAACCTAAGTGACTGCCACGATCTGCTGAGCAGTGCTGATCAGGGCTGCTCTGCCAGGGGGAGGCTTTGCAGCCTGTGGGATGCACAGCCAGGCTGTGCCTTTCCCAGGAGAGAAAAAGGGTGCCAGCATTTACAGGAGCGACCCTGGGAAGGTTTGCCTTCTCTCGACAGCATTTCTTTGGCCCCCAGTGTGATTAATGACACGTCTCTTGCTGAAATGATCACTGCTGTGGTGAGCAGAAAATGACGGATTTGGAGGCACTGACCCACCCCAGTAGCTGCCTTGTGGGGTGACCTGGAGAGGGACAATGTACTGGAGTCGGGGGATTTTGGAGGATGCATAGGAGGCCCCAGCTCCTGACTGACAGCACGTCTGAGCTGATCTGCTCAGCCTCTGAGAAGTCCAGTAACATCTCTGCTAATGAAAGAAAGGTGCAAGGTGCTCCTCCTGCAGCCCATGAAGCCTGATGTGACGCTGTACATGATGGCAGTGCAGGCAGTAGACTGGAGCCCTGTGTCTCAAGTGCCACTAGTTCTCTGGAGCATCATGCCACTGCCTAGGAGTAAAAACTTAAATGTTAGAGCTGTAAAGAGAATTACACTTTACTTCTTTCCCCCTGGCAACAAGTACATGCTATCAACCATTTTAGCAGAGGCCAGACCCCCTTTTCCTGTCCTTCACCCCAACTTAGTGCAGTCAATATAAAGTAATTATTTTAAAGTAGTGCATAACAGTTTATAAAAAGGCTAATTTTTTTTTCTTTCTCATGCCAACAGTTGCTTAAGTTCGTTTTTAAATTACTATCAAAACCTGTGCAAAATCAGTCACTAGGTTGCTTCTAGACAGGTACTAGGATTATTTTTGGTTTTTTTTTTTATGTTAACCTTGGGCTAAAGGTTGGGTCTTTTTCAATATCTGAAACTTTCCAAAGAAAACAGTCAGCAATGTGCAAATAACTAAACCATGCATCCGAAAATGACTGAAATATCATGTGATGGGTCAAACTTTAGTTGGGTTAAGTCAGGCATTTAGACTAATCTTTATTTACCCCTCTTAAATATCACGTAGGTAAGTCGTGACAGCTCACTCAGTGCCAGGAAAAGCTTGCATTATCCTTAAGGATGAATTCAGGACCTCAGGAAGCTACCAAGACAAATGAAAAACAGAGACAACAGGCAATGGCTTAGCAGCTTAAGCCATATGCCACAGATCAGTTTAGCCATAATTTCAAATGCCAGAAGGATCATTACCAAGCTAATGCAGATCTATTGGGTGTTTGGCCATTTACTACAGGCAGAACAAGTCCTGTGAGTTAAATCCTGAGAAGTTAAATCCTGAGAAATTAAATCCTTTGGGGGTTTAATGGCTTTTAAAAATCACAGGATATTTTCATAAGGGGCGGAGTTTATCAATCTTATGCCCTTAAGCAAATTAGCCCTTTCCTCTCACAAATACACTTGCAGTTCCTTATTGGAAAAGGAAGATGGGAGAGGAACAGAGACTGAAACTCTCCAGTGATGTGCTCTGTCTTGCAAGAGCTGTACTCCTGTCATCACTGCAACTCAAAGGCACTGTGGATTTTTGCAATGAAAACCTCAGAATGTTGTTCCTGGAGTTCCTGTACCAGTGGCTGGGCTGCACACTGAATTCTTGCTCTGCATTTAGGACTAAGCATAGGTCATGTCTTGAAAATGCAATACTCTGTGTGTCCCCAGCACTTGGCATCCCATTCCAGCAGTGTCTGTAATGGGAGGGCTGGGCTGACCTGGCCTCTAGCTCTCATGGAAGTTTTGCCAGCCAGGGATGACTTGTGAGCATTAACACCTGCTTGTAGACACTGGGGTTTGTATTATCACCATTAGCCCAGAAGAACAAGGGCTGGTCAGGAATCAAACCCCTCTGTAATCTAATTATAAAATAAAAGATAAAGGAGAAAAGTGGGTGCAGGAGCAATGGGACTGTATTGTTGAGTTTGACAGGAAGGGAACTGGTGTGACTGAAAGGGTTTGTAGGTACCACTACAGAAACAGAGCATTGGAAGGCAAGCAGTGGGATAATTCCATGAGTGATTAGAGGAAACCTCATTGGGGTGCAAAAAATGCCATGGGAGATAGTGCAGAAGTGTTTAATTTGAGAATTATGTGGAAGCCTGATGGAAAACAATGTGACAGATCAATCACAGACAGCCACCATTTGCATAGAGAATGAGGGATGTTACCCTGCTGAAGGCTGAGAGAATTGGGATTGTTCAGCCTGGAGAAGAGGTGGCCTTGGGGTGACCAAATTGTGGTCTTCCAGTACCTGAAGGGAGCCTGCAATAAAGATGGAGAGAGGCTATTTACAGGCCACTGGAATGACAGGACAAGGGGCAATGGCTTCAAACTGACACAGGGCAGGGATAGAGGAGAGCTTAGAAAGAAATTATTAACTGAGAGAGTGGTGAGGCCCTTGCACAGGTTGCCCAGGGAAGCTGTGGCTGCCCCATCCCTGGAAGTGTGCAGGTTGGACGGGGCTTGGAGTACCCTGGGATAGAGGGAAGGTGTCCCTGTCCTTGGCAAGGGTTGGATCTAGACGATATTTAAGGTCCTTTCCAAAACAAACCATTCCATCATTCTGTGATTCTCTGATTCTTTGATGGGATGCAAATGTGAAGAGAAGGATTGGGATTCAGGTCCAGACCCAGACACCTGAATATGGGCAACCTGGGAGGAAAACAAAACAAAGCCAGGATAATAATGAAGAAATGACTGTGATTACCACAGTGTGGATGCTTCACTTCTGAAAGACTGCAGATCAAGACTGTCTGCTATTGTATATTCACAGACAATTTCTTGGCTTGATGGAAAGATACTCAGTGAAATGTGATCCCTATCCTTAAAATCTGAGCATCCCTGCACTATGATTTATTGCTGTTCTCTGTTTCCATCTGTCACGGGTAGTCCTTCAGCATTTCCAGTGACTGAGAGCTGCTGATGCTGGGAGGCAGGCACTGGTCCAGGCTAGAGTTCTTCAACATCCTTCTATGAAACTCTGGCAAGATTCAGAGATTCTAAGTGTCTTTCCCAAACTTGGATTATATCTAGCAGTAGGAGCCAGATGTCCTAAATCACTGTTCTTTAGAAATCAGCTGATAATATTCATATGGCTTTGTTTTAATGATCTGTTATTTAAAATGGAATGGTGTTGGAAAATTGTCAGAATACTTGAAAACAGACAGTGAAGTTGCATTTAATGGATCATATATTTTTAATTCATTTTCTATTTTAGATTTTTATTGAGACACTCAGCCCAGTTAGGAAAAATTGAATTTTGCCTTTGTTTTTCAACTTAAACTTGTGGTGAGGAGCACAATATTTAAATTCTTAGTTTGGAATAACTCTGCCTGAACAAATAATAAAACAGAAGAAAAGATTTATCTGTCAGATAAAGACCTTGGAGCATTTTGTGAAGAATATTTGAAAGATCAAAACATTACAGGTTTCTCACCAACACTGGGAATTGAAAAGTAAACAGAATTACCTAGAGATCTGACTGAAAGAAAATAAATTCTAAGGAAAAAAAATCCTCCTAAATACATTGTTCTCTCTCCAGTGTTATATTAAACCAAAAATTACACTGGTGCTGAACAAGTAATTTATACTAGTGCAAAACCAAATAGTTTCAACAAAGATGAAGGAGAGCCTTTATGTTTAAAGTACCATTACCAGCAAAAGGCTTTAGAGCATTTTCCATTTTTAATTACTTCAGCAGCATGCAGAGCAACAAAACACAAGTTTGAACTATCTTGCATGGATTCTGAAATGTCAAAACCTGATAACTGATACAATAGATGGTGCCTACATGGCTGAAAAGCCTAAAGAAGCAATCCTTTATTCCAGAGATTTCAGATTAAATCCCATCCAGCTTGAAACTCAGTGAAAATTGCAATGTAATGGATTTTCAGCCTGAAATGAGTTGGTTTGCAATGAAGATCCTCTTGGAGATACAACCAAAGATTTGAATCAACATGACAGTTTCCTGTCCTTATGGAGCAGGCTAGATGACTGGTTAAGATTAGATATATAACTTTTAGGTGGCTAGAATATGAGATAAATCCCACCCTCCCTTGCCTCTTTCTTCATCTCCTGCACAGAGCACCATCCATCTTTACAACAGCAACATTGGAGGTCCCAGTGCAGAAATACATTTTAAGCTCAGTTGGCAGAGAAGTGGAGGGGAACTTCAATTGTTACTAAAACATCAGCTGATGTTGAACATTGTGTTTGAATTTGATCTTCTCCTTCAGCCACCCCACAAGCCTTTTATCCCCATTGATTTTTATGTTTTCCCTTGTCTAGGGAAACCCACACTGGGTTTGGACTTACAATGGGTTGGCTCCTCAGGTATTCCCACCTGGAGGAAAAAGAGATCTCAGGACTAGGTAAAATTGTGATGATGTGGGAGAGAAGCATAGGACCATGGGGTTTATTTGATCATTCACATTAGCTGTACTGGCTTTGCAGGACTCCTTCAGCAAGTAGGTACATTTTAACAGATAGAAAGGCAAAAAATTGTGTTAATCTCATGCTCTGGCATGTCTTAACCAGCAAATTAGCTGGAATTTGGTGGTTCCATTACTCAGCAGTTGAGACGTTCTCCATTGTAGCAGCATGGGTGGGAAACTAAGCTTTAAATAATGAGGGGCTATGAATCAAGACCCCCTAGCACACAACTATAACCTGTCTTGATGTTCCCCCACGGGAGAAGAGGTCAAGCAATATTTTGCTGCTGGGGAAGGCAGAGAAAACACTTCTGTGGAAGGATCAGATCCATCTGCCCTTGATCCAGCATGCTTATACAGCTGGGCTTGCACAATCTCTGCAGCCTCCCAAGTGAATTGCAGCCTTGTACTCACTTTAGAGCCATCTATTACTCCCCACTGTGTATGTTCCTACCTAAAAATCCATAACTGGTCTTGCATCGAATCAATGCTCCCAGTCAACTTGTATCTAAACAAATTGAATGAAGCTGAGAGCTCTGTAGATCCTCTTATTTATCCCATGACAAGCAGAGAGACTCCCAGTTCTACTGCTCCTGACAACTTTGTCAATAAAATCTGCAGATTGCACAATATAAAGTTGCTTTATAATTCATCTCCTTGACAATAACAGAACCTTTGAACAGGAATGTTTTATGTGGTTATCACAAGAACAGTGCTCAAATAGAGGCTGCATCAGTAAAGTGCAAAAATATCTTTTTTCTCCTTTTGTACCGTCACATTTCAAGCAATTTTTTTGATGCAGTGAAAAAAGATCAGATTTTATTTTAGAAAAGAGTTTCTATTTGGCTGGCAATTATATCATAAGTAGCAATCATAGGACTTATTAGATCATATATTCCACTCCCCTTCCATTACAGGATTGTTTTTCAGACCTGATCTCTAATTTCATTATTTCAAAAGGGCAAAATATGAGACTTACAGAAAGCAATGTAATTGCTGCAGTAGTTCCCTTCAGAGGACATTTTTAGGCAGTACCCACAAAACTGCTGTCAAATAAACTGCAAGTGGAAATATGGCAAGTAGATTTCTGTTTGATTGAGTTTGAGGTAATACCAGCTCACCTATCTGCCCTAATTTAGGAGGATGTAGTAGGAGATGTTTTTAAAGTTATGCTGTTTCAGTCTGTTGTATAAATACTCAGCCAGGTTTTAAAATAAAAGATAGGATTTTCAAAGCCAAATGAAACACTATTTTTGAAGTTTCATTCATTTTAGTAGAATGGTGTATGTCAAAATCCTGGTCTTAGGATTTAGGTGGGTAGATTGCATGTTTAAGCAGTGATCTCAATTTAATCTAAAAGTAGGAACCCAAAGTTGACTTAGATTCACATTCTTAGTATTCTATTCACATTCTTAGTATTCTGAGAAGAATTCAATTCATCGTTTTGTTTCAAATTTGAACTTTAATTCTTAACTTGAGAATAATTGAAATAAAACTGACTAGGAAGGAACCAAGACAATTTTAGGTAACAAGACAGAGTCCTCCATCTCCAGTTAAACACTTGGCTAAAGGTTCAGGAAAATGAACAAAATATCTGGGAGTTAATGGTACTGACACTGATATAGTGGCATGATAGTTTGCATGTCAGTTCTCTTGAGGCAAGGATGCTATGAGGTTTTACCAAAAATAAACTAAGAGAAATAATGTTTCCTCATTTTACAGATATGTGAGGAATGCATAGAAGCATCAGGTGACTTGACTGGCTTCTATGACTGTTTGCAAAAGATGGACAAAATAATTTATTCACTTCCAATTTCTCTGGGTTTTTTAAAGTATATCTTCCTTAGTGGAGGGGCTGAGATTTGTAGATTATTTGGATCCTGCCAGTGCAGCAAAGTCATTTGCACGTGGTAAAAAATATGCAGCAGAGCCACTGTGCCCTGGTGGAGTTTGTGTTTCAGTGGGACCAGTCTGTTCTTCAAATGTGTCATTATCCTTCTCAAGGAAGTTTCGTTTTACTCTTGAATCAGCTCATATTGTTAATGTGCTCATCAGCCAACTCAGGATATACAGACAGCTGCAAGGAATCTAATTAACATTTGAGTACAGAAGAAGAAATTGCAATCTACTGTACTATTTAATCTGTCAGTGAGGGTCTGGATTAGAAATGGCTTCAGAATTTCCTTGTAGCTTTTCCTCTGTTTTAATATAACAGAATCATAGCTATTAGAGGTGGAGAAAAACCATTAGTTTAGCTTGGCCATCTAGCATTGCTGCTACTTTTACCCTTTGGATGACCCTAAGAAAATCTGCTCCTCCATGTCTGCATCCATCAAACACCTGCAGGTTGTTATCCTCTGTACCTTTAGTCATCATTTACTTAGGTTTTAGTAATTCATGTAATATTTCCCAATAAATCCAAACTTCTTTTCCCAGTACTAGTTTGTCCTTAGACACTGAACAGCATTCCACCATTATTTCCATTATTGTAAACAGTGCCCTTACCATCTAGAAGAAGTACCCATGTTTTATATTAAAATCTATCTGCTCTTTAGTTTAAGGTCATGGTTAGTGTATTAATGTATTAGTGAAAAAAGATTCAAAGACACTCCATGATTTTTTTTTTTGTGAGAGAAGAATAATGCAATTTCTCTGTGATAACTGTTCCCTAATGCACAGAAGATAGGGCTAAAGTAGTATGAAGCACATAGTAGTTGAAAAGGAGAAGCTTTTTCAAATTAATCGGAATATTTAGAGGATTTTCCTTTCTAAACAAATAGAAACAACAAATTGTTTGGATCAGAGAGAGCGATTGTGTTGACAGCAGACATATGAATGATACTGTTTTTACAGATGGACTGGTGAGAATCAAATTGAAGCTATTGATCTGTATTTGTGTAGGATCCTGCTAAACAGCAAGCTTTGAGGGCTTTGCCATTAGCAGCATAGGTCATTTTACCAACTTGGAAAGGCAACACTCTCTGTTTCTATCATACACACTCCACTGCTAGCACAACAGAAGATGCCTAGACTTCAAAAATGTCAAGAGCCCTTCTGCAGAGATGGGGATAATCCTTTACAGATATAATTAAAAACCTTTTCTCTTCCCTCAACAGGCACAGGCAGAAAAGATAACCCTTCTGAGGCAATACATCAGCAGTCTGGGAAAATTCTAAGTTAACTTTTTAACTTCAGTAGCCTTGCATCTTCTGTTTAGTGGAGACTGAATAGAGGCTGAAAAGAGTAGGATGTAAGTCCTACAGTCCAATAGTAAGTCCTCAGGTCTCAAATTGATTAGTGCATTTGGAATAGAGTAGAGAGAAGCACAGGGCTTTCTTAAGCAGGGCAATTTTGGTCTTCTCTCCCTAGAGCCTGTGTTGCAAGTTCTCATTAGTGCCCAGCCTCCTTGGGAATCTGAGCTGGTGGAAGCAAGGAAAAAGCTTATTTATCATGATGGTTGCTGGTGGGACTGGGACCACCACCACCTGATCAGCTGGGAGCACATAATTGTAGCCAGTGGGCAGCAGGAGACTGCAGCAAGTGTGAAAAGAAATACTTAGACTCTCTCTCTTTATTTCTTTCTTTCCTTTATTTCTTAAGTATATGATTCATGAAATTAATTTGTTGTTACAGGAAAGATGGTTTTATCAGCTGAAACATATTTCTTTCTTGTTTGCTTTGATATTATCAGACCTAAGTAGAAGGATCACGTTTCAATATGACATCTATGGTCTGATGCTAGACAAGGGCCAAGTATTTGAACATTCGTAATCAGATTCCCCCATATGCAGAGTAACATTTCCCTTATTGAGGAACGGAAAAGTAATTGAGGCATCTGATTTCAAAACTTGCAAATATATCCCATCTGCCTTCAAGTCACTGGGAAGAAGAATGTGCTAACCTTAAACAAACTTTAGATCAAATTATTTCATCCCTGTGCTTACATTCTGTAACGTTCTCATCTAGGAATGCTGTAAGTTGCACTTAAGCAGCTTTTTCTTCTTGTGTAGGTTATTCTTATTAATTTTTGCTGTTTAAGTGAGAGGAAAAAAAAAAGCCTACAGCTGTAACATCCCTTCATGTATTACAAAACAAAATCTATAGGAAATTAATTCACTTAGACAAAATCGAGCAAAATCCAATTTTTTCTATATTTTTGTTAATGGGAAAAAAGTCATAAAATTTCAGTCTAGAAAAAAATTAATTTCAGGAGGACAATAACAGTCTACTCTAGTTACATTCCTAGTTCTCTGCTGTTGTCAACTGAGTTGCATTGCCAGAAAGGTTGTCAAAACACAGAGGAGCACATATCCATACTTCTGAGTTTTTTCCACAATTCTGAAGCCGGGAGATGACCTTCTCCTGCCATCTGAGCTCAGTCATGGAAAAAGACAACTTTTAATAATGATATTTGGTGCAAATGACAGCTGTAGTGATGTTGCCAATATAAAAGTTTGCTGAAGCTCAGCAGAGATTTAGCTGTTGCTGAAAATAATGCTAAATCTATATTAAAGAGTGGATATGAAGAGGGTTTCATAATTACTATGTTCACATGTATTATTTAATGGCTGTGACTTAAAAATGGCCAGATTATTGTTAATTAGTTTATCACCAGTGATTGGGTGTAATGGTGTTTTAAACAAGGTCTGTCTAGTAGACAGGCTTGAACATACAGACTTAATGCAGCAAGAGTCTTTATCCTAGAGCAACTTATAGTATAAAATGGCCTTAAATTAGGAATGCAATAGATTTCAAGCCTTTTTAAACTGTAAAAGAGATATAATGAGGACATAATATGGGTCAAAGTTGGTCCAAGAGCAGATAGAGATAGCCAAAACAATGTTTGTGGTTGTTTCAAATACCACAGGAGAGCTCTCAGCAGCCATAAACAGTTTTTGATTCAGACCTGGATGGAGCTTGTATGAGACCACACTTCCACACATTTTACTGCAAATTGTTTTTAAAAAAGCAAACAGCCCTTAACTACAGCGTACTGCAGAACTCCATTAGAATGCCATTTTAGCAAGGTTATGAATTTTCAGTAATTGCTGTGGTAATCCATATTTAGCATCTGCAGGATTACTTTTAATCAGCTTTGAGGATATGATTTGACACCGTTCCTTTTATGCTTCACTATTTTACTGGTTAGACTGTGAAAAAATCCCATCGTTTACTGACTTAATTTAAAGCCAATAACAGTAAAACTGAGGGTAAGAGGGAGGAGGGAAATTTGGTTTCCAATAAAAGATGAGGAAAATGGCCATGTGTTGTTCTTAAAAAAGCACTCGTTGGATCAATAATTGTGGTAATAAAAAGATAGTTTCTTCTGCTGTAGAAATTTTCCTCCATAGATCTCAAGGCCTTTGTGCATTAAGAGTCAAGAGTAGCATGCATTCTGCATATTTCTACGTATTTTTATGTAGTTCTTAAAAGCATCACCTCTGCACATGTGTGAGGTGTATATATTACTTCATGGTGGCTGCCTTCCTCCAAAATTACTTATTGTTTCTAATAATGTATTAGAACCAAATCATGACATTCTTTGGCTGATGCTTTTATCAGAGATACTTTCTCCAGGGGATATTTTGGGGGTTTGCCTAGACAATGGATATACAGAGGTTGCATGGTTTATTAGTAGGCCTGGCAGGGCTGGGTTAATGATTGGACACAGCCTTAGAAGGCCTTTCCAACCTTAATAATTCTGTCATTCTATGATCAGAGAGTTTCCAGCCGTGTCATCCTTGCCTCGTGCCTTGGTGGGTGGGTTTCACTCTGTTCCCTCAGCAGTGGAAAGTTGCCAGCGTGATGTGGTCACAGCAGTGTAGTGAGTCCTCAAGGCTTGCTAAACACAAGGTCAACAAATCCCAATTAAAATCAGGGAGGAACACAGTACTTTCATGATGCTTGTTTGTTTGTTTTTTTTTAATCACAGTGTTTGATAAAATGTAAGTAGTGCTTTAATCTATTTACAAATCTACCCAAGATAAATTGCTAAGCGCAAATTCAAATGGCCCCCTCCAAGGCTCTCCTGTGTGTTTAGTAAAAAGATAATTGAGCTTAATGATTACAAGAAAATACTGGATGCAATGTTGTCAGAAAAATATCTTTCCTTTTCTTTAGCAAGGACAGTAAATCCATAACAGAGCAAACATGCACAGCGTTCAACAGCCAGCCTTCCTCAACCCTTACATCAAGGTCTGAGAAAGCAGTTCAAAGAATTAGTGCCTGTTTCATGCTGTTCTTGTAACAGGATCATCTCCACTAGCAACAGGAATGGCAATATTCTCATTTTGCAGAGGCTGCTTTGTAGCCATTGGATGGGAACAATTTTATGATAACTGCAGCAGCCTGGGAGGGAGAATGTGAAGCTGATTTTTTAGCTTAAGGCATCGAGTCCAGCAAGATATCCACATGCAGTGCTCTGTGAATTGAAAATGTGTACGTTTTGAGGCAGGCTCTGATTTTAGTTCACAGTCTCTGATTTTTATTAATGTTGTCAGTCTGTCATTTGGAGAAGTACGAATTATTTGAAAGATACATATTCAAGGAGTTCCTCTATGTGACCTTATCTAAATTTCTTATAAGGTTTAGGAAATGTCCTCCAAATTTGAATGTCTCCTTTAATCCTCATTGTTCCCAAGGCTTTTTTCCTCCCTCACCAGCCTATAAATGAAGAACACAGAGTGTTTTTCCTCTTCTTAATGTTGGTCAATTGACTGAACAAAAGTTAACAGGTATAGCACTCCAATGCCTCTCAGATGCTCCTGTGGTAAGTGCTAGTATCAGTTCCTGGGTAAATAGATAGACCTGATTTTGCTTCAGGTGAAATGAATAATGCAGCAGCCATTAATTTCACTCACAGCCAGATCATGCTTCAAACCAATAAAAGGCTTCTAACTTGGCAAAACCCATTGAGGTAAATAAAATCTGGTTGTTCCGTAGCTAGAACGAGAGGACAATTTAATGGGAATTGAAAACGTGCTGGATCTCACCTGCGAGGCTGGCAAGGCAGGGAGCCCTGCTGCTGCCTCCCATTGTGCCTGTGCCACGTTCTCCTTGAGGGAACATCAAGTCCTACTGCTGCCCTGCACAGGACTTCGCCAGGAATCCCATCACGTGTGGAGCCGTGCCAAGGTCTAGGATTCTGTCAGGCTTGGGGCTGTGACCACTTCCCTGGGAAGCCTGTGTCTGTGCATAATCACCCTCTGGGTGAAAAACCTTTTCCTAATGCCCAGCCTAAACCTCCCCTGACTCAGCTTCAAGCCATTCCCTTGGGTCCAGTCACTGGGCATCAGAGAGAAGAATTTAGTGCTGCTTCTCATCTTCCCTTCACGAGGAAGTTGTAGGCAGCTACAAGGTCTCCCCTCAGCCTCCTCTTCCCCAGGCTGAACAGGACAAGTGTCCTCAGCTGCTCCTTGTGTGGTTTCCCCTCAAGGCCCTTCACATTTTCATGTCTCTCACAAGGCTCTCTCTTCAGAGGCTTCAGTGAGGAAACGGAGGTCAGGGCACAGGGGTGTGCAGGGTGAGAGCTGAAAGCTGGTGAATTTTGGCAGCAGGGCAGAGGATGGCTGGCAGTCCTCAGCTCCAAGTGGAGCAAAGAAAGGTTTCTGAGGATGCTTGCAAGGCAAAGAGCAAGAGCCAATTGTGCCTGGAGAGTCCCAGGGATGAGAGAGGTTAAAAGATGTAAGTCTGCAGGCAGAGGGGTGAGCCAGAGGACACATGTAGAAGACATAAAACCTGAAAGCTGTAAGACCATAGAATCACAGAATGGTTTGTGTTGGAAGGAACTTTAAACATCATCTCATTCCACTTCCCCTGACATGGGCAGGCTCACCTTCCACTATCCCAGGTTGCTCCAAGTCCCATCCAACCTGGCCTTGGACACTTCCAGGGGTGGGGCATTCCGAGCATGATGCAGTTCTGTAGCATTTTAGAACGGTTCATCTGGGGAAAACACTGTTCAAATGGGAGATGATGGCCCAGGGAAAAGTACAGCAGGGGACAGAGCTGACGTTCTCCAAACAGGTCCTCAAAGACAGGTGTGATTCTGGTGTCACCCACCAATGCAGTGCCACCAAGGCAGTGTCTGGGTGTTAGAGGGTGCTGAGGGAGCTTGGGAGGAAGAGTGGAGCTGTTCATAGAGAGAGAAGGAGGGAAGGGATGGGTCACAGTGAGGATGAAAGAAGTGAACATCATTCAAGACAAAAATTAAACCTTTTAGAGGCCTTCAGGCTTCAGCAAGCAACTCAAGCACAAACTCAGCTTCAGGAATGCAAGTGGCATCAGTAAAGTCTGTGAGCTGAGTTCCCACTTCCAGCAAGCCCTGTTTTGGTAGGTTTGGCAGGCTAAAACCCTAATAGGGAAAAATGCCATTTTTATAATTTAAAAGAGGACTTCATGTAAGTAAGAAAGAAGTCCAAGTGAACTTGGTCTGTGCTGCTGGATTGAAGTCTTCAGTGCAGGCTGGTCACAAAAATGTCTGTTGCTCAGATTCCAGGGCTCATTTTTCTCCAGGAAAGCTGTGTATTTTTCATGCACAAGCCTGCATCTTCATTCAGCAGCACTGCAGGGCTGTGCTGAGCTATCTGCATTGATCTGGTAAATGAAAGGCCCCTTGCTGGCAGCGAAGCACAAACTCCCTGAGCCCTGAAGCAAATTGGAACAAGACAACTCAGACAAGCAGTGGCAGTGCCATGTTACATGCAGTTGTATGTTTATAACATAGATGTGTATGTGTATAAAAGTATTGGGTCAGAAAACATCCAATATCTACAGTCTCCCAACTTTAAGGTATTTTGGGTGAATTTTTTTTCAAATTTTAGATGTTTCCAAAGCCAGAAAATTGGTGGTACTACAGACCAAATATATGCTTGCTTATGTGTGCACAGAAGTGTAACCTCCAGAAATGCTGAGAAGTGAATGACATCCTTAAACATAGACCAGTGGCCAAGAAAAATGTTTGTGTATGGGGCTGAGAAGTGTGCAGAATAAAGTTTTTCATCAAATCTGGAAATCAGAGATAAAAAAGGCCTATTAGATAATCCTGGCTATTCTCTTGGCACTGAGATACAGGAGAGAAGGAAAAGAAACAAACAAAAAAAGCATTACAGCTATGAAATATATGCTATGAAATGTATATTTTTTCAGAAATCACAGTGCAAACAGAAGTCCTGCGACAGCCACTGCACATTATGAGACCTGTCAAAACTGATACAAAGAAAGAAAAAATACTTTGGAGCTTTCTTTAAAATGCCTTGGGCTTTTCTTTTCTCGCATAACAAGTTTTCCATAAATCGTAATGTTGAGAGTTCTTTATCTTGTTTACAGTGTTGACAGATAAAAGGAAAAAAAAAAGGAAATAATTACCATGACACTGACACAGCACTTTTTGTATTAAAGAATCCAGTGGTTCTTACAGAGACCTTGGCAAGGGTATGTAAATCTGTATTGATGAGTGCTTTGACAGAGCCAATGGATTGACCAAAGGGACTTGCATTGCCCATGAGGAAGATGAAGCAGAGGTGAATACAAAGGCCAGATGGCGAGTCAGTGGACAAACAAGGATATAATTCAGGAGTTTTGTCCTTTTTTTTTTTTTTTTTTTTTGGTGTTTCAGGTTTGGACTCTTTCCCACGTAGCTCTGGAGGGAGTAACTGAAGACACCAGCTCTTTGTAACCACTGAAGCAGAGCAATTCTGTAGGCTGGGTACACCTGTACTGGCTGCTAAAATCACTGCAGTCTTCCCTAATTAAGTTTGGCACAGTGCTTGCTGCTCATAATATATCCTTGTAATGGATATAGCATTGAACATTTTGAAGTGGCAGCTGAAAGGGTTTCAACAGTGTCCACTTTGGATTAAGGGTCTATGTTTTCTTGAAGGTCTTTTATTTCTTGGCTAGTTTGGGTTATTGGGTTTTTTTTGTGTTTGTTTTGTTTTGTTGGGTTTTTTTTTAATTGCTGGCAGTGCAACTATTGACTTTTAGAGAGAAGGATGAGGATTTTTTTGGTAACTGTAATGATTTTATCCCATTTGCCTTCATTTAATTTGGAAATGGAAAGCATATCTTTAATGCTAATTAGGCAGCACATTGCTTAGTCTTCCTGTCCTCATGTAAATAACAATTAGCAATAATTTAGCAGTTGTACACTCTGGCATCTTCTAAACCATACCATTGTATACCATTCCAAATTTCTTTGCATTAATTAGGATCACCAGCCAATCAGCACCAATTAAGAAGAAAATAAGTATAACAACAAATGAAACACCAGTAGTGATTTGTATCTGTTCAGTAGTTCTCTGCAGTTTATCAAGTAGTTGTAATGTGTAGGAACTTCTTCTAATTGAAACTAATTATGAGCTTTCCCCTGCTACTTTGAGCCTCACGTTCAAATCCCACAAAGCTCATTAAATAAGTAACAAAGCTGGAATCTTTAGCACATATTGTAACTTGGTTCACATTAATTAGCACCACGTTTTGGAGGCAGTAAGAGGCCGTTCAGCACCAAATGCTACCTAAAGGGACATTAGATAAGGATTTTTGCAGACCTAAGAGGCTGCACACAGAACTGAGCCAGGTATTACCAGATTCAGCTGAAATGTCACACACACACCTCAAGACTCTATGCTAAATATGGTATTTTTGCAATTCAGCCCATTTTGACCTTGTCTTAATGCCCGTTGTTATTTGGAGCAAGAATCTGGGGAAACTTAAATATTACAATCATTACCTCTGAAGGTAACTCCTGTCTATTGGTGGCTGTGTCGTACAATAGCATACATTTTCCACAGCTGTTTTGGGTGTCATTAGCTCCATTTCACTTTCAGAAGCAGGAAGCAACCTCCACGCCAGCATCTGTGCCAATCTCAGGCCTGTTTAACAGACTGAAGTTGCTACATAATGTTTATGTGTTAATGACACTAAAAATGTGATGGTAGGTGCAGTCTCCATTCAGTTGCATGTAATAATTTCAAGGTAGCCAGTCAGTGAGTGTTGAATACAGTGAAAGAAATCCACAGACCTCTAGTTTTGTGTCTTTTCACTACAAATTCACCTCATCTTAAGTAGTTTTCAGTACAATCTCACGAGAGAGAGTCACACACTGATCTTGCTGCCTTGCTGCTGTGCTGCCACTCTCCATCTTCATGGACAAAGACACGCATGACCTGATCTTATTGGAAAATCTCATATGCCCTGAAACCAAACTGAATTGGAACAAATCATGGTCTAGTTTGTGCTTACACGACATCCCTTTCCAGCTGACACTGTTTTGAGATCACTAATTAATCTACTAATTAATTAAATACCCTACAAGTGACACAGTAACTCTGACATCTTGGATTCTTTGTTGGACCCTCTGGCTTTTCAGCTGTGTGTGTGCAGATTGTCAAGAGATCTCTGACTGCCCCACCATCCTCTACCTGCTTTCCTTGGGGCTGTGAGCCTGGCCCAAAGCCATGCACAGGTACAGGACTGCCATCCTTATTACCCAGGCTTTCTTCCTGCCCATCAAGACCATACCTGTGTTGTTTGCAGACAGGACAGCTGAGGTTCAGGTCCAGTGGTAACTGAAAAAATGAGAAATGGATCCCATTTTGGACAAAACACAAAATATCTTCGTGTAGATCAGGAGGAAAGAAGTGCCAGTGCCCTTTCCCCCTTCTGCATTTCCAAACAAGGTGTTTTCATTGAATGATTACTGTAATTTGAGGTAGTGTTTGAATGAGTAGTGAGGAAAAGACCACAAAGGCTCATTGCAATCTTCTCAGATGAAATAAGAGGCAACATATAGATTACAAAACTCTGAAAAAAAAAAAAAAGTATGATCTAAAATTATTCAAAACTAAGCTGCTCAAGCACTTCATGAAGCTGAATACAGTGATGGCAACATCCCGTTGCCCTGATATGTGTGAGAGCCAAGTAGGGCGTGAGTATTGGTTTGTTTCTCTGACATGAGCAGTGAGTAGGACTTCCTCTTCTGAGAAGTCAGAGCCTCAGTTGCATCAGGGAAGGTTTAGATTGGATTTTAGGAACAATTTTGCCATTGAAAGGGTGGTGAAGCATTACAACAGGCTGCCCAGGGAAGTGGTGGAGTCACCATTCCTGGAAGTGTAACTTGTAGCTGTGGCCCCAGGGAACATGGGCCAGTGGTGGGCTTGGCAGGGCTGGGTTAATGATTGGACTCAATAATCTTAGGGGATCTTTTCCAACCTAAATGCTTCTGTGATTCCATCTTTAGTAAAAGGCCTTTGGTGGTCTGGATGGAGAAGCAATGAAATGGGAAGAGCGTCCAAGGTGTCTCCAAGGTTGAAAACTCAGCTCCTCCTAACGTCATCCTCCAAAACACAAAGGGAGCACAGCTGATGTTACACTTTTGGGTGTTTTCAAGGGAGAAACAGAGTTAAACATCTTCAGCTGCCCATGTTTACTTTTCCCTTTCAAGAACCTGGGGAGTTTATACAGAGGAAATTGTCTACAGCTAGCTCTCTCTCCCCCCACTGAGAAAACTAAAAGCTTCAGGTTACATAAAAATTAACATAAACTAGTCTATTTCTTGTGACACGCCTTTAAAGAAAGAAAACAGGCCATGGTTTTCTTAGGAATATATCAAAACAGCCTTGTAACTGAAGCAGCTGGTCCTTCAGGAAAACTCCTAAAGCCTGCTGCTGGTCCAAGTACCATTCCACATGTAAAGTTTCTTTATCTGAAAATGGAATACTTTCCAATTAAAAAAAAAAAACAAAAAAACCCACCCTGAAGCTTAATTTGGTGGTTCTGATAGCAAGTGTGTATGACTAAAGCAGAGTAAGAGAAATAATAAACTAAGTTTAAATAAAAATGAAATACCAGTTGCATTCACAGCATATTGGCTGAAGGTGAACCTAAAGGAACAGGTAGGGGAAATTAGAGGAATTTGGGCTGTACAGTCCTTGTGTTGTGGAAAGCAGGCAAAACAGGAGTCACCAGGACATTTTTTTCTCCTAATAGAATTGTTTATCTACACACCTTTCAATAATTCCTAATTATGATCTGTTAAGAAGTGTCTAAGACAACTGGGGAATGGTGATACTTAAGCCTCTTTCAGAGGCCCTTTGAGGTTTGACTCACTAAAATCCTTAAAGTGTTTTTCAGTCTTTGTCTGAAAAACATAAAATAACAGAAAAATGAAGTGATTTGCCACACCTGTCTTCTGTGACAGTGACCCAGGCAGAAAAGTTTGCTAATGTTAAAATTGCTAAGGGAAAGCCTGGCACATCATTAAGGCACTTTTGGTCTTTCCTTTGATCTGAGCTGGAAGGGGTTAAAATTATAGGGAGTCTTACCTCCAGAAATTGAGAAGGAGAAAAGGAGAAAGAAAAGGAAAGAGAAATAATGCACCAAAAAAAAAAAAAGTACTTTTTTTTTTTTTGTGGAAAGGATTGGCTTCTGATTTCAATTACTTCTGAGTTGTAAACATTTTCAGGGACAAGGAATTCCTTTGCATACACATATTGCTATTTGCAAAAACCAGGCCCAGTCCAATGGAATTTTGTTTTTGTCTCAGCAGAGTCATTTTATTCATCTGCAAGATTTTATTTAATATTGTAGTATTAATGACAGCAAGAAATTAAACAGTTGTTTCACTCATTTTTCTTCTTTTCAGTGTGTGTCTTTCTTCCCACCACCCCTCTCAACCCCCGTATCTTTATAATTATATTTTAAGACCGTAAATGTTTCCAAAGGTAGTGCCAGATTTAAAATACTGGTTGTTATTACAATGTGTGGGTGGCTTTACCCTCTCTATTTGCAGCCTCCAGCTTTTATCTGCCTTGTTTCAATCCTCCTGCTATAAGAGAGGCATCCAGAAAAAAAAAATCAACTCATTTAAGGGGAAAGCTGCTTGACTCCTTTTATGATGATTATGATTATTTTAGACTGGAGCGCCTACCCTTTAGCAGGTAAAACAAAAAAAGAAAGATGAAGGGAAGAGCTTTGAAAGCTTAAATTTTGATGCAATAAATCAATCAAGCATTCAGTCCTTGTCTCCCAGGCTGGTTTTCATCTCACTTCCCTGGTTGCAAGGATGTTACTCCATGGGGGTGATGAGAATCAGGTCCTCTTTCTGCACCGAGCATGTCTCAAGAAGAAAGACATTTTTTCAGCCTGTTGTGACATATCCCTTGTCTTTTCTGCTGCCTACAGGGAGTGTGAGGCACAAACCACACATTCAACAAGCTCAGGGCAGGGGAAGGGGATAACAGAGGCTGTCTCATCCCTGTTGTATATTTGTAGCTGGCATGGGTGAGAGCTGTGCATAATTTCAGGTGAAAGGGTGCAACATTCTGGATAATCCATTTGCTTTACACATTTCTGCTGATGCCAGAGATGATGGGCTGCAGCACCTAAAATGCAGCACTGTGCAAGTGGACCCAAACCCAGAACCACTGGCCAAATCACAGAATCACAGAATCTCAAGGCTGGAAGAGACTTATAAGATCAAGTCCAACCCAGCCCTAACACTTCAACTAAACCATGGCACTGAGTACCACATCCAGTCTTTTTTTAAACAAATCCAGGGATGGTGACTCCACCACCTCCCCAGGCAGGCTATTCCAGTACTTGATCACTCTTTCTGTGAAAAACTTTTTTCTTATATCTAACCTAAATCTCCCGTGACGCAGCTTGAGACTGTGTCCTCTGGTTCTGTTGGTTGCTGCTTGGAGAAAGAGACCAACCCCCAACCGACTACAACCACCTTTCAGGAAGTTGTAGAGAGTGATAAGGTCACCTCTGAGTCTCCTTTTCTCTCAGCGGGGGCTGAGAATGGTGGACGAGGAGGGAATCAGTGCTGCTGTGACACCATTCATTCAAAAGCATCCCCTTAAGGTTGGGCTGAGTTGCCCCTTAAACTCTGTTGGCTGTAATGGCTAGTTTCTGATACTGGTGAAGGACTTGCTCAGACATCAGTGTTTCCACTAAACTGTGTTCAGTCTGATGAGCCCCAGTTCCTGGGAACAGGCAACAAGGGATGTTTCCAAGGCAGGTTTGTCCTCCCTGGGTGATAAATGAGTTGTGCTGGCGGGCTGCTCACCACAGCACTACAACTTTCTGAGCTGGTCCCCCTTAGGCTGCCTCTGAGTGCTGGCAGTGTTCTGAGACTGTCCTGGGAGCTGGGAGATTTGGGTCCCGCAGAGAGTGAGAATGGGTTAAACTCACATTTCCCATTTATCTGGGTGAATGCTGTAATATCAGGGGTAGGCTTTCTTTGTGTTCATAGGGGAACCGACCAGATAGGCACCAAACAGGCTTTGAAATGGGCAAAGGAGTTGGAGGATGGGTCAAAATGAAGATTTTTCTCCCATTTTCTCCTGGCTAATGAGTATTGGTGGGGGGTGGGTTCAAGTCTCAAAGATTCTTTTCCTGGCATCCAATCAGGTTACATAGAGGGGCGAGGCAGTGTGGGAGCACCAACTCCCACACAGCATCTGAAGGTTGGGATCAGTGTCACCATTTTAGCACAGCTTTTCTGATCCATCCTCAGCGGTTTTCCTAGAGAAAGATCCTAAAGAAGGAGCCAAACACCACTAAAGCATTTTCCTTGGTGCACCTTGCTGCAGGAGAGAAACCGAGGCACAGGGACAGAGTGATTTGGTCCAGGAGCAGGGATACTCCAGAGCTTCAGCAAAACCCCTGGAGCAGCTAGGGGCTTTCTATTCTTTTCTTGAGCTGTTAATGTGATTCTTTGTAGTCACTGCAGTTTCCCCTACATCTGGGTGAAGAGTGCCATAAAAGTTTAGCGTTATCTGTCTGCCTGCTCTCTTGATTATCTCTGCTCCTCTATGACCACTATTGACTCATTATTGGCATGGCACTGATCTGAACTTTGAGTTTATTGTGCTGTGGGAACACAGTAGCTATCCAATAATGTAGTTATTTCAGCAAGCACCCTTTCTTCTATAAGATAAGAAGACAGTTGTATCTGTTTAGTGCTATCATAAAGTTGTGTTGCTTTCCCAATAAAAAGGAGTCTCTGCTTGCTGTTAAATGGAGAGAGAGCAGCATAGCTTTGAATCCAGGGTTTGGATAAACCCAGCTTCTGTTTAATGAACCGTTGGCTTGCACTTTGGATGTATCTGTTGATCCTTTAATCAGCAAAACTTTACTGAAATCAGGAGGCTTCTCAATACGTTACAAATTCTGAAAACAAGTCAACTGCAAGGTTGTAATCTCAGGTCCTTTTCTTTGCCCTCCCATCATCTGTAAGGCAACAAAGTGCTTGTGTTGGTTCAACCCTTATTGCTTCAAAGCTCTTTGAAACATGACAATGTGGTTTCAACTCACAGCTATGTAGTCAAAGTCTGTCTTTAGCATTTTATCTTCAGCTGCTTGTGATCCAACTAATTAGGCATATCATGCTGGACTGGGAATAATATATTAGATAGGTTATAACTCTTTCCCTGTGCTGCAGTAGGTGACAGTTCTCCACCAGTGACTTTAAAGTACGAGAGCTGTTTCACCCAACTTTTTTTGTAGAAGCAAATATTTAAGCTAAAGACACTTGATTTTTACAGCTATGGGTTATGATTGGTTTTGATTACATTTTCTGTCTCAAAAGCTATCACTATATTCTAAACACATGTAAGTAAATGCACAAGTGAGAGCAAAAGTGTCTGGGAAAGTCTGTGTGCCACCCAGAACAGAGGATACAGGCTGGAAAGAAATTACGTGAAATAAACTGAAGAAAAAAAAAAAGAAAAACCAAAAAAAAAAACCCAACCAAGGAATCCATATTGTATCATTTAAGTCCTTTATACACAAAATAGTCTGGCATCCTGCTGAGAACCCTGATTTGAGTTTGGGCTCTGAACCCCCTACTAGTCTATTAAAAAGAGAAGGGATATTTGCAAAGACTGGGCAAAAGCATACAGCTGTGCTAATGTTTTAGAGATTCTCATAACTCAGATTCTGGCTTAGCAGCATCTGTAAAATTAACAGCTTCAAGTTTGGTTCATCTGTAGGAACAGGGAGGCTGCTGAACACATGAGGTCTTAGCATAATCTTAACACTTGTTTGTGGAGAGATCACACAGAGAGCTGCATATGGTTGGGTTTAAGCTGCTCCTGGGGTGCTGAGGGCATTTCTGATGAGCAGGGGTTGGTATTAAGATCAGTGTGGCTCAGGATATGGAGATGCTGTGAACTTTTTGGAGTGCCACAGCCTGTTTGTTCGGCTGGTTTTGAGATCCTGAGGGACCTGGCCATCTGCAGCAGCCTCAGGCATTCTTCTGGTGCTGGCCTGTTTCTTTGTAGGTCTCCCATCAGCAGGAATCATATGGCTGGGAAAAAAAAAAAAAAATAGAAAAAGGCTTCAGTTCAGCATTTTATGATTTCCAGAGAAAAACTTTGCCAGCTGCCTATGTGCTCATCATTGCAGATTCTGCCCTGTATTTGTGGTGAGAAATGGGAGACTTGGTGACTTCCTCAGGATGAACTTGTGGAGGAGGGCAAAGCCACCCCCGTGACTTTTCATTTCTAGTTTGGGATTAGAGGGTACTATTTTTTGCTCTTTCTCCCTGCCCATTTATCTATCTGTCTGTTCTCACATCCACACCTCTCCCATTGTCTGCTCACTGCAGTCATGGTGGCCCATTTTTGATCTATTTAAATCTCAACAATATCACAGCCACAGGCTGTGTCACATTATTGTCAGCTCAGTGGAGTAGGATTTCTGTTTACTAGAAGGCTGGAAAAATTTTCAGTGCTTCACAGCTCCAGGAACTTAAATCCTGCTCGTTTGGAGGGAGTTACCATTTGCCCTCTCCCTCTGATGCTTTGCAGTGAATGCTGTTTCTCCTGCCACTTCAGTGAATCCCTAATGGATAAGAAGAGGACAGAAATACATCTAATTTGCACCTTAAAACCTATTTTTCCCCTATGGCACAAGGGCTAAGGACAATGTTTCTCTTCTACTTTTCCCTTGTAGTTCATGCATATCTACTTGATCTCCCTCAAAACCAAACTTTGGAAGACAAAAGGATGACAGAAAGACTGACAGAAAGACCTCAACTAAATTTTCCAGGGATGCTTTTTATGCTTTTTTTCTCTGATTAGTTTCCCAGAAATTTTTCAAAGGGAAGGTGCCAGAGCCATCCTTAGCCCAGACAATTTAGGGTTTCTGTTGAGCAAGTGCAGAGCCAACGTGGCCACCTCCAACATGCATGCATTGCCTTTAGCAAGTGTTTCTTGACCAGGCCAGCTGGAAGATCCATTAGCCATGCTGGATGAATCATGGACTCTGACCCTCAGTGCCATGAAATATGCTGGGATGCTGTGCACATGTTGTCTCTCTAATCCCCCTTCCTTCTCAGCCTACATGCAGCCTCAGTGTCTTAATTTAAAAACGTAGGGGCAGCACATTTATGCCTAAATGCTTTCCTCTATCCCTGCCTCTACTGGAGGACAATAACATTTCTTTGGTGAGAAAAGATTTTTTAAAATATTAATTATTGCTATGGCCACGGCATAAATTAGCTGCTTAGTTGGTAGGTAGGAAGAGGCAAACTTCTGGAGAGAGGGTAACACATAAGACCAAGGTCAGATTAAAAATGGAGCTGAACTGCCCGTTCTTTTGTCAAGGCAGTAAGAGAAATTAGAACCCTTATTCTTAAAGCCAGCAAAGCCAGTGTTGAAGAGAGTCACAGAGACTGAAAAGAGGTCAGTGAGTAATGCATGTTGGAGCCAGGACAAGGGAGTAACAGCACCAAGTGCCTGCAGAGAAAGACAAACAGCAGTGGTAATGTGGGCAATACTGCACAACTGGCTTCAGTACAAACCACCCTAAAAGGCTGTCACTCTGAATGGGGCTGTGCCAGAGCCAGACCATTCCTCCTGCTTCCTCCAGCATCTTCCCAGCCACAGGAGCATGCCTGCTGTCACTGCAAGTGCCGCGTAGCCTGAGGAGGACTTTGTGCCATTATTATTAAAGGTCTTATTCTCATACCTGGAGCAGGGTTAGACAATCTAGGTTAACAGGTATGTACAGCCTGGAAGGGTGCTCATCACAGCTGTGAAGGGCTCTTTGCACAGCTAAGCCATAGTGTATAAGACAAAGCTTTGTAACATGTTTACTTACAGCAAGGGTCATGTTCCATCCTACTTAAGGCACTCGTTCATCTCTCCCTGGAGGCAGTCACAAGCCTGTGGCAGAAGGACCAGTGAGATGACCCCTCAGAAAGCTATCAGAAAAAAGATTTCACATAAGCTCTGACCTGACACCAGCTTTTAATAACTCTTTATTTTTGTATTATATTCATGTGTATATATTCACGTATGTTTACTCACCTATCGATATCCATATGCAAAAACAACCTTTTAAAAGTGACTAGTGCCTTACTCTGCCAGTTGAGGGTCCTTTAAAAACCCTTTTCTGCAGATGCTTTGAGCTTGAAAAATCTCTTGAATTAAGCACGTGCAGCACTGTCCTTCCCACATCAGAAGACTGTTTTTAAGCCCTCCCCTTCAGGATCCAAAACTAAATTAATCTAACATCAGGAGAGGCTTGTAGAAGGAAAACCTATCAGACTTTGAAATAGTGTTCCCCAGGGAAGCTGGGGAAGCCCAGTCATTTAAGGATGAATGAATTGACCTATTCTGGGGCAGCTGGAAGGATGGGCTAGCTGAGCTAATATGGCTTTTCCATTTCTAATATATCTGACCTAAACTTGGACAGCCGAGACCCACCAACACAGGCAGATGTGCTTTCAAGGAACACACCAGAAAATGAGGAACAGCATTTTTAGTAGGCAGACAAGTCATAACCGCAGGATCCCTGGACATTCAGTTGTGGCTTTTTGTCTTCTTCCCTCTCCAACTTTTGTGCTAAGTCACTTTGCTCTCCAAAAGCAGAGAGGACTCAGGACTCCTGCTCCTGAACTGATGTAATCTAGTTTAGGAACTTGGGAAACAGTTAAAGGAAGGAGGAGATTATGGAAGGAACACTGCAGGAAAAATGTACTGGAAGATAAATGCACACCTTGTTATGGTTTGGGTTTTAAGTAAATGACAAATATCATTCCAAGAAGGAAAAATAAACTTTGAGTTGGAAACACACATATTAATGTTCAGACATAACTTGTTTTTTCCTCCCACATTCCATGGCCTGTGGAGTCTAAGTAAATAAAGTGTTATTTCATTTTCATAGTAATGGTTGAGGATATGCATGATTTTAAGAGTGGGTACATATATGTACATATATCTATATATTTATGTATATCTATATACACAGAGAGAAATATATACTATTTTTCATTTCAGTTTCTGTAAACAAAATTCTTTGAGGGATATCTGTAGCAACAGTTTCATCATCCTCCCCATCTGAAAGTTGGAAAATAAACTAGGTACACAAATTTTGTTAGGTGAACTACTGGAATGAGATGGGATTCTTTCAGGGAAAAAAATAAGTGCTGTAAGATTACTGCAACAAGCAATTACACGGACATTCCTCCATCAAAAGCTTCATCTTGAGCAGAGATCCAGTATCAGAGATTTGGCATAATAACCCTTCAATACAAGTCAGTCAAGGATTGCATGAATGATAAGGAGTGAGAAAGATGTTCTTAGGGGAAAGTTACTTTTTTGTAGACTGGAACCTGATTTATCCTTAGCAATGTGTAATGCTGGTCACAGCCTGTATTCTCTACCTCATTTCCTATAGGGCAAAAGAGCAAGGGGATGTGAAATCTGGGAAATGAACTGAAAGTCTCAATAATTGCTCCCTTTGGAGAAAAACGAAGACCAGTCAGTCCTGGAGTGTGGTTTTATTCTAAGAAACAAAATCCAGGCTGATGAATAAGGATAGCCCCTGGGAAGTCCGTAGGGGGAAGTAGTATGGTGTCCATCTAAGAGTTTTTAAACTATGTTTTGGTTCAAGAGGGAGATATCTGTCACACTGGACAAGACCAGCCTATACATCACTCAAAATCTGCAAAAGTCCATTTTTTGAGTTGCTGAGCTCAAAGGTCATTGCTCATGTACCTTTCCTGTAACCATGTTTGGGGCTGTCAAAACCCCATAAACATAAAACTTCAGTGTTGATTAACTTCAGCACTGATTGCTTCCACAGCCTCCCAATAAACCATTCACTGAGTCATCCTCTTTCTCCTGAATTATCATCTGGAGACATGAACCCAATGTTCTAACAATACTGTAACACCCCAAAATATTCTAATGCTCTTAGATATCAGCAATTTGGGGAATGACTCAATTTTTCTCAATATTTACAAATATGAAATAGTTTCCATTGTGTTCACCTTGTTGTTTCAGGTATTTGCAGGGAGCAGTAAGTTATTTTTTCTCATCCCCAGCAGAAGAAGTCTTCCTCCTGCCTTTTTTGTTTTTTGTTTTGTTTTGTTTTGTTTTCTTGGGGTATTTTTTATTTTTTTCAAAGCCATCTGACATGCACTCATTACTCATTTTGTGAGGTTTCCACTTCTAAGAAAAATATGTTGCAATGAAATTATAAACTGTTATGGCTGCAGTAGCTGGCAGGATTTGTCTGTGTGGCTTCTCTCTTCCCATAGTCTTTCTCCATGCTGGTCAGAACAGGATGCTCAGATTACCACCCGGACTTCCCTTGCAATCTTTGTCCAGTTGTTTTTATTACAGTAAGATTCAGACAAAAAAGGAAATTCCCTCATGGCTCTTGCTTTGCATGTAGCTGCAGCTCCTCTGCTTTAGACTGTGTTGTTTGTTATTCTTATGAGATTGTTGAATGCCTCTTTCAGGGGAAAGTAAGGGCAACAATTTTCTGCCTTCACTGGATCTGCTGGAAGATATTCAACAGTTAGGAAGTTCAGGTCCCTAATCAGCAATTAATCTCTCCCTAGCCTATGAGGTGCTCTCCTTCAAGGCTCACCTGCTAGCTCTTCTACACAAGCCTCACAAGCCCAGGTTCTTTCTTTTTTTTTTTTTT
>VXAX01002202.1:387101-421005 GCA_013399835.1 Leptocoma aspasia
TTTTTTTTTTTTTTCCCCAGTATTTGTGTGTGTGTGCGTGTTTAATTTGTCCCATGCTTAGTAAGGTGAAGCCCCTTAATTACCTGGAAGAAATGGGAGGGAGTGAGGGTTGTGAGTCGTGTTGTTAGAGACTCAGGGGATCCTGCATCTTCCCCAGAGGCTGTGCCAGGTCAGTGCCCTGGGTTTCTGGGATGACTCACACTAAGAATAATGCACCATCTTCCATCGGGGTCTCACTCAGTAGTAGAGATTAAGGACTGTTTCATCTGCGGTGAGAGAGGGCAATGAGTGGAGAGGTCAGTAATTACAGTCTGTGGAGAGGAGTCAATGGAATCTCCATCCTGAGATACGTATCTCCAAGCTGAGTCACAAGCTCTGACCATGCCCATCAGGCACTCTCAATTAGTTGATATCAATCTACCTAAATGTACCAGTGAAAACACAAATCCTTTCTGCTTAGACTAGAGGATTTGCTGCCTTGGCTGGGAGAGAGTGCAGTCACTGGCTTTATCCCTGCCCATCACAGACTACTCCACCTTCTCCAAGCAAAAGTATTGTTTTGGTGTGGGATTGGCAGTGCTGGTTAATGGTTGGAGTTGATGAATTTAGAGGGCTTTTCCAATCCTAATGATTCCCTGATTCTGTGCTACGATCACAGACCATCCCAAATGGCTGGTGAAGAGGTGTGGTGTGTGCTGCCCAACTGTTCTGTACCTCACACCCTCAAGTTACTGACATGCAAAAATGATCTAAATAACTCCAACTTTTACTGAAGAAGGCAATGGAAATGCAGGTTTTTTGCTGTGGTGACAAAGATCTGAAATACGGTTCAAGAGCAGTTACTTTTCCAGTCTCATTTTTTAAAGTCCCTCCCTGTCTTCCCTGTAGCCCATAAAGCAGATTTGTTTGTGGCAAACACAGAGTAATGTGCTTATAGAGAACACAGAGGCTTAAGCAGCTTTCCTTGATGGCCTTTGATTCACTGAAATTTGCCCTGGGAAACACTGCAGTGGTGGTTGATCTACTCCATCCCTCCTCCCGGTGCTGTATATTTCCCATATCATATTCCTCAATATTCCTCCTGGCAGATGTGCCAAAAGGGCGGCAATAAAAGCCCATTTGTGCAGCCAAGAGTTCACCGCCTCCACTCTGAAACGGCGAAAAACCAACATTCAATAATTCTGCTTTGCAAGCCGCTGTTATTTTGATAACAGTTCAAGCGAGCAGCAGAAATACCGAGCAGCCCCCGGGCAGGGGGGGAATTAGCCAGGACAGTGTCTTTCCTGCAACTGGAGGTCTCTGGAAAACAAGGGTGGGTTTGAAGCTGGATGCCTTGGGAATCAATAGATGATTGTTTGCATGTGGGGGCCACAAAGTGCTGCTGCAGTTGAGGGTCAGTTGGTCTTACAGTCACAAACTGCATTTTTCGGAGGCCTGCCACATGCCTGTGTCTATTTGCAGGCGGCAAATAACGCGCCACACAAGTGGTCTGCCAGCTCCTTGTTTTTCCTTAAAGGAAAATATATGTGCTGAGGGGAGAGGGAATTAGCAGGGAGCTGGCACTGCATTCCAAGGCCCGTGCTTTTACTTTTAGGCTGCGTTCGCTGAAGTCCTGCTTAGCCTTAATAAATATATTTCTCTAGCCAAATCTTTGAAGTCTTGCCTGGAGATTTAGCTTCACAACTCTTACTCCATTTAGTGGAAATCTGTCAGCTAAGTACACATTAATAAAATTGACAAAATAGATGTTTGTATTATATTACATTACATTACATTATTTTATTTTGTATTTGGACCAATCCAAAGCACACTACATTCAATAGAAATCCAGTCAAGGTTCAGTGGACACTGTACCATGCTATCATGAAAAATGTCTTTATTAAACACATTCCAGTAGTCCAGATGGGCTAATATTTAGACAACATTTCCTTACCTATCCTGAATTCCTCCCTGTCAACACAAGTAAAAACTTATGCCCTGTGTTTTGGTTTGAAGGGGTTTTTTGTTTTGGGTTTTCTTTTGGTTGATTTGTTGTTGTTCTTGGGTTTTGGGGGTTTCTTTGGGTTTTGGAGTTTTCTTTTTTGGGTTTTTTCTTTTTGTTTGTTTGTTTTTTTCAATATTATGTTTGCAAAATAAAACTGTTGAGATACATGTTCTGATGTGAATAAACATATAGCAACCAAGACACCTTCAGCAGCCCACTAGGTAGTCAGCAATATGAAGGTGGGGATAACAGATACAGGAAATGGAGAGCTGCAGGCTGTAAGGGCCCTGTGTGCTAAGGGAAAATGGCCTTTCTTTTCCCTCTTTTCACTATATTTTATTTTGTATACTTGAGGATCAGGTCATTAAAATGGTTATCAATAGCTGTTCCTTTTTCTATGTAGAATGAACTTCAGAGATGCTGAAGGCCCTCAGTGTTGTCGTCCACAGATCAAATCCCTCATTTATTCCACATTTATGGCCTATGATACTACCTTGTGCCAGTGTCCTCCTGCTATGATGGTAATGTTCCCCTAAGACCTCTGGAGAGGACCTCCAATTGCTGTTTCTGTCTCCAAACTCACTAATTGGAAAAAGAAAGATTATTTAGGGAATTAAACATTCTGTCTTCATCCCAAGAAGTACAACTGGTATAATACAGAAACTCTGCCTTTAAGATACAGTGTTTGCCTCCCCATTAAAACTCAAGAGAAACCATGATACAAAATCAATGGGATTGCTTAGTCTCACCCACTAGAAACAGGGATCATGTTTCTCACCTCCAGGGGTTCTGGGTAACCACATCTGTTAATATATATTAAAAAAACCCTTTGCACTGTTGTAGCAAATGGCATTATGAGACACATGCAAAGCTGTCACTAACCTCTGGGATTTAGATCAAACAGGAGCTCAGCCTGAACCACCACTGGGTGCTGTTTCCCAAAACCAAACCCAGAGCAGGGAAGTTTAGCAAAGCAAACCCCAGCCCCACCTCTCACCTCTCTCTCTCTGTGCCCGGGCCCTTTGGCAGGAGGAGCTCTCCAGGTGGGCTTGGGAGAGCTGTGCTGAGCTGTTCTCAGCCACAAGCCACTCCCGCATCCCTTTAATGCAGTGTGGCTCCCTCACGGCCCCTGCAAGCTTTCCCTCTGCAGCTAAATACATCAAACAGGCAGGGAGAGACCCGTGAAAGCTCAGTGTTCCATCAGCCTTTCAGTGCCATGAAGAGGACACACACTGAGGGCCTTTGCTGCTGCACCACGCCTGCACTGCCCTGCTCGCTGCTCTCCCTGCCTTAGCTATTCCATCTTTATTATAATTTGAAGAAATTCCTTCATCAAAGCCGTGCAGCCCTATTTCCAAATCTCCTCTCTTCCTTTGTGCTAAAGCTGCTTCCTCTGCAACAGACTCCCGTTAAGTCTTTGAAAAAGAGCATTTGGGTTTAATGGCATGCAAAGAAAACACACATAGATGGACTGAGGGAAACTAGGGCTGTACTAATCTAATAAATAAGACTATTACTGTTTCTCTGACTGATCAAAAAACCAGCAAACAGCCTTTACATATTTTTGTTTGAGAGACACCTACCTTCTCTAGAGGAAGCAATTTTATTTCATCTTCATATAGCATACTATTCTTGTCAGCCCTGTGGCCAAGATAAAGTGTTTTCTGCTCCTGTTACAGATAGAGGAAACTGAGGCAGGAGAGAGTAGGCCAACTTGCCAAAGTGTCTGTACAACATTAGTTATCAAAACTCCATCCTTTATCCACCTGGGTTGCCAAGGTTGCTGCTACTGGCTGCTCCCAAGTATTCCAACAGAAAACATGGGCAAACTTCTGGCATCCCCAAAAGTCCGGCTGCTTGCATAGTCGCGGGTATAAGTGATGTATGAAATTGCTCTGTTTGATTTCTCAAGGCTCTTTACAAGCAGTGGTGTCTCTGTCTTGCATTCCCTTACTGTGTTCAGCCTCTGAGCACCATCCAAAGCTTGAAGACAGCAATAACATTGTTAATTTGCATTCATTAGTGCAGCTAATAATTGAATAGGAGGATGTGATGAATTGAAGACACGGACTTGAAGCTGAAAACAGTCATCCCAGCCCCTTGTGCTCCTCAGAGTTCTCTTAGTCCCAATGCCACAGTACACCACAGCCTTGCAAACCTGTCCTTTCCCTCCCACCCTGCTGCCAAGACATGGGACCACCCCCCCTGCACAGCATCATCTTGGAACAGCCACACATTGCCTGAACAAGAAGGTTCATGTTGGACTTTGGAGGACTATGCAATCACCTCCTGTTCTTGCAACACCTATGTTCCTTCCTAAAAAATTCTGCTTAAAAATAAAAAAATAAAAAAAAAAGAAAATCAACGCTTAGGCCTCCTAATTTTAAGCTGATTACAGTTTGTAAAATCAGTGGTGATAAAAAGGGTTATCTATGTGCTGTTTCTGATAATTTCCCCGTGGGAGCAGCTTGGAGCCTGCTCTTTTCTGTCACAGAATTGAAACCTGCGGGGTATTGCACGTCCTCTAAGTGCTGAAGTAAAACAATACTGAGGGTGCTAAGGACCTGTCTGAAGCCCTTCAGCACCTGGCTAGATCAATCTATAAGTCATGCCTCTCCTCTCCTTATAAGAATGGCTTTTTTGGAGGGGGGAAAAAAAAATTCCTCCCCAAAATATGTTATCTTTGAAAAACCAATCTGCCTTTGCAAGACAGGCTGTAATTGGATCCCAGCTGAAATGCAGCTGCAAGTGGGGTGAGGTGCCAGCGTCATGAACAGCATCTGGAAAACCACAGAGGGCCGCAGAGCAGAGTTGCATAAGATGAGGAGCTCTTTAAAATATATGCATGCAGCTCTGGGGGGGTGTGTGTGTGTGCGTGAACACACAGGCGTATAAAAAAAAAAAACGAGAAAAAAGGGATAAAAAAAAAAACCAGAAAAAAACAAACAGAGGGTTTGAGGCCAGCACAGCAGCCTCTCAGTCGCAGAAAATGGCGACTGAGTGAGCCCTCAGCCTCCCAAACCCTCTGGCTCCTGGAGCATCCTGCCCTGCCACCGTCACCCTCCCTCTGCAGCTTTGTTCCTCACCGTGCCGCGCTCCCCAGCGCCAGCCTGAGACTGTTTACTCCTTCCCTCCATCTCTCCCAGGGATATGATTCACACGTTTTCAGATTTATTTGAGCAAAATGCAATAAATATGCCTCTTCAATTTTAACTGCTGGAATGTAGCCAGGGTTTTTAATGAATCTGGCCTGTGCGATTGAAGTGGTCCAGGATCTCAAAAGCTTTGGGCACTGTTAGATTATACACACAGACATCCACACACACATATCTCCCCCCACCTCCCATTCCCTTGGGGCTCTGTGAGTCACATGTGACTGCAGGTTTTCAGATTCAGCTCTGGTTAAAATTAGCAAAAGCCTTTATTATTCAAGAAGAGGAAGAATTCCTATCACAGCTGCTGAGAACTGCCATATTTTTCTTGTATTTGCTGCATCGACCTACTATAATTTAGCTTTATCTGTTATTCCTTGTTTCCCTAAAATATAGTAGCAGGGCTTGGTCCTGTCAACACTGAATTTTAATTACAAGTTCATGAAGATCACTGCATTAATCTGTAGCTGGACCATCATGAATTCTGTTTCTGTGCAACTGGCATCTCTACAGTTTCAATCATTTAAAGTGATGTTTTACAACGTGGTCTGCTCTGAGCAAGGCACTAGTTTTGCAAGCTTCAAGAAAAGATGTATTTCAAGCAGCTGTAAACACCTTGTTTTAGTTATCAGAGCAGGTGACAAAGGGCTTTCACACCAAAATCTGAAGGCATATAACTCATGTGTGGATGGATAAAGTCAACTACCAGCTTCACTCAATTCACGAACTGCATTCATTTTAAAGGAAAACAAAATCAGGAAAATGAGTTATGATATAGTAAATATGGCCCATATCAACTCAGCAGGAAGGTTTTGGCCAGATCCCAGGAGACACAGGACCAAAATTGCCACGACCCGTGGGAACAGGCCTGCTCTGGTAGAAATACAGTGTCACTGCTGGAGCTCTGCCATTCCTAGTGGGCCCAAACTGGAGCCAAGGCACATTGCCAGGGCCACATGGAAAAATCAGAGGATGTCAATTCTCCTGAGCCTCCATCTGCAGGTAATTGGTTGAGCACTAAAATTCACAAGAAAAATTTTGTTTTAGAAAGATGATAAAGAGAACAAACAAAAGACAGGAAATTAAAATTTATGTAAACATAGTGGTTCCCAGAGCAACCATAAATGAGCCACATTGCATATATAGACGAAGGCATAAAAGTTAATACCATGTGCAGCAATACCATACACTACACAGGTACCCCTGGGACCATGTTACATTAGCTACGGGACCCATCATTTTGAATGGTTTGACTTTTACGCTTTTAAAGCCTCAAACACAATGTTGCAGCAACGCCAGGTGGGAATAGGGCATTTGCTGTTTATTTGTTTGTTTGAGTGAAAAGAGAAAGCACTGTTTGAGCAGAATGGGAGACAAGCCATAATTTTTCTCCCTTTGCATACCAGAGACAAAGGTTGCAGGCTTTGATCTTAGAAAGATCTGAGTAGTTTTGCTGGGGTATTCCTTCTTGCTGATTTAGTACCCACAAAGTGAGATGGCAGGAGCAGAGAAGAGCTCTCCCATCAAGATAGGGCAGCGTCTGCTCAAACAATGTATTATAGCACAACATAAAGCACAAGGCTTTTCCCTAAGTAAATGTGGGAGTGCAAAAGGGATTGACTTAGCCATGTAAAGTGTCAGTCCTGAAATGCCTGGACTGCTTGGAAACATGCCTTCAGCTTGCTCTTCTATTTTTTGCAAGTGGTTATCCTGAGTTTGATTCTCTGCTCCCTCATGCAGTTGTTGACATCAGTAACATGGGTGTAAAATGTCACCCGATCAGAAGGCAGCCAGCATTCACCTTGCATTTGTATTCATGACTATACAAGGAAGAGGGCAGCACCAGGTCAGGCCCACTGAGATCCACAGAGATTACTTTGTCAATGTGGGATGTTTATGTTCTGATGGGGTGTTTTATAATCGACTCTTAAAACTCTGCCGCAGCCTATTTGTTCTGGTTTCATGACAGGGCTGATCGGAACAGAGGAACTGTTGTGGTTTTCCACCATCACAGTTTTTAAAATTTTTGGGGTTTTTGGGGTATTTTTAGGCATTGTATCTCCTACCCCTTCAGCTTTTTGCTGAAAATTTCCAAAATGTGAAGCACTTGGTCTAGGATTAGACTTGGGCTGCCAAGTCTGCTCACGCACTGGTGCAGGCGTGCTTTGCCACGTCACACTAGTGCTTTGCCATGTCACACAGAGACCATGCCCAGCAGCAAGTGCCCCTCCTTTCTGTTTCACACCAGTCCCAGCTTCTTACCACTCTGAGACACACACATACATCCATTACAAGACCTCCTTAGGGCACCCCCTCCTTGTCTCCATCTGTGGTGGGTTGACCTCGGTCCCCTGCCTTGCACCCATTCAGCTGCACTGTCATTCCCACTTTTCAACAGGACAGGGGGATTAAAAAAAAACCAAAACAACCTTGTAAAAATGGCAGCTGAAAAATGTTAACAGTCAAAATTTGCACTGGACGTTGTCCATCTGTGAAGATGACGTGATGAATGTGTAAGATCTCCAGAGAAAATGTGAGCTGTGGGAGGGAAGGAATACAGCACATGATCTGGGCGCACTGCTGCAGTGAAACCTGGGCTTTCACCCCTTGGCCATCAGCACCACCTACTGACACCTTCACCTGCAGGGTTCACTCTCTTGCTCCATCCTGACAGTGCAAGACCAGGCTGTGTGGTGCCTTCTGGAGATCTGAGCCATCTGTGTCTCCATCCCTGTGCTCCAGAAGAGAGGCATTGCTAGCACCCATCTTAGCAATAACCCTGAGATGGAGTCTGTGTTGGGGAACTGGGCTGGGGAGCAGGAGTGTGACACATAAAATCACAGAATCATGTAGGTGGAAAAGCTCTCCAAGACCATGAGTGCAGCTCTTCCCCCAGCACTGCCAAGGCCACCACAGACCCGTGTCCCCAAGTGCCACAACCACACAGCTTTTAAATCCCTCCAGGGATGGGGATCCCATCACTGCCCTGGGCAGTGCCTGGGTGCCAGGTCTTGACAACCCTTTCAATGAAGAAATTTTAACCAACATCCGATCCAAATCTCTCATGGAACTTAAGGTCATTTCCTCTTGTTCTATCACCAAACTGCATGTCTTGCTAACTTGCTGTGAGGTGGTGGTGGCATTGCCTGCCACTCATACGTTGACTTCTGAAAGTTTGTGTGGGTTTGAACCAGCCAGTGTGGGTAACTCAGGGGCAGTTAATTGTATTCAAGCACAGGCACCTAGCTCAAGTGGCATGACTCGACCTCTGGAGATGTCTCCTTCTCTCTGCTGATCATCTGAAATACTAAAATAACTTAGCTTAGACTCCACTGAATGATTTGAAAACATTTTGTGTGCTTTTTTTCCTATTCTATTTTTTGTTCTTAACTCTTTGTCTTCCTTCCTCTGTCTGCTGATGTGGCTCATTCCTCATTTTTCATGTCTATGTTACTTGTACAGTTGGGACCCCAGACTTCATTGAAGCCAAACGCTTCATCTAATTAATAATAATAAAAAAGGAGAGTGATATACTCTTAGTACAAAAATTTAATTTTTTTTTCTAATTTCTGTCCAGTTGAAACAGCTCATTTCTCTTGAAATGCAATTGAAATGCCATTAGTATTTTCATTAGCATGATGACTGATGATACAAGGCAGGCAGATTTTAGGCCTAGGCTGATAAATGTCCATGACGTGTTTTTAAGTCTGTGCTAAACACTTCAGAAGTCACATGCCAAGTAGTTCCAGATCGTTTAAAACAACAGAAGAATTTTTTTCCCCCCTTTAACTCCTGGAATGAGAAACAGCCGCACAGTGATATAGAAATAGCACAGCAAGCCCTGGAAATGCCCACCAGTTGCTCAACACTTTTTTTCTTCATTTAAACAGTTAATCTTCATCAATGAAGATATTTTACTCAGGAGTCTTTGGCATTTCATGGGGGATTTTTTTCTATCTCTGAGGATTCACAGCTCTAGATGAAACGGCTCTTTTGCTGGTGGGAAGGAGAGAAATTCCTGTGGAGAAACCCAGCTTAAAACAAAACCATAACTTAGGCTGTCTTGAGAGGCTTTTTTTTTTTTTTCTGAGAGGTTGAGCTGGATTTAAGTGATAAATGTGCATAAGTCATCATGATGGTTTTGCTTCCAGAATATTTTACCAAAACTAAATGAATGATGAAGAATGGATAAACAAGAAGGGAGAGGAAATGTTAAGCTTAGTTAGTTGTCTCATCATTCTGAGACATATTGCCTTTTTTGCTTTGAGGTAGTTTCAAACACAGATGAAGCAAATTATGCACTTAGGAATGGCTTGTTCTTCCATCAGTTGGATAGGCTATATTTGTTTCATTGATTTCTTCCGTGCAGAGCAGCAATTGTAGAGCTGGGTCCTGTAAGTTCCTGTGTTTTTCTCCCACATACAATTTCAAACTGCTGATTTGACAGATTTTATTATTATTATTAATTTTTATGCTCTGTTTGCTGGAAATAGAACTATATGTTTGCTTCTTTATAATTTGAAGCCAAAGACCCTTGCCTTGGGGCAGGAAAAAAAAATTCCTAATTTTCAGCCTGGGTGACAAATCCATCCTAAAGGATCAGAGGACATTTCCATGGTTTAAATTTCCTGCCCATACACCTTGATGCCTTGCATCACAGCCACTTTACCTCCTGCGCAGGGAAGAGTTGACAGGACATGTTTGTGCTGCTCCTTCAGAGGTGACAAGGGGATATTTGCAGTGACGAGATATTTCCCTACCCACAAGGGACTTTGGGACAAGCAGGAATGAAGGCTCAGGACTCGATTCACTTGCCCACACATTGCTGTCAACTGTCATTTGAGATGCCGAGAATATCCTGCCTGGCCTCCAGCTGCTCTTGCAGAAGGGCAGAGGTCTTGTCCCAAGCCCTTTATCATATCTGCCAGCCTCCCTCGGATGTTTCAAATACCTCAGGGCGTTTCAAATACAACCAGGTGCCTGCACAGACTTCAGACTCCTGGCCCAGAGATGCACCATCCACATGTGAGCCTCTCCTTTTGAGTGGGAGGAATTTATACTTGGGTAGTGATTTGGCCACGGACCTTCAGGGGGAGGCTGGTTGCTCTCACCCAAATCTGGATATCCACAGCATGAGATCCCTGCCTGAGTTAGATTTCTCAGCTTTCACTATGGTCAGTGAAAGTCTAGCTAATGGAGCCTGGAGCATAAATAATCTTGCACTAAAGTAGGCCCCACTTTTTCTTTTTTTGAGCTGAAACTCCCACTCCACTCTTCTGACTGCACTAATTTAATCTTTGTAGCCTTAAATACATAACTCTCATTTGGGAACATGAGTTGCTGCCACCTAAAGTGAGATGAACCCATTATTCCCTTTGTTATTAAAAGAAAGCACTGCCAGGAGGGTGTTGAGTACAAATCCATAGATTTGTTTATGAAGAGAAAATTCAAAACACCGAATTTGGTTGAGCTGTTTTCCTGGGCACCTGTCCCAGTAGGAAAAAACAAGGCCTGAGTTCATTTATACACCCAAACTGCTAAATAAAGTCCCTTTAGATTTCTGCTTTCCAGAATTCTATATTTTCTGCAAAACTTACAAGGCCAGCTTTTACAAACAATTATCTGAAACTGAGACCTATCCTCGTGTCAATCTGTACTGGAACACAGAGTCCTGAAAAAAGAAAGTACACTGTTAACCTAATTTTAGGCATAAATGTTGGCGAGCTTGTGCTTGTCAGTTTCCTGACATTCGTTGTTTTTTCCATAGGGCTATGACCTGACCAAAGCCTCAGTCAGGGCCAGAATTTCAGCAGATTCTGTCTCTGTTCCATCTTTGCTTTTGTACAATAAAATTCTGCCACCCCAGGAAAGCAGTCATAATTTAAAAGAAAAAATAAAATAAAATCTTTGCTTGCATAATCTTTGCTTCATCATGATGCTCTCTCAGAGAGGATGCTTAGAGGGAACATATTCCTACCCTGATCCACCAGTCTGTATTTTGTCTGTCTGGTGCTATAAAATAAGAGTATGAGGCTATAGGGAGAGCAGTTCACTGCTTGGAGAACCTAAAATACTCAGTTTTGGCTCCAGTAAATGTGAAAACTGAAGACAAGCTTGCACCAAAGCCACGAAGAAAAGCTCTCTGCAAATTTAGTGACTCCAGCATAGATGTGCAACCTTAAAGTTGATAGCATAGCTCCAAATGTCAGTGGTTAAGAGCATTTAGGCTTTTCCATGTATGCTCTTTATTCTGGTTCTTGTCAATCTGCTTTTCACACACGTCTGTAATAAGTGATTTCCCTCCTCCAACTTCTTTCCAATCTATTCTTTGTCTCCTATTTCCATCTATTTCCCTATTTCATTCCACTTTGCACTCCTCACCTCTTTAACCTTTTCTTCATAAGTCATATCCCTTCTTGTGTCTCTGCTCCATAGAGGCACTCTCTGACCTTATTATACATGGTCTCTCTGCCATCCTTCTTCCACTGTTATAGGAAGCAGTCTCCAGCAAGAATTTTAATGAAAAACACTCTGAGTAAAGTATTTCCTTCAGAATTTTTCCTTTTAAAAGAACGTAAAACTGAAGATTTTACACTAAGGCTCATATCAGAGCAATAGTGTGTCACTGGGTTTTTTGACTGGATAAAAGCAAAAGGATGAACTTCAAGGTAAATTCTGATTTTCCTGTCTGACTGTCTTTTCTCCATTCATAGGAACACTGAGCTGTTTAAATAAAGCCAAACATTGTGCTCTATATTCACATATTTTGGTATGTTGAAATTAAACAGCAGTTTTCAAATGCTGTTTATCTTATTTGTTGCTGCGTTTAGTTGTCAATAATACTCACAAGCTTACGTATACATCTGTTTAAACAGATTTCAGTTTTCATAATAAAGTCAAATACTGTAGTTTTCCTCATGAAAGGTGAGAAAACACCCCTTATCTATTGATCTGAAATAAAGAAGAAAAGAGAAGAACAATACACTCCCATTGTGCATTATTTTTCATCTCTGTTGCTGATAAAGAAAGCACTTATTTAATGATAAATCAGCATTAAAATGGGATGAACGGACCCAGATTTTAAAACAAAGCCAACATGAGACCTTCTAAAAATAAAAACTCCTCTGTTACAGTGGAGTTTTACCTCTTCTAGATTGCAGGGTCTATGGAGACTCCTATTAAGTACTGAGATTTCACTTCAAATGCATGTCATACTCAGGGTATTTCTGATTGTATGAACTGTGGCACAGCCTATTACAGATAAAGAAGAAAAATGAAATTGCTCTGCTGCCCTGCCCAGCAGGGAAAATGCTAACTTAGAAATCAGCAGCTTTGGATGCTTTTGTCAACCCTGTGACTTTCTGCCTATCCTCACCCCACCTGTCCCCAGGTACCTTTGTGGTTTCTTAGCCACCTTTGCCTGCAGCTGCAGTGAGTAGAAAGGTGTGGACCCCTTGGGGGATCAGTTCAGATATTACTGAGCTAAGTTCCACCATGGGGGTGCTCCCCTGGTTCTCCTCTTCTCCTTTTTTGTAACCAGATGGGTTTCTGTGCTCCAGCAACATCCCTGACACAGTTTGCTTCTGTGATACAGACCTCAGCACAGGACTGCTTAAGCTGGCGTAGTGCAAATATAACATTTATGTCAGGAAGAGAAATATATCAGCTGAATTAATGCAGCAAACATATATTTTCTTTTGCTGATGCATACACAGAGAGAATGAAGCTGTTTCTGGAGGAACGCTGTGTTTCCTTAGTGAAGGTCTCAGCTTCAGAACTTGTTCAGCAAGATTTTTGCTAATTATTTTGATAACTTCTCTTGGTTTTCATCACTTTTTGTACCACGGATGTGCCTGAAAAATGACTCCCATCATTACACCAGCCCAGCCCTTGTGCATCATTTGTCCTCCCCCCGCTGGCAACTTGACTCTTCCAGCTATGCTTCATGCCAGCACTCTCCTACCAGAGCTGCCAGTGTCCCATTTAATCTGTGATAAATACAAACTGCTCCCAACCCTACTTGCCTAGGGCACATCATCTCTATCTGCCACATTTAAAAATGATCATCCCTGTTGTTTAGAAAAACAACAACTCACAATACCACCCTTGACTTTCCTCATTACTTACGGGCTGAAATTTCCCCATCTGTCTTTCCTCAGCTGCGCTCTTGAGAAAGAAATCCTGTCTTCTGTTTTCTTTCTCCCCAGTGACAAATCCTCATCCACTGTGACAGCTCATCTTGGAATGACTACTTATTCTAGGTAGTTCCTTGCTCCTACCTGGAGATCTTTTCATTTCTGCCCCTCAGTGGACCTAATGGCTTTTCATGTTTTTTTTTTAAGAAGAGCCCTTTGTCTCACTTTTCCACCTAACTATCCTTCCTCAAACAATGCTTTCTCATTTCACCTCTTTCACAGGTTTTAATTTTTGTCCTATCCCCTCTGTGAGAGAATTTAGTTCTTCATCCCTGTGTATTAAATGATTCATTTGCTGAGATATTTAATGGCAAATTTAATTTCTCCAACCCTGTCAGCCTCTGTTTGTCCCTCTTAATTTTGTCAGTCTGTAACAACTGTAAACTGTAATTTTTTGTACAAGTTTCAGTCTCTGAGCAGGAAAGGCTTTTGATTCTGAGCCCTTTACCTTAAAACTCTGTTCACAAGGCCTGGGAACTCAGAGCCTTTGACTCTGAATTAGTCTTTTGACCCCTTGAGTTTTCTTTTCATTAAATTTATTTATTGCTGTCACCCACATATAACTACTGTGTTTTTCTACTTTGATCCGAATTCCACTAAAAATCCTAATTTCGCGTGTTCATTACTTCCTGGCATTAAAAAAAAAAAAAAAAAATTTGGTGGCCTCTTGATGATATTTTGGAATCCCAGTTCTACTCTATTTGAAGGGCTGGGGGCCTGGGAAGGGGCTGGAGGGGACAGGGCAGGAGCACTTTTACAGTCACCTTGTGTGACTGTCCTGTGCTGCCTGGACTGTGAACTGCTTCCACAAGTTCCATTAAGCGTTCATCTTGGAATTCTCTAAAGACTGAGCTTCCAAACACACAGACTTCATCTCCAGTGACTGGGGCTGCATGTCCCTTATCCCTCAGTCTCCTGACTCACCCTGGCAATATGCAGAGGAGGAAGAAGGTCTGTGATTCTTCCTGTACTGGTACAGGAAAGAGGAAATACAAAGCAAAACCGAAAGGCAGAGAAGTGCAACACTGCATCTGCCAAGAAGACTACTTCACAACAAATATGAAAATGACAGGAGACTGGTCTTTTAAAATTCAGGTTTCAGTTGATCGTCCTCTTAGGCTGCAGCCCCAGGAGCATGGGCAGCAGGCTGAAGTTGGGGAATTCTCCACCTCTACTCTCCTGTGATGAGACCCCACCTGCAGTGATGTGTCCAGCTCTGGAGCCCCCAGCACTAGAGAGATATAGACCTGTTGGTAGAAGTCTAAAGGAGGCCATAAAGGTGCTCAGAGGGCACTCCTCCTCTGGAGTCAGGCTGGGAGAGCTGGGGGTGCTCATCTGGAGAAGAGAAGGATCTAGGGATATCTTAGGGGCCCTTCAAGTGCCTAAAGGGGCTCTAACAGAGCTGGAGAAGGATTTTGGAAAGGGCCTGTAGTGACAACAAGGATGGAATGGCTTCACACTGACAGAGCGCAGGGTAAGCTTAGATATTAGGAAGAAATACTTACTCACATTTTATGTCTGAGCAATGGAGTCTTGAGACTCATCCTGATGATGAGAAAAATAATGTTTTCTTCCCCTATTCTCCTGGGTTTCAATCCTTTCGTTGATAATGCTGACAGCTATCAATATAGCTATAGTTATCAAATATTGCATGTCATTGCATGCAGCTCCACATGGCCCTGGGACCCTTGTCCCCAAACTGGAAGAGGATCTGAAGCCTCCCCAGACAATCCCACATCTGCACAGAGCCACAGCTTGCTGAAGAGATGCCTTGCCTTCAGGTATCCAGGAATTGCAGCAGTTGCCACCGGTGCTCCCTGTCAGGAAACACAATTATCTTCACAAAGAAGTGGAGAGGAAGACTCACACTGCATTTCTTAAACCCTGGCACAGAGATTCACCCAAGTAGAAAGGAATGACAAGATGCATTTAACCTCATTAGTTTCAGTAGGGCTGACTTTGTGCAATCCATCAGTGTACAAATACATTAGGGGAACTAAACTATTTCCACATCTCATTTACATAATGGATGGGATGTGAAATGAGTCCTATGGAGGAGAAGTGCCCTGGAGGCACTAAAGTTTATCACAATATGTAAGAGTTCTTTTAGATCATTGCATTAAATTTCCACTAACAAGATAACAAATTAATTGTCTGCATTACTGTACTAACCCAAAGCGGATAAAGTGTATGATTTCAGCAGAGGAAGGCAGCTGTTTAAGACAGCTTGGTGGTTATAGAAGGAGGCAGAAGAGATTAGTGTGTCTCCCAGCATTTGTATGCCATGATGCCAGCCCTCCTCCTGCCCCTTTAAGAAATCTGGCTCTTCTCTAATCTGATGTAGGACTTGAGCTTTATTAGTGAAGTGAGGGAGAATGAGTAAATCAACTGTATCAGACAAGCCTCAGGACATCTGGAAATTGATCATTCTGCAGAAATAAGCACTCTGTGTTTATTAGCTGGGAGTTCATCACTATCACTTCTTTTTATTCAATTCCTAAGAGATTTCAAAGCTATCATCATAGTATTAGCTCTTCTGACTGTGCTACTGGAGATAAAGATCAGAAGATCTATCTAATGATGGCTTTCTCAGTCTCCCTCTTTCTTTCTCTAAAGCTATTCTGATTAAAAAAAAAAAAAGTAGGAAAATAGCTAGAATGAAATAAAGCAGACTTCATCTCTTAAATTTTTGCCTGTTGGCAATGGGAGTAATTTTTTTGTATTATTATTCCACAGGCACTTGGTTTTATTCAGGGGGACACATTCTGCAAAATAGAAAAAAACCTCTTAGAAAAGGCAGAATTTGAAGTTTTTAATGTGGTGGTGGAAAAGGGAGGAAGATAAAAGGACTTAAAGTCATAAAGCAGTGCTTTACATTGAAAGTACAGTTATTTTAAATGATAATACACGTCAAATAGAACCCAGGGAAATGACTTCCATAAGTTAGAAAGGTAATAATATTACTTTAAGAAGAATAATTACTTTCCTTAACTACATTTATCACATAGTAATTCAGTTCTCCCTTCTGGAATATGATGCAATGCCAAACTTTTGACTGATTTATTTAAAACCAGCCTTAAGAAAAGATTCACCAAGATATGAGGTTTCTTCTGGTTCTTTATTCCAAACTGAGGAGTTATCAAAATGCAAATACTCTGACTAACTGCATGTTTAGATGTGCATTCCTGTACAGCTGCATTGCGTAGCTTCATTGTGCAAAGACACTGGGAGGAAAAAAAAACATCTGTAAGAGTTTTCCAATAACAATGGTCAGACACATAAACAATTTAAGTATAGCTGTGGATTTCCAGAAACCTCTGGGGAGTACAAATCCAATCCAATGAACTCTGTAATGAAAAATCTTCCCTAGCAGAAGCTTCACTGAGATCAATTTTTATCAGCTGATTTTCTCTGTTTTCCAAGGCAAATTAACAATTATTATCTCTTTTGGACTGGCACTTTGAGTTCCAGCCTGGGTGCACGTTGTGCTAGATTCTGTACACAGATTAAAGAAGAAAAGGTGCACGTTGTCCAAGAGTCTTTCAGTGCAAGTACATGATGAGAGAAAACAGATGAATGCAATAAGCAGGGTGATCATGATTTAACAGTAAAGCAAGGCAAGTAAATTAATCTATTTGTACAGAGCTCAGCACACTGCAGCTGGACCACATTGCTTGAAAAGTTAGCACTTAATAACAATCACAATAATTACCAGGTCTTTAAAATTAATGTATTAATATCAGTTAGAGCTCATAAGTTGCCTAGCCAGTGAATGAAAAATGCTATAAATCTTTAGGAAAGGCCAATTTCAAGTCAGCCTTGTCTTCCCTCCTACACAAGCATTCTGCCAGTTTGCCCTGAACTAGGATCGTGCTTCTCCTGAATCACCTTTTTACTTATGATTACGGTGATTATTTCTTTATAATCATACCATCACTGTTTTAGGCTCTTGATAAACTCCTTCATGTCTGCCTCTGCTTTTGAAGCTGTCCTTTCCCCGTGCCCTTTCTCATTATATACATAATGATTGATTTCCTTCCTGTTTTGCTGCCCATTGTTCATTTGCATGTGCATGCGGTGATGTCTGTGCTACCAGCAGGGCTCAGGGGAGTTAAGGTATGGGTCTTTCATGGGATGAAAAGGATTCTAATTTGGAGGAAATGCACAAAGATTAACAGATGGGGGATAAACGAGGTCTGAATCAGGCCAGGATTGTACATCATAGACTCACAGAATGGTTTGAATTGGAAGGGACCTTAAATACCATCTTGTCTCCACCCCCTTGCAATGGTCAGAGACACCTGCCACTATCCCAGGTTGCTCCAAGCCCTGTCCAGCCTGGTCTGGGACACTTCCAGGGATGGGGCACCCACAGCTGCTCTGGGCAATCTGTGCCAGGGCTCCCCACCCTCACAGGGAAGTAACTCTTTGTAATATCTAAAACTCTCCTCTTGGAATTTAAATCCATTCTCCTTTGTCCTATCACTCTCTGGGTGTGCAAAAATGTCACCCTTCAGATTTTTTTGAAGCTCCCTTCAAGTACTGGAAAGGGCTATATAGTCTTGGTCTCCCCAGAGCCTTCTCTTCTCCAGTCTGAACAACTCTCATCTCTTCTCAGTCTGTCTCCATGGCAAAAGTGCTCCAGCCCCCACAGAATCTTCTCTCTTCCTGAGACAGTGCCAAAAGATAAAATATACTGATTCAACGAATGAGTGTGGGAATTTTAAACCCTTACATCCCTGTGATGGTGTTGCAAATTATTTATTTTCACCTGATTCTTAGATGAGTTGAACTAGGGCCTTCTCTTACCTAAGGCCTTCTGAACAGAGCACTTCATTTTCTCCCAAAACTGCCCTAAAGCAAGACAAGAAGAAAAAGTCCAAAGAGAGGTGATAGTACTACACCAGCAGGTCTATCCACTGAAGGACAGGCATTCCACTGTAGCACTTAATAATGGATACTGCAGCATCCATCAAAGCCTTTTGAGTAAATTGCTGCACCTCTGTGGGTTTCCAGCAATGCCTCTGAATCTCTGTGTGCATTCCGGTATCCATGAAAGAAAACTGATGGTTCTCCCTTATTGACTGCTCCAGATCCATAAATTACTCTTCTTCCTCAGTATAGATGAGGTTTGCAGTGAGGTGAGGGATACAGGCTGAAGAAACCAAGCTCCTAAAACAAGAGGCACATGTCTGAACCCAGGATTCACTGGTGATGAACTGCAATTGGGCCATGTAGACTTTGAAGTAATTAATTACATTTGTATCTCTTCTGTAGGGGGAGGACTTTCCTCAATGATTTGTATGACCTTGCTAAACCCAGATAGGTGGTAATTGAGCAGCAACTACTTCTTCAGAAGAAACAGAATAAAAATATTGAAAATATTGACTCACCCCAAAGGCAGTGAGCAGCACTTTGGTCTTTGACCTTTAAGCATCCTAGGGTAGTCAATAACCTGGCTGTTAGATGCTGTGCCTGCCACTGATTTTGATTTGGGAGTAGTTTAACCTTGAACCAAGATCTAAGTAACCACGGCAACAGGAAGTTGGCCTCTCCATCCAAGGAGTGGGGAGCCATAAATCAAGGTCCCTAATGCAAACACTGTGTGCAGGTAGAGATTTGAGAGGATAAGTGGTTTGTGGGGGATTACCTTTGAAAAAATGAGTGATTGTCCCTTGCTATGTTGAAACACAGCTTCACAGACTTTTTTCTTTTTTTATCAATAGAGGTCAACAGGTTACAGCTGCATGTTTTCATACAGCTCTTTATATAGGCCCTTCAGTTTAATTAGAACCAGATGTTGAATTTATGAGGTTGTTAACATTATTATGTACCATATGCACGTGCATATATGTGTGTGTGTATTGATACATGCACCCACATGTGCACATTTCTTGTGCACCCACTACACTCATGAATAAATATAGTTAAGGCACAAACTCAAGCACTGTGTAGTGGTGAAACCTCAGGTGTGCATACACAGAGCTCCAAAGGGTAATTACCTAGTCAAATATCTTACTTATTCTATGGGACACTGCTTTATTCAATGTATAGAGCTCACCTAATGAACAGCTATTTGGGAGGTGGATTTTCCTCTTGCTATTCAGTCCGTGACATCATGTCTCATTTATTTCACATTTCTAAGCCTCGGTATGAATAGATGAATGTTTCATGAATGTTGATAATTTTATTTTCACAGGACTGCTCTTGAGATGAGGGGTATATTATTGTTCTCATTCGCACTAGAGAAGTCGAGCAGAGAGAGATTGAGGTTTAATGGATACAATTTGAGATGCTTAATACTAGATTTGAGGCTCTGGAAAGGTGTGTGGTCAAATAGGCAGAGACTGCTCTGTTTATCTCCACCAAGCTGTGACCTGTAACACTGTCTCACTTATGACTATATCTGCCCTTTCTTGCTTCCCTTAAATCCACCAGCTGATATCAGGTCATGGTTTTATCAGGACTCCTATCCCAAACTGGCCCATTTGTAGCCCTGTCTTTCAGACTCCTCTCACTGTAGCATTTCTGTGCCTGAATCTGATAAGGATCTCTTCCACAGTTTCTGAGACAACCCACAGATCTGCTGGTATTTCTCATTTTATGTGACAGAAACCTAAGTTCATAGGGACTGCTCATAGCAGCTCCAAATAGCGAAAATAAGGAATTTTTGGTTGGTGTGTGGAGAAGCTGAACACAGTGAAGAGACACAAAAGGGGAAAGGGTCTGGAGCACCAGGAGCAGCTGAGAGAGCTCAGCCTGGAGTAAAAGAGGCTCAGGGGGACCCTTCTCACTCTCTACAACTCCCTGACTGGAGGGTGCAGCCAGCTGGGGGCCAGATTCTACTCCCAGGGAACAAGGTACAGAACAAGAGGAAAACTGTGCCAGGGGAGGTTTAAATTGTATATTAACAAAACTTTCTTCACAGAAAGGGTTGTCCAGTTCTGACACAGGCTCTCAGGAGCAGTGCTGGAGCTCCCATCCCCTGGAGGGACTTAAAAGCCGTGTGGATGTGGCATTTAGGAACATGGGTGGCTTTGGCAGTGGTGGGGTAATAGTGATGATCTTAGGGAGCTTTCCCAGGCTTGATGATTCTGTGATTGTAGGTGTCAGAGCACCTGTGGAAAGTCTTTGAGGAACCACCAGGTGCTACCGAGGAGCAGCCAGGGGTGGCAGAGGGGGTTCAGTGCTGCAGGGGATGAAGGCTGACCTGCTGACCTGACCTGCTGTGCCAGGAGGTTTGCTGCTGGCCTGGATCAGGAGCATTGTGGAGACATGCAAAACCAGATCAGAGTGGCAAATCAAACTCAGCAAAGATGTCAGGAGATTTTCATGATTGACCAAGAAGCTCCTGAGTAATGTCAGGTACAAAAAGGAAGCAAAAGAGACAGGGAAGCAGTTGACCCAGAGAACTAAATCTACAACATTCAAGCCTGCAGGGATGGGTTTAGGAAGGCAAAGTCCATCTGGAATTGAATCTAGGGCAGAAGATCAACAAGAAATGTTTTGACAGGTACATAAAGCAGCCAAAAATAGCCTATGGAAAATATGTGCCTCTTGCTGAATGAAACAGGGACCCTGGCTGAAAAAGATCAGCAGAATACTGATGGTCCTCTTTGCCTTGATCTCTACTGATAAGACTGGCCTTTGAGAATCCCAGGCCTGTAATACTGGTGTGGAAAGAAAACCTGCTCTTGGAGGGAGGTCTGATTAGGGAACAGTTAAATGAACTGGACATGCAGAAATCCATGGGATTTAGCAGGATGTACCCAAAGGTGCTGAGGGATCTGGCTGGCATCACTGTGAGGCTACTCTAGGTTGTTTTTGAAAGGTTGTGGTGATCAGGAGAGGTTTCTTAGGACTAGAAGAGAGGAAATATCAGTCCAACAAGATCAAGAAGAAAAGGCAAGGATGCAACAAGGCCATTCAGTCTCACCTCAGTCCCTAGAATCTGATGGAGTAAGTAACTGTGAAGAGCTTTTCCAAACATATGAAGGAGGAAAAGATGAACAGGAGTAGTTATCATGGATCTGTGGAGTGGAAGTCATGCCTCACCAATCTGATGTTTCTTATCTTGACTTTAGCTAGAGTTCTGACAATAAATGTACTCTGTGATGGGCTGAAAACTGGCTAGTCTCAGAGGGTTGTGATGAGTAGCACAAAATCCACTTAGAGACCAGTCAGTAGAGGTGCACCTTATGACATGGGGACTAAAAACTTTTAATATGTCAATTAATAAGCAGGGTGACAGGGTAGAGAACACCCTCAACAAATCTGGAGAATTTCAGAACTCAGAGCAGTGGCTGATATGCCAGAGGAATATGGACATATGGGAGAGAGTCCAGTCAAAATCTACAAAGATTATAAAGAATCTGGGATATTATCTCTCTTATGAGGAAAGACTCAGAGGGATGGGATATTCTGCCTGGAGAAGGCTCAGGGGGATTTTTCCACATATGCAAATATTTGATGGGAAAGATTAGAGAGGATGGAGCCAGATTATTCTCAGTGTTGCCCAGAGACAGGACAAGAGTAAATGGGCACAAGCTGAAACACAAGTTGTTCCTGAGCAGTGTAGATTCACTGAGGGAATGAACAGTTTGTAGAGAGAGGTTGTGGTCCCTCCTTCCCTGGAGATATTCTTATTTGGCCAGATGTGGTCCAGGGCAGCCTTCTCTGGATGACCCTGTTTGAGCAGGGTGAAGTGGTCAAGGTGGTCTCAAGAGGAGCTTTTCAACCTCAGCTGCTTTGTGATTTTTTGAATCAGTGTATAGTTTATTTGCCAAGTTCTGATGCATCTTATCTGAGGCTCATGTGCAGGTTGATATCTGAAAAAAGAAGGAGTTTGTGAAGGATTATCTCTGATAACTGAATATCTGCCCTAATCATGTTGAAGCCCAGCATCACAGAGACTGGGAGAGGTTTTCAAATTTCCATGCCCGCAGTTTCATATGTTTACAAGCAAACAAAATGGTTACAAACTATACGAGAGTTCGAGAAATACTGTTAGTGGAAGAATTTGCCAGTCATAAGTGCATAACTTTTCTTTTTCTGGAATATTTAACCTCTTTGGCATTATTCTACCACTCATTTATTCTGCATTGTAAACCACAGGAAGAAAGATATATGACAAACAACTCTTTCGTTTTTTAACTCACTTTCCTTTGATGAGCTGCAAGGCAAATTTAATTAGGAAGGGAACTCCTGAAAAATAAATGTAACGTGCTCTGGATGGGAATTGCATATTGAGGTTGTTCCTGATGCCTGCTCCTTACTCAGATGAAACACCCACTAAGTCAGGTGTTTATAGCAGAGAAGTATGTAACTATGTGTGGAGAATGAACTACACAGGAAATGATACATAGGCATTCCCACTAAACAGAGTTACAAAGGATATCTGTCTTTATATATGTATCAGAGCGTGCATGTTTTCTTAGAAGAAAAATACTAATGCAGAATGTTTTGTTGGTTTGCCATTGTTTATAGAGACTAGTGATGGTGCATCCTTCAGGAAAACTATCAAAAATTAATAACAATTATGACCCTGGTTAGTATCAAGACTATATTACAGATAAATCCACAAGGAAATATGCAAATATATCAATGTAGCAAGGACAGCAACTGACTTCTTTTTTTCCCAGATATATCCCTAGACATGTTACAGTACTAATACTCATCCAAATTTTGCCTCCCCAGGAATTGCAGGTCCCCACTTAAAAGCAGACCAGACTTCACTTCATGGTAAAATGGAAAGTTCTGCCTGTAATGTGATGACCAGAAGGAAACCAGCAGCTGTTGACAGTGTTGCAATGCCAAGTCCAGTATTATCTCTCCTACCTTCATCATCAGCAACATCTGAAGCAGGTAATGCTGTTTTCACTCCATCCCCTCTGTTTCTTCCCCATCTTCTTCCTTCTGGAGCCATACAATATGTTCATCTAATTCTCCTCCTGATTGGAGAAGTAGCTGCAAGTGTGAACATCTAATGTCACAACCAGGCTGTAACATCCCCAGTGCTTTCTTACCGTGACTGTAGATCTTGGAACACCAATTCTGTTTTATGCACACACCACCATTTGTGCAATAATGAGGATGCAAGTAGTACCAGCCTGTAGGGTCTAGCAGAACACTCTGAAGAAAGACTCCTGGGTTCCTTCCTCAGCCCCATTCTTAATTTCTTTTAAATGCTCCCATCCCTGTAGCATGAACAAACCTAATACACAGTGAATGGCTGAGGAGCAGATGAGATTTCTTACTGCATACTTCAGTGATTTTAGCATAATATTCTGTCTTGCAGATGCAAAATTGTCTAGGGCGATGAGCAGTGATTTAAAATACCAGAATAAATAAGTCAGAATAGCATGATTTTCTATCAACTTATATTTTGTGCTTCTATTTTGAATCAGATCAGAAAGGTGATATCTTTATACTGTTGGAAATTGAGCCAAGTCATTCAGGCATCATCATGCCTTTTCTCGGGCGTGGATAGAGAAGTTAGTCTTGCATTTTGCCTTAATTTCCAGTGAATGGGGAATCCACAGTTCATTACCCTACATGCACCCATTAGGAGTCTCATAGTCTTGTCAAACTTTTGATGCCACATTCACAAAAAAAACCATATTTGTATCACTGATTTACAGAATTATTGCATATTTAATCATTCAACTGAAAGTGCTGTTTCAGTGCACTTTTTTTTATTTCCCTCTCACTTCCAGAATACATAGTGAAAACAAGGGTTTCATGCTACAAATTAGCCTCTGTAAAGATAAATTTTTATATTAAAAAAAATCAGGATTGTCTGTTTAGTCTTTAATGCTTTCCTATATATAAACCAAGGACAGATTTTTAAAACAGCAGAGAAGGAAAGCACACAAATATTTTATGATCCCTTTCAAGATGAAAGTGTATGCTTGACTGCATAGTTCATTCTTTCCATTTTCAGAAGTCTAATTAAATTGTTGGTTTATCTGTAGCCCAGATGTTGAAATAATTTAGCTGAAAACTGAAAGAAACTGTGTTAATGGGAAAACAGGACAGTGCTATGGGTTTCCTGTAATTAACAGGAAGCTCTTTGAAAATTCCTCCATTCAAATCGAGCCAACAAATTGACCCCAGCTTTGAGCTGCCTCCTCTGTGCCATGCTCTTGCAAGTGGCCTCAGGCACCTCCAAAGGGATGGAGAATGACAGGCAGCAACAAGGATTTTAGAGCTTCAGACATAACAGAGCCATCCAGAATAAACTTTTGGGGCCAGTGCAGAAGATCCAAGGGGTCTGATCTGGGCTCATCATCACTGTGCTGGAGTGGGTCTTCCAGCCTCCTCTAAGCCACCCTTGGAAATGTATCTTTTTGGTAGGAATGGCTCTCTTTGCTTCAGAAGCTGTTTCCATCATCATATCATTCATGTCTGTCTGCCCAGCTTGGCCTGCAGCCATTTCAATTTGTGAGACTGAGCCTCTCTGCACCTGTGGACCCTGGGGAGGGGAGAAACACCAGAACTTTGTGTGCCTTATTTGAAATGTGTAAAGCTGTGGTTTAAGGCCAACATTGGTTCTTGCTTGTTTTGGGGAAGCTAGGTGAGGTTGCCTGGAGAGTGGGGAAAGGATGAAGCAAAAATATAAAAGCTTGTGCTCCGTTATGCATTTCTAGTTTCTCTTCATTTTGGGCTGGATTTTGTCTTTGTGGAGGCAGACCAGAAAACTTTCCAAAAAAACTAAGACCAACACAGACCAGCTTGGGTCCAGGGTCGGGCAGGATCTGTCTGGATAAAATGGAAAAGATTAATACTTAGCTTTGGCTTTCAGCAGAGCAGTATATCACATGGCAATATAGGAAAATATTTTATATCAAAGATTGCTCACCAAGAGCTTCCAGATGAGTTGATAACACCTAATGGCTCTCACTTCAATAGTAGTTTACTTTGGCAGATCTCCCTGATATTTTATCATAGGCACACCTCATCAAAGGTTTTTCCCCCTGCAGACCCATCAGACTCCTTCTGCATAGTCTTCCTACACCAAATATAGAATCAGATGTCCCTGACCTTCAATAATCAGAATAATGTTGGGCTTCCTAACATCTCATTTTAAAAGCCTGACCTGAAAGCACATGTACTTACTCAGTACATGCATTCTGACTACTGGCAGACTGTGTAACAGCTCAGATGATTTCTAGAGCCTGCAAGTTCAGAGACTTGCTAGGAAGAAAGCAAAAGCATTATTAGTAGCTTCTAACAAGCTCCCTGAGAAAGCCATAAACACCCCAAAGCATTTACAAAGGAAAAATTAGTGCAGTAAGCCAGCATAGAACAGCACAGAAGGGCTTTTTTTCCTAAATGTGAAAATGCATTTCTGCACAAAAATTAACAAACTTGTGAGCTTGCAAAGTTTTATAAGGGTAAAAGAAATATTTAAACATGAAGGAAGACACTGAAAGTGGTGTTGAGCATGTACATTTACATGCAGGGGCAGAAGCCTACCCATAACTGCCTGCATATCAGTTAGTTTTGGGGAATTGGGCCAAACTCTCAGCCTGAGTGACCTCTTGAGTACCTACAACACTTACTGGGTTTCAGGATGGACAGGAGTGCTGTGTTGTTCTTATCCAGTATCAGGACATCAAAACAATGTGCAAGATCATCTTGAATTGGATCGAGTTCCCATTTTAGAGTTTAGAAGCTGAAGTTGTCCTCTGCCAGCTGTACAGACCAGGTCTCCACTGACCATGTTCAGGTGGTAACACCAATCTGCAGAAAACAACTGGCTACAGATAAATCTCAGTAAAGACATAAAATCTTTGCAGGTACTTGGCTAATGCTTTATTTCAATTTTTTTTCATGGATCCTTGGCTTACTTTCTTTCCAATGAAGATTGAGAGTAAAGCCAAATCTCCCGGTATCATCATGATGCCTTGCAAGCTTTCCTGTATTTCTGCTACATTTTCCATTGTCAGTCACTAACTGAAAAATTTCAGCTTTACTTTCAGGAAATAAAAGCACCTCAAGTTATGGAATTTAAAAAAAAATATATATATATAGGAGTTGGAAATGTGCCCTGACGATAGAAATAAAAAGCAAAAGGTGGACAATAAATTTGAGGAGTGTGCCAAATGTTTGACTTTTTAGATCTTCTGAACTGAAGCTACTCTCAGGATATGGGTGGGATTCAAAGGATTTGAATGCTTAAGGCTGAAGTTATTGGCACTAGTTACGTCAATCACCAGTGAGGACAGATGAGAATAACCATTTTCAGTGACAGGGACTTAACCTTTTTTGATCAAATTTCTGGGAAATAGCTTGCTGCTACTTGCCTTTAGGGATCTTGAATCCACAGTTTTAGGGGTGACCTACTTGGGAGGAATTTTGTGCAACTAATTAGCTCCTGAGCAACTTGGATATTTCATTTCCTTTCTCTTTTCCTTTGGTACCAAAATGACTGCATTCCTCTTTTCTTTTGTCCTTTGTGAACCACAAACTGCAAATGGGTTTTATTTTTCTTTTTGGTGTGGGGAGTGGGTTACATATGGAAAATGTATTTTGTTTTGTAATTAATGAAAACCAGACTTTGGGAAGTTGGCCATCCCAGGTCTTTATTTATAAGAGAGCATATGTCTGTGTTTTGTTTATGACTCACTCCTACTTCTTACATTGTAACTTGGGTTTGTTTATCCAAGCTCTTCACTGAATCCAAGCAACATGGTGGTATAAGAGCCAATAATTTATGTTCTCCAAGAGGGGAGGCCAGTGAATGAGGTTTATATGCTGAATCTGTCACAGCCCATAGAGAGCAAGAGGAGATTCTACAACTTGACAGCTCCTGGTTATCTACAGAAAATGCTACAATAGCAACTTTTTTTAAACTACTGCTGGAAGATTAGCCTGTTAGCCATGAAGGCAGAGATAACCCCCAAATGAACCTTTCTCAAAATCTTGCCTGCTCAGGAAACTTCAAGGATTTCAAACCCAAATGACTGCTTGACAGTCAGGTGTAAATTAAGTTTGCAAGTAGATGTGGGCTGAGGTTAATTTAGTGGGACGTTTCATTCTTTACCAAAAAAGAAATTCTGAGCTCCATCATTTCTTTCCCAGCAGCACAGAACGGATATGTTAGGAGTGAAAGGGAGCACCAGTTATTGCAATAGCAGAATTAATGCATTCTGCTTCCCTCACAAAGGGGTAGTTACTTCTAATCTGTGTGCAAATCCTGAACTCTGAACAGATGCCATGTTCAGGAAAGGACAATGAGACAATTTAGGCAAAACAAGCAAGGTCTCGTGTCCTAAGCAAAGGACAAGGAGCCAAGAAATTCTGGGTACTCTTCCCAGCTCTGACAATGACTCACAACGTGACCTTGGCAAGAAACTTAACTACTTTGGACTTGATTCAGATCTAAAGTAAGTGATCTGAACCAGGAGTAAGCTTACTTTGGGGGCCATTAAAGTCAATTATATGACTGAGTGGTTTCAGCCAGTATCTGAAGAGATGATAGCACAGAAACCCAGGCAGGGGTAATGAATTTGCCACAGATGAAGTGACCCACACATCTTGTCTCTGCCCACTAGTTTCAGCAACAAACACTTTTCATACTAACTGGCATTCATGACAAGAATTAGAGGCTGAACTGAAGACATCAGGATTATGTCTTTGGGTACAGGAGGTTTAATAGTTAAGTTGGGCCAATATGACAGCTATGCTAAGCTTCCTTCTCTCCTGTTAAAGGTTGAAAAATGAGAATGAAGCAAACTTATGCTAAAACGTTGCTGTAGCAAAAGTTTTGTTGCTTTAGAAGAGGGCAGAGAGAAATCTCTAAAGACGGTTTGTATGAAAGTTGTGTTTTCATCTGCCCTTCATGATGGTGGAAGGGGCCAAAGAAGAGTTTCCAGTCACTGTTGTTTGACCCACCCGTTTCTCTCCTTGTCTCCCAACAGCCAGCTCACCACTGAAGAAAAGGTTCAAGCGCCGTGAAATTGAAGCAATCCAGTGCGAGGTGCGCAAGATGTGCAACTACACCAAGATCCTGTCCACGAAGAAGAACCTGGATCATGTGAACAAGATCCTGAAAGCCAAGCGGCTGCAGAGACAATCAAAGACAGGCAATAACTTCGTGAAGAAGAGGAGGGGGCGTCCTAGGAAGCAACCCCTTTCCTTTGACGAAGACTCCAGAGACCAAATGCCCGTTCTGGAAAAATGCGTTGACCTTCCGAGCAAAAGAGGTCAGAGACCAACACTCAACCCTTTACTATTGGAGCAAGCAGCCACTCAAGATACAATCATGGCCACCATCGAGGCTGTCATACACATGGCTCGAGAGACGCCACCGCTGCCGCCCCCTCTGCCTCCTCCACCCCCTCCACTCCCTCTCCCTCTACCCCGGGCACCCCGGGCTGGAAAAAGGAAAAACAAGTCCCCGCAGGAGGAAGAGGAGGACGTGAAAGTGAAGCGGCACCGGAAAGGCAGAGGCAGCGAAAGCGAAGGCCTTCCCTAAGGCCAGTGCACCTCGTCAGATGTTGGGTGCCCACGGTGGAGCACGCCAGGACTGGGGGACAGGAGGTGCACAGTCCGCCTCACCCCTTTGGCAGCACCAGACTGACCTGTCCCTTCAGCAGCCAGAACTCATTGCAGAGAGCTGGGCCAGCTGGGGCTCGCATCTTTCCTCTTCATCGCTTTGACCCAAGCACCCCCCCGAGAAAAGAGGGGGGGAAAGGCGTGGGAAAAGTGGGGGATACAGGGGAGGAGGATGTGTGTCAAAGTTGGAACAAGCATGAACTCTGCCGAGTTTCCAAAACTAAATCTGAATCTCAGCATTGCTGTTCTCATACCGTACCCAGAGGCTGGAAGTCATCCTCGCAGATAGCTGAACATTGTCACTAAGGGTGCATGCTCGACTCTGATTCTGTTTGGTGGGCCAGGTGAAGCTAAGAGTAACTTTACCATAGTATAAATCACTGTAAAAAAGGAAAAAAGAAAAAAAAAAAAGAAACAAACAAAAAAAAAGAAACAAAGAAACAAAGAAAGAAACAAAGAAAGAAAGAAGAAAAAAACCCAACAAAAAATAATGTAATTTTCTCAACTGTGATATTGGTTATAACCTATTTGATTTTTTTTTTCCAGTTTTATATACCTACCAGGCTTTGGGACAGCATAAGCCAAAATGCCTGGCTCCTGCTAGAACTATATATTTCTTTCTCATTTATTTGCCTAGTTACAACTAGCTGCAATATAGGCAATAGAAAATTAGAGCCTTACACGCGTGCACACTCATTCCGAGTGCTATCCCAAGAAATGATGGAATATCACAGCATTTGAAATAAGGTATACACGGATATTCGGTTACAATAGCACGTTTATATGAAGCAACTTGGCAATGGCATGTGAAAAAGGGGTCATCCATCAGCCAAGTTGTTTTGATGCTCGGTACATATGAGTAGAGAACAGCAAGACACTTCTGGGGAATAGTTATAGTAAACATGGAAAAAAAAATCACCAAAAAAAGAATATAAAAAAGATAAAAGAAAAAAAAATAGGACAGAAAAAAAAATAGAATAAAAAACAGGACCCAAATCTACCAAGTTTTTACCATCTCCAGTTCCCAGTGAAATTAACGGGAAAACCAGAATATGAATAATTTGCTTTGGGTAGCTTTGCCTTGATATTATCTTTTAAAGAAAATAGATAAAGTAGATTGTTTTAAAAAACTATAGAACAAACCCTATGGATAATAGATCCTTTCTTGGCAATTATTTCTGAAAAAAAAAAAGAAAAGGAATAAGTGTTCTTATCTGAAAATAGAAATAAAAATGTTCAAAGGGTATCACCACTGCAATTGTATTAATGCCACTTTGGACATGTTCTCCGAGTTGTGGTTGCCTTAATAAACTAAAAAAAAAATTTTTTTTTTTTTGTACATAATGTAATTATAAAGCTCTCAGTCTGCATGGATGCAAACTGTGTGTGACAAATCGTCTCTTTAAATGGTCAGTTCAAATTGTACATTTCTCATTCGAGTTGTCCATTAGCCATTGATTAAACTTGGGTAAAATACCCAAGGTCCATTTCCACAGCCCAATTAAAATGTTTCGCTAAAACAAAGACTGAACAAAAAGCTGTTCCATTGCAGTGTCAATGCTTTTAAAAAAGAAAGTAAATTGTTGAAATTTGAAATAGGTACTTTCAACTTTATTTCCTTTCTTTTTAAATCCTGCGATGCACACAACACCTAGCATGGCAAGATGGATATTAAAATGGGAACAGGGAGGGAAAATTTACCAAGGGAGGGGGGATTGGAATTACTTAATGGTTCACAAGCGAAATGCTATTCCCTTTCTCAAGAAATCTTGAATTGGTTTATTGCCAAGGAAGCTTCATATAGCACGACACTAAAAAAAAAAAAAGAACCACAAGAAAACCCCACCAAAAAACAAAAACAAAAAAAAAAAAAAAAAACCCAACAAAAAAACAAAATAACAAACCCAACAAAAAGTCCCCACAAAAAATGTTGTATTTCTATTCTGTTATTTATTTACAAAAATCATATCAAGACTATGGTGTTAGAGGAACACTGTAAACATACAACTCGTTGTTTTTTAGAGACTGATTTTTCTTCTGTGATAGCACCTTAGCTTATTAAAACTGAACGCATATGGGGATAGGATTGCGTCGGGGAGCTGGAAGAGGGGATGTATTATGTTTTATTTTTTAAGACTGGAACAAATTTTGAGGTCCTAACTCCTTAAAACTGATAAGAGGGATCGCAGAATTTTGTTTCAAATTTGTTTTGCATCACTCATCATACCTATTTGTGCTTTTTGTTTTCCAATTAATGCAGCTTAGAAATAAATTGGCTGGTTGCTCATTCTGTTAAAACCGATTTTGCTTTTCAGCTCTCTTGAATTAGCACAGTGTTATTGACTGAAGTTGTAGGCCTGCAGAAAAAAAAAAACCTAAACCTCATTGAACTCCTCTCTTCTTCCTTAAAAAGCATTGGATTGAGGTTTAGTTAATTTATAAATCTTTTTTTTTTCCAATCTCCTTTGGGCTTGAAAGGAGGTGACAGTCACTTAAAATGACAGAAAAAAAAATCATAAATTTGGTATTCCAGGTAGCTGAAATTAAGCCAGACAACAACTTATCCTTAGTTTTATCTCCAGTGATGTCCTTCCCAGCACTGTAGGACATTTCACTGTATAGTGAGTGAAAAAAAGGTCTGAAGGCAACAAATTCTGTCATCAAATGCCCATCTTGGCTTCAAGGGGTCAGAGTGCCCATAGGGGCTGGATTTGGGCTGGACCTTTCTGGACACACTGGGATAAAACTGCCCCAGGGAAGGATAATTGAGTGGCTGCTGCCTCTCATGCTCCAGAGATTTGGGAAAAGAATGCTCTTATCCTTCCAGAAAGTGCTATCCAAAAAGCTGCTAGAGGCACAGTGTTTAAGGAGAGCATCGACTTGGAGGGGACAACCCCACAGACCCTCCACTGAGCAAAACCATGAAGAGGTCCTATTTGTCCTAGAGAAACTAAGCTCAGGACTTGGTAGCTAAAAGCTCTCAGCATGGGATGGGCTCAATCCAGAAGCCCAAGGTTTGTTTTTCCGTGGCCAGAAGGTGCTGGTGGAGCGTGGTGCTGTGGTACAGCTTTGGCTGTTTGTCCACACAACAGCCTCGTGCAGCTGCTCCTGGGCTGGCAGGAAGAGTAGCTTGTTAGTGTCATAAAAAGCAGACTGAGAATACTGTTAGATGGCACTCAGAATTTGTGTTCTGCATGTTGCATAGTGTGTAAAGATGATAAGCAAGTTGCTGACAGAATAATATTTTAAGGCGATGTACTACATGCAGATCATAAAGGATTTAGTTTTAGGGCTTAAGGCTAAAATCCCACTCCTGCCGTTTATTACCCAACAATATTCCAGTAATGAGCTTTTTGATTTTTTTTTCCCCTTACCACAAGGAAGATTCACTGAGGAACTCTCTAGATTCTCTCCACACATTTCCAAATACTGTATAAAACTGGGGTGAAAGCCCTTTTGCTTACTAAGACCAAAAAAACCTTTCAAACACCTCCACTGTGTCACAGATTAGCACACATCTGAGCATGCTTCAATAAAAACACAAAACAGTATCACGTGGCTGTGAGCCATATGAAACGAGGCCACGGGTTTGCATCCACTCTGTGGGTCTTTTATTCCTCAATCCAGTGTAAAACCAGAAATGGGGATAAATATTCAGGGAGAGAGGAAAAAAAAAAAAACAAAAAAACAAAAAAACAAAAAAAAAACTTTACCACTTGTGTCTCCAAGACCTTCATGCTGCCAGTTTCTTGAGCCCTTCAATATTAAATTTTCTGTGAAGCACCTTCCATGTTTTTGGATAACTGTAAAAAAAATGGAAAAAATAAATTAAAAAGAGGTGAAAATAGTAATCAGCTACCCAGGTATCCTACAGCATGGCCCATTTGGCAGAAATGTTGTGGAACATAGAATATTCTAATTGTGAATATTTGGGTAGCATCTGGTGCAATTGGGTGCTGGTTCAACACAAGGGCTTCTGAGCACTACAATAATGCACCAAATAAACAGAAATCACTGCTCCAAACACAAGGATTTCCCTAACTCTTATTTTCACAGGCCCTGATTCAGGACTGCATTTAAGCACATCCAAGGAGCATCCTGAACAGTTTGAAGAACAACTAAAAGAATACAGGGAAAAGGGAAACAAAACAAAACAACAAAAAAACAAACAAACAAACAAAAAAGGGCAAAAATTCTAAAAAATAAAACCAGGATGGTTTTCTGAATTGAAAAAATAAACGTCTTGCCCTTGTAATGCCTCTTCTTTCCATATCGTCCAAAAACTGGGGTGCAGCAGTTCTGAGATAATTAGAAGCACATTTCAACAAAGGACACATATTAGAGATCTCCTTAAGATGCCTGCCTAGGTTGCATAAAACACTACATAGAAAAAAAAGAAAAAGAAAAAAATATAAAAACATGAAAAGAGCTGCCAATTGGACAACATGGGGAAGCAGTTCAATCCCATGTTGGTTTGTTTTACTTTTCTTTTTCTTTATTTTTTAAGCTATTTCTTAAATAATAAATGCACATGAAGTGTTAAATATGTATATACTGTATTTCAAAAAAATTAAAAATTCAAACGAATGGGGCACAAGATTGTTCTATAAGTCGTGCTGGCTAATTTTTAGTTTGTATTCATAAGTGGTTTTTAAAAGCCTTTTTTAAAGTGTAATTTGCATGTTCTACTTTGATTGTATGTAAACATATTTTAGAGCAAAAAAATGTATTTGTATTTTATTGAATATAGAGGCAAGAAAAAAACTTGTACATTGTTTGAAATGTTCTTTTTGTAACAGTTTTTATTCATGAAGCATTTTTGTACATTTAAAAATGGATATGGACTTGATGTTCTTTGAGGCTTAGATACATCTGGCATGCTTTAATGTCATGCTCCTTCATGATCTTAGATGTTGGTTTTTAAACATTTTTTTCTAAAACAAAGCTCAGTCTTTTCGCTACCAAATCAGGTTAGCACAGTATAGAGCACTTAACTAAAAAAAAAAAAAAAA
>VXAX01002202.1:421024-475924 GCA_013399835.1 Leptocoma aspasia
AAAAAAAAAAAGTTAATCCTATTCATATGTTATTCATTGTGTGAAATTAAAGGAATTCAATTCAGTCTAACATGAGTTGTGAATTCTTTTGTCTTATTTTCCATCTGTTTCCCATCACTAAGGAGTTTAATAGCTTTTGGGATACTAATACCATGCATTCACAAGCCCTCTTTATGGTAATGGAGAAAAACATGCTTTTTCAAGGTTCTGTTCTTCCTTTCTTTCTTTCTTTCTTTCTTTCTTTCTTTCTTTCTTTCTTTCTTTCTTTCTTTCTTTCTTTCTTTCTTTCTTTCTTTCTTTCTTTCTTTCTTTCTTTCTTTCTTTCTTTCTTTCTTTCTTTCTTTCTTTCTTTTTTTTTTTTAATTTTTCCCAGAATATCCTTAAAAGTCAAAAATGGACTGTGCTACGGGCCCCACGGGCAGAAGGGGGATTCACACTCCAGTGCTGTGCCTATCACTAAAAGGACAGAAACATCTCTGGTCCAAGTTGTGTCCTCAGGCACCAGCAGAGCAGAACTTGCCACCCAGGTGGGATTTCCACTCCAGAAGCAGATGGAGCGTCCCTCTCCAGATCCCTGCAGGGAAGGCAGTCCCAGGGGCTGGGCTGTCGACAAGGGGGTGACAGAAGCCAACTCTGTCCTCAGTGAGCATCAGAGAGGGAGGGCTGTAGGCCAAGGGGTATTTTCCGTTCAGTGGAGCCTCTTGCTGTGACAATGGCACAGGACACTGCTTGTTGTGTGGTTTTCAGTTTCCTTTCCAAGTTGCTGCTGAGAACCATTGTAGACAGTCAGCCTCAACATCCACGAGTTCCTCCACAGCAATGCCAGGTTTAATCTTTTTCCTCCTCAGAGAGGAGGAAAAAAACTTCACCACCTTCACCAATAGCTCAGCAACCTCGTGGAAATTAAATCTCACCTCCTGGAGAAGTCAGGGATGCCCAGGCAGGATAGGTAACTTAGTGTCCTCTCTCATTCTTCCCTTCTGGAGCTTTGTGGGATGGACTTGGTGGAACCAACTCATCCAGCTGCAAAGACAACCCCTCTGGCTGCTGTTTTGACAGCTGTTGCTTCATGTTACTGTAGTAGATCTGCTCCAAAGATCTCAAATGTGATGGAGTTTATTTTCTTTCTCTTCTCTCTGTCTCTCTCTGTTTGAGACATGCATGGCCCCAGCTTTTGACAACAGTTTCCAAAAGTGCTGACATTTTTGCTCAGTTTTTTATCAGAATCTGTGATGTATAAGCTACTGCATTTAAGCACAACTCTAACCACATTTTAGTAAAAGGTCTGTGGTAAAGCTCCTTAAGGGAGCATCTGTGAACTGTCAAGATTCATGTTTGCTGCTCCAGTAACTCAGGACCATTCTCTCCTCCTGCCAGCTTTTTCTTGAGGTTTACCTCCCATCAGCACAACTCTGCTGTGCTTTGGTGGTGCCACCTCACAGCCACGGGGTAGCGAGGCTTTGGGGGACAAAGCTGGGGATGTTGGGGTTCTGTCACTGGGTGAGGCAAGGACATCAGGTACTTCATCTCTGGGTGTTCACCCTTTCTTGCCTCTGGGCTCTTTTTCTTTTTTCCACCAGGCTGGCACCATGTAGTGCCAGAAGACCAAACTCCTCACCAGGCTCCTCCTGGGCAGAGAGGATCCTCTGGTCACCACCCCAGACTGCTGTCAAAAGGTCACACTTTTCTAGGATCCCTCTGTCACTGTTTAATCTGTAACTACTCCAGCTCTGCTCCTACAGCGTCTCTGAGAAAAAACTTAGGAAATCTTAGAAGCAAAGTATAGGAAATTCACAAGCTCTGGTAGGGTGTAACTTCCTTTAGGCACTTTTTGTTTAATGATATTGGAGTCTTCTTCCCTGGACAAAATACTTAGTAGAATGCTCTAGGGAATCCTGCCTGAGAAGGGGTTTGGACCAGGTGTCCTCCAGTGGTGCCTTCCAACCTTACTCATTCAGTGAGATATTGTTATCTTGCCTCAGTTTGCAAGAGTTCAATGTTTTCCAAATTAGACTACTTTCATTATTAATCTCTGCCCTGAAATAATTGCAAATAATGAAAACATCAAGTATGATGGGGAAATAGTGTTGTTTTCTGATTATCGTCCTCTTTCTTGTGAGCTTCCTTTCTTCCTTTGCTCATAAAAGTTGTGAAGATCTGCTCAAACCTTCTTTGGCCATCCTCCATATTACAGGAGTTTTAATTTATGAGACAATTTCACACTCCACCCTTAAGGTATGGATGAGATGAGTGTTACCCCTTGGGGCAAAATATTATTTCAATTCACTTTTGATAGTGGAGAATGTTTGTGTGGCCTGGGATAAGAAGCCTTTCCAAGGTGGAAACTCATCCTCCTCTGTCAGAGAAAAGACAAACCTCAACCTTCACCCCACTCATTTTCATGGTACCATTCCCCACCAGGCTCCTGAGCTATCTCATATATTGAATTTATTTTCTGTCAAGGAAAGTTTGGTTGGTGGAGATGGCTGCAGCTTGTGTACAAGTTGTGTGAGCTCATGGCAGCGTTATTTGGTGTTCTGTAACACAATGCATGCACATAATTTTAGAACAATGCTACTGTTACTGACTGAGTAGAAAAAATGTTCCAGCGACCTTGAGGGGATCAGTGACAGGACCCTACTCAAAGCCCTTCAGCATACAACATCTGGCAAGCTCTAGAGAGCAAGGGGAAGCAGAGATGTCAACATAAAAAATATATGTTTGGCCTTTTATGAACAATTCATGAACCACATCACTGGTGCACTAACATAGAGCTAATAGCAAGCATTGAAATTACAATGAAGAGTGGCATATCAAACGGTCTACGCATTTTTTTTACTGGGAGCTGCAGGAAAAACTGGTGTGAAAGCACCACAGGAGTTGTAGGAGGACTTTGAAAAAATGTTAGTGCAATCATAAGTCATTTCATTATGACAACCAACTTTCTTTGTTACACGGAGCAAGACGCGCTGGTTCACATTCTCAGCTTATGCAGAGCACTGCTATCAGTTTCAAATGTGTTAAATCAGTTTTCAGGAGCAAAAGACCTGCTTTCATTTTCTTTGTGGAAACTATTCATCCCAAAGTGGCTTTGGAGTGCTCCTAGTAGAAGGATGTAATATAAACTCCTGTTGTTTGTTGCCTGTATGAAGTGTCATATTGAGAAAATGGGCCTTTGTTAAAGCTTCAAGTGTTTGGAAACTGGTTCAGCAGCTCGAGTAGCCAACTCATCACAGTTTCATTAGAGCTGTGGTGGAAGGAAGAGGGTAAAAGAAACGGAGAGTCCTTCGGAAAAAGATGAAAGAGTGTTCTATGCAACAGGAAGTTAATTAAGTATCAATATCTACTTGTCATGACTCTGTTGTGCTACAAAAATAATCAGAAAAAAATTTCCGTGTCCTAAAAATCATGAAGTGCCTCAGTCCTGTATGAGTGAGGCATATAGGAAGCCCAGTTTTTCTTCTGCAGTGCTTGAAATAGGTGCAGCCCATATGGCACCTGTTTTCCTCACGGGTTTTATCCCCTTGTGGACATCCTCCAGTCAGTGATGGAAAGCACAGAGCAGGGACCTTATTCTCCCTGTACTTTTCCAGGTCACCTGCTCCAGGAAAAATCACAGGTATAATTGGTTGTCCCTGAGGCACATAAGGCAGGAAAATTTCTTGCCTGTCTCCATCCCACTCCCATGCATGATCATATCTGGTAGTTCTCAAACTGTCCCAAAAATATTGTCGGCAAATAAGGCTCCAATCAAATTAATATAAATTTTTGCCATTGACTCAAAGGGAGCAAAACTCCCACCACCTCTCCCTAATTCATCATGCCACAATATTATGTGTATACCCTAAAAGCCCTTGGTGTCTTCTACCTGCCCTGCTTGACATCCTGTTTATATTCTCAGAGAGCAGGCATATCAAGCACAAAATTAGTTTAAAGGGGAGAACAGTGAAAACCTCTGCAAGGTAAAGGCAAGGAAGAGAGCACGTGAAAAGCATCTGTGGTGAGCCTTTTCAGAGCATGGCAAGAACACAATTAGAGAAGGGATGAAAAGTGAGAGATCTCTTAGGGAAGGAAGTGATAATGTGGCAGAGCTGTAATGAAGCCAGTGGCAAAGGAGGGCAGTGCTTATTTTTCTTGAAGGCAGGAAAAAATAAAACAGCACCACTTGAAGGGGAAGAAATGCATTCAGAAACACAAAAGGGCATTTACTGAAAGGAGGGAGAGGCTGGAGGATGTGAAGATCTAGGTCATGAAGAGAGTATAAAAATGGATCTTGAGACAGAAGATGGAAGAGGCAGCCTGCTTGCTTGCTGGGACTTTATTGCCAGTGTCTAAGCTGACACAGCACTCCTCATTTATCCTCATTAAGCAGCTACCATCAGGGCACAGTTAGTGACCATTAAGCCTCAATTCTCTCTCTTTAAACTGCAGATAAATAGATAGCTACTGCAAGAAGTAGAACTGTCTTTGCTTGAGTCACTGATAGTTGCAGTTTCCCAAAATTCTGGTTGGGGATCAGCAAACAACAGCAAAGGCCTGACAGTAAAGGCAGCAGTTGTACAGAAGCCTGCCTGCAAAGATAAGAACTCAAGGAGATGCCCTCTCTGATTGAATGGACTGAGCCTCACTTACTGCAGAGATAATATGATAATGTTTAGGTTGATCCCACAGCTTCTGGTTTAGTGGAAAGTGTCCCTGTCCAGGGCAGGGCGGTTGGAATGAAATTATCTTTATGGTCTCTTCCAGCCCAAACCATTCCATGACTCTGTGATTCTCGTGGACACCTGCCCCCAATAACCTGAGGGTCAAACACATTTTATCAAACACAAACCTCACATAAAACCTGTGAGGTGTCTCGTTATCTTACCTTCCCACAGGGATGAAAAGAACTTTGAGCCCAAGAACAACCACAACAGCACCCCACTTGTTAGAGAAGGCAAGAGAAACACTGTCCATATCATCCAGATTGTACAGTGCTATTGGATGGTTCCATTTTAAAGTCCCATACATGCCTCTTTGTTTTCCAAACATCCCAAAAAGAGCCCATGGTTTTAGTGGAGCAGCTTATTACATCCAAACGTCCCAAAACTTGTATCTTGGTGATTTTCATAAAAGTCTGAATAAAACAAAAATTGAAGAATTTGACTGTGAGCCAGTTGTTATGTTTTTGCTCAGGATACCATGAGAAGATTTTTTGTTTTGCTTTGCTTTCAAATGGTGTTTCACTAGAATGTCATCTCCAGAATGGCCACAGTGACCCTGAGGGTCCAGATTCCATCAGCCAAGAATGATTTTGTTTTTCTTAATGAAAAAAGGGGGAGCAATGAGGCAGCACTTCTCTGGGATCTGAACCACTGTCATCTTAATTCGAAAAATCCCATTATCATGCTTATGGAAATTCAGGACATAATACAAACAAGCATATATGTTTAAGCTTTGGTTTAGTCCCACTGATATCAATATGAGTTAAATATTTTAAAATTAAGTAGATGATTAATTGCTCTTACAAGAATGAACCTGGCTTCCAGTTCCAACACCTAGTCCTATCGGCCAAGATGAAATTTAATTATTTTATTGAGTGGAAACAGGAATCAATAGACTTCTGTTTTAAACAATCTCACAAGGCATTCTTAGCCCAGGCCTCAATTTACCATGAGTAGTCCTTGCATACATTGAAGGACAATTTTCTAACATTACCAAAACGCTGTGAATTCCTTGCTGGAGATGTGCAGCTTGTATGAGAGAACATCCTTACCAAGACTTTAATGACAGGGCATTGTCTCCAAGTCAGCTTCTTTCCTTATTTCTTTTAACCATGAAAAATGAGTCCATGTCACTTGCACAGCATAGTGAAAATGAATCTTTAAACCAGGCCACAGGGTCCTTTGTCCTTCTTTACTGCAGCCATATGTTTCTGTCCATCCTTCATTAACTCAAAAAAAAAATCCAAAACCCCGACAAAATAGTTTATTTTCTATAAATAGTCTTTAAGACAGGTCTGATCACACTGGGTGGGTTTCTGAAGATGCAAGCTATGCAGTTTTGGATCAGTCACCTCTTTGTGTGTTCACTGATAAGGGTGTCCCAGAAATGATATCTGTCTGCTCCTGCTGCTTCAGTGTCCAGATCATAGACTGGGTGAGGACATTGAGGCTGAATCACAGGAGGGGAAGCATAAACGTTGTTCCATCTGCCTTGGATACAAACACTGAAGGTGAAAAAGGGTATGAAGTCCCCGACATGGCTAGAGAATCCCGAATTCCATCTCACTAGGTTCCTAGAGAGGTATGTGTGGGACCTCTGAGAACTGTCGCACGCACATCCACCCAAAGACCTTTTGCAGGCTTAGCCAGCCTCTGTTTCTGCCTCTGTTTCAGGAAGTGGTAGCTTTGAAAGACCATATCAAACCAGTACATTGTGTTTCCTGCACATCCTGCTTTATTGGAGGTTAATTCCTTCTGACGCATGCAGCCTGCTGCTGCCAATTAAGTCAAATGTATTTTACGCTTTACTTTTCTGTTGCCTTACAGGCTTTTGTTGGGAAAAAATTAATAAATAAAACTTGCCAAACACTGTTAAATGACATGGTCTGATGATTTGGAATAAAACCCAGGTTTTAATGCATCAGAGGGATTGAGAGAGGGGAGGAGGAAACTCCAGAGCAGCACCCAGCTGGATGCCAACTGCACAGCACCCAAACACCAGCCACAGCATTAATTTCTGACTGTTGTAAAAGCAGAAAAAGGGACCCCAGGCCAAACAATCAGTACAGAGTTGTTTTTCATGCAGTGACACTGCAGTGTATGATTCTTTAGTAGAGTAGGATAAAAAGCAACTGCACTGGAAGAGCAGGGGAAGTACAGGGCCAAATAGACTCTTCCTTTGCAGTTCCATCTCTGCCACTTCACATTGTGGTGGTTTCTGGGTTTATTTCCATTTTCTGCTTCTGTCTGTGATCTCCAAGTCGTCTCTTTGAGCCTTAGAGAAACAGCTGGGACTGCTCATGCTCAAGTTATGATGAGAGAAACTATATTTACTCAGGGTCTGCTGAGACACAAAAATATGTCAATACTCATCAGATCTTCTGAATAAAACACATTTATTTATTTATTATTTTGTTATCCAACTCAACACTGAGGTAGTGCTGTGACAGGAGACAATGGAGCTTCTGGGTGACATTACAATCTAATTTGGAGAAGAGAGGCAACAGCAGGTCAGAAGCAGAAGAAATACAACCAAAGTGAAGAGTCCCAGGAGAATTGACACTGTATATCAGGGACATCATATATCAGCTGAGATTCCAGGTTCCTGAATGGGTCCATGGTCCTTAATTCCATTATATTGCTTTATTGGTAAATTTTAGAGCAACTTTCAGAAATAAAATCAAGCCGAGGGGGGGTTAAATTCCTTTTCTTTGGTAACAGAAAAACCTACCACAGAAAGCTTCCTGTAATAAAATTGCAGTGTACTTTACCCAAAATGACATTTTAATGTCTCCTGTGGGATAGATCATGAGTGTCAGAGACACTAAACCCAACACTCAAAGCAGTTTCTGTGAGAAAACAATGGTTAACAGCACTCTGCTTGCAAATCCACACAAAGATCCTTCCAAGGGATGTTCAAGGCAGGTATCTTCTTGAGAAAAGACTTGTCACTGATGAGAGAGGGATATGCAATTCTGGAAAAACACCTGATGCAAGAAAAGAAAAATCTATTTGTAGTCAGAGACAGGGTTGATTCTTGACTAGAACATGGTTTGGAGAAAGACAGTAGAAAGGCAACATAAATCATACTTGAATGATGGAGTGGCAGCATCAAAACTGTTCATCAGCATCAGCTTTGGATCTCAACATCATAGCTAAAGTTTAATCTTAAATTTAAACAAATTCCCTGGCGGGGAAGTTGCCTTCAGCTGGGCTCATTACAGAGTGGCAGCTAACGAAGAGAGGAGGAGACAATCAGCACTCCTTTTATACAAAAAAGTTATTTTAAAATATTTGCAAAAGTGCATAAGATTGGGCTGAGATACTGCCTCAGAAAACACATCTGTCCAGTGCTTCAAAGAAGGTGAGATGATAGCACCCAACACACTATTGCTGGCAGTACTGGATTGCATGGCTATGACTAAAACAGGAGAGGGAGGATGTTTTAAGTAACAGTAAGGATCTGCTCAGTAATTTTTATTCTTCTTATCTATAGAAGTTTGCTGATCTTCCTCACACATTTGGATTTCCTGTGATTCTCAAATATATTCCATTTGGAAAATAATGGAAGGGAAAATGGGCATGATCTTTAAAAAAAGCAGCAATCCAGACTGGAGAAGAGAAGGGTGAGGAAAAGCCTCATCATGGTCTGCAGTTTCCCCATGAGGGGAATTGGAGAGACCAGGACTGATCTCTCAGGTGACAAGTGACAGGACCTCAGGAAGCAGCTGGAGCTGTGCTAGGGAGGTTTAGTCTGGATATCAGGGAAAGGCTCTTCCCCCAGAGGGTGCTGGCACTGCCCAGGCTCCCCAGGGAATGGGCACAGCCCCGAGGCTGCCAGAGCTCCAGGAGAGTTTGGACAGCACTGCCAGGGATGTGCAGGGTGGGATTGTTGGGGGTCTGTGCAGGGACAGGAGCTGGACTTGATCCTTGTGAGTTCTTTTCAACTCAGGATATTCTGTGAACATGAACTATGACCAGTAGTTACTGCAGATGCTTTTTAACTCGTTGACATTAACCCATTAAAAGCAGGTGTCCTTATTTCTAAATTATTTTGTAGTTGGTTCAGTTTGTTGAGTAACTAGGAGTGCGTGATGGAATGGAAGCCACACAGCAAAATTGTGCTTGCTCTACACAAACACCTTCTTATTTTTGTAGGCTGGCTGAAGCGTAAATAAATCCCTGTTTTCCCAGAGGTCTCATAGATATTTGTCAACCTCTTTTATCGTTATAGTAAAGGCTCACTATGGTAGCAAGCTCTGACTGCTACATATCTGAACTCTTCATTAAAAGGTTCTGATTTTCAATCAGTTCCAAGTAATCCCAGTGAAAATGGACAGCAGATATGTCCAACATGATCTAGTTATCTGCATAAAGAGCGTGGTGAAATGACTGCAGGCTATGTATGCATCAAGAGAGCCAGCTCTGAAATCAAAACGGTGTAATTATGTATTTAATTACTTCACCTAAGGGACAGAGTCATGCAGTCTGGTTGTATTGTTGTGATCTAAACTAATATCTCCACACCAAGGGGTATTTAGGTTGGCACTGCCTTGGAGATTTTGCTCAATGAACATACATTTATAACTTACAAGCAGATTTAGAGTCATATCTTCTCTCAATTCATCTGTAAGATTTAATTGGACTTAGAAGCAGCATGACATATGTACACCTTTCTAGTGTTTCATTGTTCTCCAATACTCTTTTTTTTTCACTCCTTACCTCTTGCTTATATTTATTCCACATACTCTTATCAATATATCTCCCCCTCCTTTTCTCCTCCTTTACTAGTTCTAATTTCTTGTTTAAACCAGTTCTCTCTGGTATTGGTGCAACATGGTGCAGAGGAAGAGCAATTGGTTGCTCCCTCATTCCATGCCATAATTTGTGCTCAATTTATTTTAAAAAAGTAATTCATTTGCTATAGTTGATCCCAGCTTTCTCTTATTAGGTTCTTATCTTCCACTTCTATAAGCAGGTTAGCTTCTTAATAACATTGTTATAGAAAAAAAGAAACTTAATACTCTTGGAGAAATAATTCATGGTCTTTTAGAATATTTATTTTCTTTCTTGTTTTTTGAAGGAAAAATTAGGGATGCTTATGGTTTCCAACAGAAGGAGAAATAAAAATTAATGGCTGCTTTCTGAGACACTGACTGGTTTAGTGGGTCATGGAGAAGATAGTGAGTCAAGCTTCAATTATCATCAGAACACCAATAAGTTTTTTACAAACATGTATTTGCTAAACTGATAATAAAGTGTCCTTTAAAAAAATGGGGCCCCATGATATAGCTCAAAAATATTTTCTCATTAATCTTTGTTAACTAACTTTGCTATCACATTCAGCAGCACATCCATGACTGTCCTGTGCAGCAGTACTGTGAGTTTCCATACATCAGTGGCCCTTATCATCTCCCAAAACTCAGGCCATGAATCAGCACAGTGGAGGTGTGATAAGACGGGGGGAGCAGGGAGGCTTTGAATGATTGCACTGATAAATCATGAAATGCCTCCATGTGGGAATAGGGGCTGGGCTGCATTGCCACCCCAAGCCCAGCAGACCTGGGTGACATCCCAATCAGGCAGATACACCTGGAGACAGTGCACTAATTGAATCCCTGCAGAACTTGTTTTCCTCTGCTTCTGTGATGATGAACTGAAGCTGCAAAGAAGAATAAGAGGCTGGCAATGACCCTGAAGGTGTCAGGGGGCTGCATGCACAGGGGACACTTTTCCTACAGGTGCAACACACAAAGATGTTCAGAGATGTGTCATATAGGTCAAAGGAAGAAACCTTTCTTTAGTTAAATGAAATTTGAGACTACACAGCACAAGTGAACCAGGAGCCAGTTCATCAGCCTCATGTGTATCCCTTCAGGAGATCTGACAACATTCATTAAATCCTGAAATTAAATAATGGTGCTGAATCTGCAATTATACTGAAACCAGTAAATTCAATTAAAGGTAAGTAGTATACTTTATTTGAATGGCTCACTTGGTGGCTTTTTGGTACATGTAAGTAAGAAGATAAAGAGAAAATGGGTTTTTAATTTTTTTTTCCCAGATTATGCTGTGTCAAATGAAGACCACACTGAGAACCTTGCACAGAATCACACAGTACAGCAGAGCTCATAAAGAAGGAACAAGCACACAGGAAGCAGTTTTTTTGCTCGAGATTCATAGTTTTTTTTTCATTTTTCCTGTTATTACTCGTATACTTTATATTAATCCTTCCCAAAACACTTAGTGGCACTCTCATAATACTGGACAATGAATAAATACACAGTCCTCCAAAGAGCAGTGGTAAACCCACAAATAGTAAGTAGTTGCATGTTAGAGCAGAAAGATTGAGGAAATTGAATGCTAGAAACCTTGGTTACCTTCTCCATTCTTTCAAAAGACAAATTATATAAACCTGGAGAAAACTGGAGTAGTCCTGTGACTTCAGTCCTTAGCAAGGTACACCCTTCCAAGCCAACACCTCATCCCAAATACCTAATGGATTTCTTCAGTTTTCGAAGCTCCCAGGTTTGCAACACTGGATTTCAGCACATCCCCCCATGCCTGGTCGGGCTCCATCTACATTGACACATAAAGTCAAGACATAAAGTCAAGACATAAAGTCTTTCCCTCCCTGGTTTCTCCTGGTGGGTTGTTTTGAGGGTGATGGCTTTATTTCACATCTGTTTGAGCAGACAACTGCCAGAGGAAGTTTTTCCTGCTTTTTTCCTTCAAAGCATGGCGAAGGCTTGGATGTTCTCTGGTGTGTCGCAGAACCCGAGGGCAGGTCTGTCACTCCTCTCTGCAGAGCCCGGCCAGCGAGCTGGTGCACAAACACATGGCATCAGCCACAGCTGCTGCTTCCTTCCACTGTACAGGAAAACAGCTTCCTTGGCTTCTTTCCACCAGGGGCTGTGGGCTTTGATCCGGCCGGGATCACAGGGCGGTGTGTCCCTGAAGCTCCGGCTGAGGTAACCAGGAGTGAAGTCTGTGGTGTTTCCTCTGTGGTGTTCACGCTCTCTGGCCCTGAGCAGGTTTGGAAGCTGCCTGTTCAGCAGCTAGCACTAATCTCCTCTCTGCCTTCTACAGTCAGGCCTATCTCAAGTTTCCCAGGTCTTCCCCTGCCCGCCCTGGGAGTTGAGGTGCTCCCTTTGAGGTTACAGAGCTGGCTTCGGGAGGCAGATACTTTAAAAGAAGCTTTTACATTCCTAGCATCTGCTTAGCCACTTGCAGTTGCCATTTCACTGCGGGCCTCGAGGGTAGATCGGAAGGAAAAGAAAAATGGCTTTCAGGATGGATTAGTTTTTGGAAGAGTATTGTGTGCCAAAGGCAGTGCAGAAAGAAGTAAACATTCAAGCAGACAAGGATGACATCATTTATTCAGTGGAACTGACAGGGGCAATGTGAGAAGCTGTAAAAGCAGATAAGAGGGCTGAGGTTTGAGGGCAAGGCTTTAAAACTGGAGAAGGGAGAACTAAGCAGCAGAGCTTGTTTTTCTGTGCTGCTCTGTGCCTATGTAAGCTACACCCCGCCCACTCAAAAGTTCCTATCCACTGTGGAATATCCACATTGTGCACGGGGGCTTTACTGGGTCATCTTGACACTGGGCTTTCAGAGCAGGGGAACAGAAAGAAATGTTCAGTCACAAGCTTAGGAGGAAAACTGCATTGTGGTTTTGGAACACTGAGGCGCCGCTTTTTTAATTAAAATTAGAGGTGAAAAGGAGTTTGGTCAAGTGGGTTCAGTTAAGACACCTGGGTTTGGTTTTGAAGGCAGAAGTGGTATTTTCAGAGTACTGCATGTCTGGAGCAAAAGAAGGATAACAAAGGCTTGTCCACAGAAAGAGGCTGTGATGTTCTAGGGAATAAGAACAAGTTATTTTGCTACCAGCTGTAATAAGTTTCAAGTGCTAGCAAGATCAATAGGAGAAATGGGAAAGAGCCCAGGTGTAAGATGAGGCCCAAATATAAAAAAATGAGAGCAGGGCTAATTCTGAAGGTCATGGATAATTGCTGTCATGAGTAAAGCTGATCTCTGTGCCAGACTTGATACTTTTCATGAAAATCAGCTCACTTCAATCCCTTTTGTTCCAAGTAAGGACATGGTAAAAAATGGTGACTTTCATAACACACACCTAATCCTCTATCCACTTCCTGCCTGTAAGTAATTTGTTGGTTGCCCTGGGAAGGTTGGAAAATGAGTTAACGGAGGGACCTCCTGGACATCTTAGAGGCTTGAAGCAAACCTAATAAAGACAACTCCCGAGATTCCTGACACAACCCTGAGAAGAGGGAACACCAGGAAATCAGTATTTCTTTGTGGAGGCTTTATGTGATTTTTCATTAGGAAAGGGATTTTCTAGGTCACTGTCTTGGCCAAATTCAAAATAGTTTATAAACACAGTGTATGAAATATGGCCATTAGAGACGTTGACCATGCATAAATATCTTTATTAGAGACGTTGACCATGCATAAATATCTTTATTCTCACCTGGCGAGGTTCCTTTCTGGGTGTGAGGAGGTTTTTTTTGTTTTGTTTTGGGGTTTTTTGTTGTGTGTGGGTTTTTTTCCCTTGAGCTAGTATGAGATAGGAGAGAGGACGAAACTTTGTAGGAATCACACACTTGGTTTCATGAAAAGGTCTCTCATCCTATTCTGTACTTGGAAGTAGCAGATTTTCCTCACAGTGGAAACCAGATTTAAATATTAAAATTATCTTTGGAACACAAGCCTTCTTAGCCATGACAGTAAAAGCTGCTGCCTCCAGTGAAAAAGACACAGACATACACACCTGCACTCACATATGTCCAGTATACAAGACAGAAAACAGACATTGTATGAAAGAAAATAAAGGATTTAGCTTCCCAAAATCTTACTGGAAAATTGCACTTGAAGTCCTGTTTTATCCAGAAATATCAGTGGCTGGAATGGGCTGACTTGTAACAGGACATTTTGAGTATCTGTACACCATAATTTACATTCTAGCAATTTTTAAGTGTTCTTATTATGTGCTGGATCCTGTCAATGTTTGTATATATGCTTCTAGAGGACGATTTCACAGAATTTTGTGATCTAGATAGGAAAAGAATTGGGCTAACGAGCCTCATAAAGTCAACCCAGGACACATGCTAATGCAAAATCCACCAAAAATAGAAACATGAGGGGTTAGGATGTCAGTATACCTCTTACTCAGTAGTATTTGCTGTTATAATTGCTGGCTTACCTTGACCACCTGTGGTGGCTGGTTCAGGATCCCTTTTACCACTGCACTAAACATTTTTGGTTGTAATTTAAAGATACGGCAACAGCTTCTGTGTTTGTTTAGATTTTATGACCCAATTATTGTTTCCCATTTCTCAGACATGAGGATAATTATTTTATAATTAATCATGCATAGACAAAACATACAATCTCTAAAAATTACTATTAAAAGACTTATAATGGGAAATGTGCACATACTGAGTTGTATATCACATGCCCTGATTGTTTAGTTATATTGACCATATGTTACTTTATTGGCCTGTTATTTGTTAGATGCATCGAGGAAAAAAGAGAAAAGGTGCTCGAGGTATCAATGCAACATTGTTTTGCTCCTGTAGAAAAGGCCAGGGAAAATAATCTGGCAACTTGCCTTGACATCAACCATCTGTAAATTCATCATTCTTTGGATCCCTAGGTAATTTAGTTTCAGCCAAACTGAGCATTCTCGGTGTTGACAAATGGTCTTGCTACATTTCCCCAACAAAAGTAGTTCTGTTGGAGATTTGACCTTATGGAACTCTTGTTTCCCTTGAAAAAACTAGAAGCATGAGAAAAAACCTTTATGATTAATTGCCACTACTGCCACTTTTTCAGCTATTAGTTCAATTAAGAATTTGGCAATGGGTTGTTTCACTGAGCTATTATACTTCAGTAACATTCATGGACTCTAGAGAGTTTGAATATGCATTTTTATAAGAAACCCTTTTTTTTGCGAGGTCTGTGTATTTTCTGACACCATTCTTGACTGTCCTATTAATGTATGCATTATTTTTCTTCCATAACCACATCACATCCCTAAAATATAGTAGGGTGACAAGCAACATCCATAAAGCCCTGGATCATATTCAGATTCTAAGATGTAGGATATCCATCTTTGATCTAATGACTCACTGAAATTGTCAACTTCCTCTCTCTTGTAGAATGCCTGATTTTCCATTTCCATTATAATTATAGGGTTGAGAGTCAAAAAAAAAAAAAAAAGAAGCACCACAGAAAGACTGTATAGGCCATTCCCATGCCTTAAACAGAACTGAATCTATTATGTCATCCATGCAGATGTTTTCCTAACATCTTATTGAAGACTTTCACAACATCCCTAGGTAATATAATACAATAATAAATCCCCCACTGCTATTAGACTATGAAAAATCCTGCTGCAATTTCAGCCCATTATTACTCATCCCACACCTAGGAAAAAAAGGACAACAGCTTTTGCTTTACTTCTTCCTCCTAACACAATATTTTTTATGTGCTTGAAAATTGTTATGATGTCTACTCCTGGTCTCTTTATAAATTAAATAACTTTGGTTGTTTCAATTTTTCCCAGATGTTCCAGTCTCTAAACCCCAGATCATTTTTGTTACCCTATCCTGAATTTCTTCCAGCCTCCACTTGGTTCCAAATTCCCTCCATTTGTAAGGATCAAAACTGAGCAAAGTTGTCCATTTGTTGAAGTTTCAACGGTGCTCATGAGACAGTCCCATTTCTTCTATTTATGCATCCCAGTAAGGTAGTATCTTTTTTTTCTTTAATCACCAATAATGGTGTTGAATTTGTTCAGCTTCCTATTTGCTGTGGCAGATATTTTCTGCAGGGTTGGACCAGTCATTCTCCATTGTGAAATTTTATGGATGACTTTTACTGGGTCTTTTTTTTGTATGGCTGTTCCCTAATCTTTTGCCCGAAATGTGTCCTTTCTCCTCAGTTGCACCAGTTTTTATGCGATCAGCTTGAATTCTAAACCTCAGAGGGGCTTGCATCCTTGATTTCTCTTCACCTTCACATCATTTTCAATCTTAGCAGACAGATCTACCCTTTTATAATTAAATTAATTACTTAAATTATTACAATACTGAACATATCCCTGCAGAACTTCATCGGCAATAAAACGTTGGTAAGCTTTTAGTTACTCACATCACAGAAGTTTCATTTGGACTTTGAATCCTTGGTTGCCTTTTAAAAAGTGTCCTGTTAGTGCCAAAGGTACAATCACCCCCCCATCCTGTCACATCCTGGTGTGCCATGGTGGTTCAGGGTAGACACAGCTCAGGTCTCACCAACAGCATCAGCCTTTGGAAGATGGAAAGCTTCAATCCATTTCACTCAAGGATTAACAGCTTTGACTCAATTGTAGACTGACATGGCTGTTTCAAAGATGCCTCCAATGATTTTTACTGGAACATTTTCCTGCTCTCCTAGTGAAATGTATAGCAAAGCTGGCGTTAATTTAATGGTTTAGCGCATTATCTAAATGAGTTCCGAGAAAACCTTGTCTTCTAAGAAATCTTTTATGTTCTTGGCCACAATCACTTCTGTTGTACATGTTCTCCAGGAGATTTTGTTTATGTGCTTTTTTCTCCAAGATGTATCTCTTGTCCTATTCATCAGTGTGTCTTGTGTACTTCCCTTAACCACGCTGCTTTGCTGGCCTCATCTTATTATTTGTTGTCTCCTATTTAATATTCAAAAATAATTGCTTGTCATAGGATTTGATGTTACGTTTAATCAGTTTCGTATGATTTCTGCTTTTCTATCAGTAGCCCAAAGATATTAATTCATAGATGTGTAAAAGAAGCTATGTTCAGATAAATCGTCCTAATTATTTATGTGTTTTCCAAGTCCATTGATAGCTATTGAACAAACTAATGTCAATTCTATGTCTAGCTCAAAAGTACCTTAGGAAGCTGAATGGGTTTTTTTCCTAAAATTTTTCCTTAGGCATCTGCTGGTAAGACATGTTGCAGGATAATTAGTCGTTTGCTCGATATCCAAATAGACCATATGGATTTGTAAACTGCTTTTCTCAGACTGTGCATTTCTTAATATGGCACCTGTGTAGTTTCCAAAATAAACTGATTTTTCAACTTGAAATTTCAGTAGAGGATAACCAACAAAGAACATGCAAAGGGCTCTGATTTAAAAATTAATTTTCAGTCTAAACATGTTACCTACTAACCAACTCTGATTAGGTACTTGCTCATTTGGACTGGAGAAACAGAAGTAGCCATGTCTGAATGTCACATCTTTTGTTTTTGAGATCCAATTAGCATATCCATCATACCTCATTCAAGTGTAGTAATCTAGGCAGAGATGTGGTGTAGATTCATTTTTATGCACAATAAAACCAGCTATCTGATGGCAGAAAAGCTAGGCAACATTTTACTTCAGAAAGAATAGTGCAAGGTACTTTAATAATTTACAAATTCTTCACCCTCCTGCTTGCAAAGGGATTGTTGGTTATTTCAGATACTTTTCTTGATTATGATTTTCATTTTTTTCTGTGCTTTTGAGTTTGTTTTGGTTTTGGTTTTTCTTTTTCTTTTCATGTCTTTGACTATTTGCACCACGATTTCCCTCTAGATAATTTTAAAAACTGCTCTTAGCCCTTCTCTTCCTAATGATGATTGTGTGTGACTCTGACATTGGGTGCCCAGTGTGGAACAGCAGTCATTGACAGTAGATGATGGTGTAAAGCTTCTATTTTATGTCCTGCATGCTCAGATATACTTTTGTGCACACCTCTGCTGCTAAAATATTCATTTTAATGGTAAATGAAGCATATTTCTAAAACACTGCACACTAGCAGCATAGTTAATGTTGCAAATCCATTTTCGTCGTACACCTGGAAGAAATCAGTGCTATTAACTTCTTATTTTCCCCAAGCATTAAATTTACGCAAGACTAAATTAACATGAAATTCCTCTTCAAAAGACTCTAACAAATGAATAGGAAAGTGCAGTTGAAAAATTGACTCTTACAGCATTTTCACTACTTAAAAAGGTCAGTTTCTACCCACAGCATGTATAGGTAATTAACCACTGGAATACCTTGCCCAGGACAGAGGAGATTGCTATGCTTTTGGGTATTTTGTCAAGGTTTTGATAGCAGAGCTTGGTGTAGGAAATATTGAGTAATTCCACATTCTGTGGCAAGCAAGAAGAAGTTGAACCCCACCATTCTACTTGGCCTTGAAATTTATAATTTTAGAACGAGAAAAGGTAAGTAAATATTATCTGGTAAATTTTTCCCATTTTGTTCTAAGGAATTTATTATTCAGAATAAGGATCCTGAAGTGTCACAAACAAGCACATACATTTCTATACAGGCATTTGCCCTCTGCATCATGGACCTGATAGACACGTCCACCTTTCTCTGTCACTGGAATGTCTCCATGCCAACTGCTACAAAACCTTCCAGCATTAAAAAAAAATATAATCAGAGTTCTACTTTTACTTAAAACAAACTTATAGGCTGGAGACAAGCAGACTACTCCTCAGAATTCAAGGAGGCACTGCTCTGTGTACTAGACATGAATCTCCTCGGATATCAGATTTCCACAAACTGCAAGCTATAAAGTTCAAAGGGGTCAGGCATCATAAAATCATAACTGAGTTCACCAGTATTTTCAGGGCTGCATGTTATTTGGTCCATGTATGATAACATCCAGTTGTAAGAGCCATTCTCTGAGCAGCCTAGTCTAGTGGCAGGTGTACCTGCCCATGGCAAGGTGGTGGAATGGGATGATCTTTAAGGTCACTGCCAACCCAAATATTCTACGATCCTATGATTTGTTTCTATTAGATGTGAAATTAACATATTATGACTGATTTTTTCAGTCTTTTCCATAATTTAATTAAAGGGAGGTCTTAGTTATATGGAAATGTTAAAATCCAGTGCCTCGTGTCCAAAGGACACAGTGCTGTCCTCAGCAAAGGCTGCCCACTGCTCTGAAAACCTCCACCAATTATCCCAACTAGAAAGCAAAGCAGCTGCTCAATTTAGTACAAGATCTAAGGAAAAATTAATTGTTCTCAAGCAGAAAAATTAAACAAAAGGTAGCACAAAAACACAGGATGTATTCAAGCTGTGGGAAATAACTTCATTTTACAAAAATGATATTGGATAAGAAACAAAACTTTATCTTAATTTTGTTGTTATTAAAACAACACTGTGACATTGTGACACCACTGTAGTGGCTGCTTTCTTGGGTTCATACAACTCCTCAGTGTTTCTGGTGGAAATTAAAGAAAAATACAAGTTTCCAGTTAGCAAAAATCAGACCCAGGGACAGCTAAGGCATGGAAATGCAGTATCCATGCAGGCAGCTGGAGGTGTGAACACACTGGAGTTTAAACTAGCAAGTGCATTTTGAACACAGCTCAGGAAGTCTACTTAGAAACAGCCATTAATAAAACAACTAGGGAAAATAAAACATGGGAACTTGATGTGAACCATGTGCCAGCCCTGGCCCGCGCCGCCGCTCCCCAGCAGCGGAGCCAAGGCCACGGCTGCCGAGCTGCATGTGGCCCTTCAGTGCTCAGCATGGGGCTCTCGCCCAGGCCTGAGCAGCCAGTGTTTCACAGCCACTGCCGGCAGGAAAACCTGGCATTCTCCAGGAGAGATTCAAAGAGACAGCCGGAGACAGGCAGAGGGGTGCGGGAGGGTGGCAGTGACGGATGCTGGCAGGGCCGGGTGCAGCCTAGCCAGTAGCAGAATGATAATGCTCCATCTCCAGGACGACAGGAGCTGCCACCCAGCCCAGCTCTTGCAGCTGCTGGACCTAATAAACCGGTGATAAGCCATGTTGGAAAAAGAAATGCATTAGCTTCATGTTTCACCCCCAAATATAACCAGTTTTCACACAGGTGGAAGTAACGCCGCTGTGAAACAAGCCCTCAGGGTGCAGTGAAATCATGAGGGTCTGGAAGGATCCTTGTAAACCCCCCTATAGCATCTGCTCCAGCCAACACTGCTCAGACACCCATCAGAAACAGGGGTGAGAAATGTAGGCAGCTTGTTATTCCTGTCTTGGAAAAACAGCTAACCTTGCACTTAAACTATTTTGCACTTTAACTTGTGCTCAACTGCTCACCTAAATTGCGGGCTCTGTGTATCCACAAAGATGATCAGAGGAATGGAGCAATTCTTCAATTAGGAAAGGCTGAAAGAATTTGTGTCATTCAGTCTGAAGAAGAGAAGGCTTCAGGATAATTTTATTACTACCTCCCTACATGTAAAGGGGATACAGGAGAGAGACTTTGGAGTGACAGGAAAAGGGGGAATGGCTTCACGCTGACAGAAAGCAGTGTTAGGTGGGATATTGGGGAGGAATTCTTCTCTGGGAGGCCCTGGCACAGGGTGCCCAGTGAAGCTGTGGCTGTCCCATCCCTGGAAGTGTCCAAGGCCAGGTTGGATGGGGCTTGGAGCAACCTAGGATAGAGGGAGGTGTCCCTGCCCATGGCAGGGGGTGGAACAAGATGAGCTTTAGGATCCCTTCCAATCCAAACTATTCCGTGATTCTGTGATCCAGAATAGCTGTGGGATTCCCCTGGCTGCCTTACTTGGAAGGGGTTCTCCTCCCTGCCACTCCTGGGCAAGCTGCACAGCTGGAGATGAGATATATTTTCAGGTTTGTGTGAAGGAAAGCTTGTCAAATTTCTTCCCTCTGTCCTAGGGACATAGGCCTCAGCTCCCCTGAGCCACCACTCAGGCACTTTGCACAGTACTAAATTCACACTTTAAAAGGAGAAAGTGGATGATAAGGCAGGGATCAGTATTTTAGCATGTATTAAGGATCTGGGATTTTTTACAGTAATTACTTTAACTACATCTGTTGGTCCCACTCTTTACCCAATATTTCTGCCTCCGTGGGTGTTCCACTTCCATCTCTGGATGTCCCTGTGAGGGTCTACAGCCCTCTATGGTCACAGGAGCCTCAGCCAGATGGTCCTGCTGCTGGAGGCAATGAGATGCCCCTTACAGCACGAACATCCAGCAGTGCTGATCAGCTATGTGCTCCCAAGGATGATTTTCTGTAATATTTCTATTTCCTCACTGTGCTCAAACAGTCTTGAAAGCATATAATCCCTGACACGGTAGTGAGCTGTCAGAATGGAAGTGGGATTCATAAGGCAGAGCAGATTGGGATGGAGAAAAATCTCCAGGGTGATCACTGAAGGACACTGTCCACTGCCAGACACCAAGGGGTTGAACTTTTCAGAAGAGGCTGAAAGGTTTAGCCTACACCACCCAAATCAGCATCGACCTGGAGCATCAACACAGGCAATCCCCTCAGCTACCTTATCAGAGAGACCATTTGGCACAAGATGTTTTCTGTTACCTGCATGACCTTTAAGTTGCCTTGTTGGCATTCTTGCCTTACCGCTTACATCTCTGGGCTTCACAAAGGATTCTTGGGGGAAAAATCTCATTTTCTCTCCTTTCCCACATTGCACATTTGAGAAGTTTAATCATTAACATGAGGTATTTCTGAGCATAAGGAAGATGGTCCATAACCAGATATAAGATGAACACATCTGAAGGTTTCACCAATGTCTCTTTCTTCCAGTGCTACATCCAATTAAAATAGAAATCCAAATTATTTGCCTCCTTTCCCATTGAAAACCTGCAACTATACAGAGGCACAGTGAGCAAATTGCATGATTATTGCTTTTCCCAGAGAAATTGTTCTCTGTTAAGATGTGATATTAAAGGCAGGGCCTGCTGTGCAGAAAACAGGCTAAAGCAAGCCAAGCTTTTGGATGTTCCATTGTGGTTTGTACTCTTTTCCTGCAATATTGTCATTCTAGCCATGATTGCTAGCTGGCAGGAAATAATCACTACCTACAAATATTTTGGGGGTAAAAGTTAAGAGTTTTATTAGGTGCAACAAGAAAAGTAGAATTTCATTAAGGAAAAACCTCCTTTGATCACTATACTTGTTCATTATATTTAATTTTTATTATTATTCATTAATTTATTTAATTATATTTAATTTACCATATCATTATATTTAATTTTTGTGGTGATTTTGTTGATCATGGAAAGTGCCAAAGTGGCACCACAGCCATTTCATCCTGTGCTCTCTGAAATATATTTGCACCCAATGGATGTGGTGATGGGGAGGGATTTGCTGGGCAAGGCAGGAGGCTGGGAGAGGCAGCATCCTTGGGCTGGGGTTAGGTCTGGGGGGTCACACAGAGCTGCACGCTGTCACATTGGCGTGCCCTTGCCCTGTGACATGGCTGGCTGAGCCATGCTGAGAGGGGAGCATGAAATGGTGATCAAAATGAGTGAGCCTCGTGCATAATTCATGAGCTGAAACAAACCTTTGTGCCAGACAAGATCACCTATTGAATTTCTCATCAATGGACCATTGCTGGCTTGCACCACACAAGACCTATCTCACTCCACACTGCCTGAATGGGAGCAGCACCAGCCTCTTACATTATTCTGAAACAATGCACAGATCTTTCTTTTACAGGCAAGTAGGCAATTTGGGCTACAGAGCCCAATCAATCCCTACTTCTTCTTCTTCTAAGGATGCCAGCAGAGCAGCTAATTATCACCTCCTCTTCCAGGATGGGCTCATTGTCAGCTGGGGACTTGGATGAGGACCCTATTCACTCCCCAATATATTATGCTCAACGACAAACCAGACTGACATTAGTCAGTATTGACTTACAGAAACTCTCTAACAGGTCTGAAACCAAAGGAACAGAGGAATGGGGAGGGGGGCGGACATCCCACCACTCCCTGGAGAGGATGGGTACCATTAGTTTCCCCAGGTCTCTCTCCAAAAAGAAACTTTTTGTGGCTTGAAAGGGGAAGAATGAGAAAGAAAAGCAGTATAAAATGTGGGCTGGAAAGAAATTCCATGATGGTATTCCAATGACTAAGTGAAAAGTCCAACTCTGATTTCTAAAATAAACCATCCCCTAAATTCTTGAAGACTTCTTAAGCCAAGTTTTCATTTTCATATGAAAATAAACTTATTTTCTTTTTGTCTTTTTCCCTAATATTTTTCCCCCAAAACAACAACAAAGACCAACCCTCCCAAAATCCCGACAAACAAACAAACAAAAATCCATACAAAAAGGCCCCAACAGAACAAGCAAAGGGAAAAAAAAAAAATAAAAGAAAAAAAAAAAAGAAAAGAAAAATTTAAAGAATCATCTATCCTAGACTTTTTCTTCAGACCTTTGAGCCTGGGGGCCACCAGAGTCAACTGAAACCGAAGTCCAAATGATCTCATTAGAGATATCCAACAGGGAGCACAGAGCAGGGAGATGAAATCCCACATACACAAAAAGAGCAGCACCAAGCTGACAGACCAGAAGGAGGCACTTCAGAGGGGAAGAAAGAGAAACAACATCAGCATCTTCAGCCTGCCCTCCTGTGAGGAAGCTGAACCTGGGAATGAGCAGTTTCCCTCATGTGAGCCAGTCTTTCCATGATGCAATCAGGTGAGGGCAGCTGGGTGTAGAGGAAAATGGCTGAGATGTTAGTCAGCTGGTTCTATTTTATTTTCCCCAGGCAAAGCAACAGAAAATGTCTTATACTAGATCATGAACCCTACACATTTATCAACTGTTCCCTGCTTGCAACAAATTGCCATTTACCTTTCCCTTTGTGCTCTGTTTGGGGTAGGAAAAGATTTGAAATCTGCAAGTCTACGTGCACTTCCCTGTTGCTGTTGTTTTATTTTCATTAATATGTGTACTCTAAAAGGTGCCAAGGCTAAAGGGCCATGTTTCCTGCTGGGGAAAGTTCCTAGAGGATAATGTAAATGTAGTGTAATGTAAAGTGTTGCCTCTGGTTTATACCAGCAGGGGATTTAGCCCACTCCACCTGAACAGCGTATGAAGTGCAGTTCTGGTTTTCAGGATCAAGAAGGAAGCTGCTGTAAAAGTTTCAGCAGCCTTTAGAGGTTCATGGGGAAGTGGCAGGTGAGAGAATCAAGGGGTTTTGCTCCATGCTGATCAAAACTGCTCCACTGCAGTTCTGAGCTTGAAGTCCTGAATTTACCTAAATTATTTTCAGGGCAGCAAGAAAGGCTTGCAGTGAGCTCTCTGACCTGGACTTCAGGAGAGCAGATTTTGGCCTCTTCAAGAACCTACTGGTTAGCATCCCACAGGGTAGAACCCTGGAGGGCAGAGAGGCCCAAGAATGTGGTTGAATTTAAAGGATACCCTCCTCCAAGCTCAGTAGCAATTCAGTAGAAATTGCATAAAAATGCCTTGGAGATCTCCAAAGATATGGACCTGCTGTGCAAACATGGAGAGAAAAAAAGAAGCTTCCAGGAAGCGGAAACAAGGAAAAGTGTTCAGGGAGGACTACAGTGAAACTGTGTGGGAAGTTAGGGACAAGGTTAGGGAAGCCATGGCCCACTTAGGACTGAGTCTGGCTAGGGATGTTAAGGAAAACAGGAAGGGCTTCTAGGGATATGTTGCAAGCAAGAGAAAAATCAGGGATAATGTGGGGTCTCTCAGTAAGGAAACAGGAGACCTGGCTGCCTTGGACAAAGAGAAGGCCGAGGTTTCCAATGACTCCTATGCCTCAGTCTCCAATGGCAGGTGCTCCAGCCACACGACTCAGGCTGACAAGGAAAATGCAGGGACTGGGAGAATGAAAACCCTAAACCCACTGCCAGAGAGCATCAGGTTTGAGACCATCTAAGGATCCTGAAGGTGCACAAGTCTGTGGGACCTGATGAGAGTCATCTGTGTGTCCTGAGAGAGCAGGCAGATGAAGTTGCTAAAACACTATTCATCATTTTTGAAAAATTGTGACAGTTGGGTGAAGTCCCTGATGACTGGAAAAGGGGAAATATAACCCCCATCTTTAACAAGGAGAAAGAAGAAGACCCCGGGAACTACGTACTAGTCAGTCTCACCTCTGTGCCAGGCAGATCATAGAGCAGATACTCTTGGAATTTATACACATGGAAAACAAAGAAGTGATTGGTAACAGTTAGCAAAGGCAAAATCATGCCTGACAAATTTGGTGACCTTCTATGACAGGGTTACAGACTTGATGCACCAGTCTTTATGCTGTTTCACCATTTGGTGAGACCAGTGGTGACAGCCTAAAAATCAAACTTTTTGTTTCTACCAATCGCTTTTTTAAAAGTCAAGCACCTATAATGGTGGATTTCAGCATAGATGGAACCTGAATTTAGAGTCTCAGAAACTAACAAAGAAGAAACTGTTAAAAATAAGATCCACTGAAGAAAGTCTGGGCTTAGGGCAGAGGAGACTGTTCTTTGCTGATCACCTCACATGTTTGTATTTGAGGTTCCCTGAATGACAGGTCTGTAAAAATTCTCCAAAGTGGTACAAGGTGATGCAGCTCCTTAACCTCAGAAAATTTGCATGTTCATTTCCATTAACCAAACTGACACTCTGTGGAAAAATACTGTAGGACAAAGCTAAAGAAGGAGAAGTCCATGTTGGCAACAGTTCAGTAGAAACAAACTGTCTGCAGCTTGAGGAAGAGGGACACAGGAAGCTTGTACTTCCCTGAGAAAGGAATGAGACAAAGGATGGAGTGGCACAGAGTGTTGCAGTAATGCTCTGTTTAAACAACGGAACTCGTGGGAACTAAGCCCAAAGGAATGGACTAACCAGTGACCACATTGTTTCATTAGCTCAAAAATACATGTTACCTTTTCCATCCTTCCTTGTTACCTTCCATGTTCTTCAACTTCCCTGGGCAACCAGGGCCTCATCAAGCCTCACAGTAAAGAATTTTTTCCTAATATATCCATGCCATTGATGTTGTAGCATCATGGTACCAAGTACATGTTACCTTCCATCTGGATTACACTAATGAAGTAAAATCTGCACATACTTTACATGTATGACTCAAAACACTCAAACTCCACTTAAACATGAAATGACATCAGCTGAAACTATCTTTTCCCCACACTCAACCAGGTAAATAAAGCTGAAGAGGGAAGGGAGCTTAGAAGAGACTCTGCTTTTGTATCCTGGGATGGCTGGTGGGCTGTCCCCATCTCCTCTCCCATGAAGGTGCCAACTGGGTAAGTTTTATTCCCTGGTGATACTATTGCTTATGTATTCTGATATCAGTGTATGTATCAATGACAGTTTCTGAGCTTCACTCTGTTGCAGCAATCAATAAATCTCACTATTTGTGAATCTGTCACTCTGAATGTGACCAGAGTTATAGTGCTGAAACCGCACCATTTGTGAATTTTGGAATCATGAAAGTTGTAACGTTACCAGACTTCTAGAGCTGAATTGGTTGCTCTAAAATATTATCTGGGAATCTGTGTGGTGAGGGTCTCCCAGGGATTTGGACAGACAGATAACACAGGGAAGGGGAAGACATAACTTCTCCCAGAGCTGTTAGTAACCCCATTGACTTAACAGTGCAACATATCTTCTTTAGGGTGACAACTGCTTTGCATCTGCTATATTTGGAGCTCTATAATATAGCTCTTTAAGACTGAAAACATTCAGGGCCAGCTCGTATCTTCAGCCTTGCTATACAAAGCTGTAACAGCCAAGATGCTGTATGGTGGTATATAGGTACCACACACAGCGACAGCCTGGCAAAAGCATGGGGAGAAGCTTGCATGACAGCTGGCTCTATCTAGTCACATTTGACTCATTTCATAACAACTGAAAAGCCTTATGTTGAAATATTTGTAAGCAAAATCCCTGGTCTGTTAAAGCTAGTTAAAGATAGTGTCTGCAAGCTGAAGGCATAGCTTGTGCAGCAACTCAGAAAAACTCATTAGACTTTGAAAAGGAGCACATTTAATTGAATCAGAGAATCACAGAAGCATGGAATCATAGAATCACAATGTGGTTTGGGTTGGAGGGGACCCTTGAGGACCATCTAGTCCAACACACCTGCAATGAGCACGGTTTGTGTCCTGTATCAGCCTGTGTCTTTGCATCCATACTTCTTCCACACAAGCTGGATGTTGTCCTTCTGTACCTTCTGAAGACAGAATTACATGGCACAGCCAGTGCTGGGGTCCCCCTGACAAACAGCAAGGCCACACAAACAACTGTCTCCAGCACTGAGAAAATCTCTACACTTAGTTTCCTTCCGTATGTTAAATGAACCCATCACTGTCCTGGCTCATTTACTTCCCAGCTATGACTAGATCATTGATGGACTTCTCACACTAACCACATTTTGGAAAGGGTCCTGTCATCTTTGGGACTTAGAGATCTGGATGCGCAATGCTGCTACAACCTAAAAATGGCGGGGGAAATGCCAAATTCTGCTACGTGGGGCTGTGTCTCTGCAGGTCCCTCTTGCAGGGGAGGTTGCCAAGGCAGGAGCCCCATGGGTTCCTCTTTGCTTGCTTCATGTAGACAAGTGTTGAATATATTCATGGTGCACAGAGCAGGGTGCTCCTGTCATGGAAGGGACTGGAGGAAAAAACCTCACTCTTCAGCAAGTAAATAACTGAGAGAAAAAGATCACATTACAGCCTCCTGTCAGGATGTTCTTCTTGCCATTGTTTACAAACTTCAGGCATTTTTACTGTTATTTTTTTCCCACGAGATGACACCTGGGAACCTAAAAGTGTCAGACTAGATGTCTGGAAAATTTGCAGGCTGCTTCAGGACACTGATTTACATTCAATCCAGTCCTTTCCAAGAAATTGGTTCTTCTGAAAAGTATAAAGCTAAAGTTACCTCAACAACAACAGAAAATGTCATTTTAACTAAACCAAAAGGAATATGACTGAAGGATCCTGTCAGTCTGGAAACTTTTGGTGTATTGAAAATTTCTATGGAGACCTAACTACTGACTGTTTCCATCAGGCCATATAAATATAGGTTGCTATAAAAGTAAAAAAAAAAAGTTTAAAGAACGATATAGCATCATCATCATATCTTCTGCTTAGAACTCAGGCTTATATTTTATTTGACTAATAACTTTTGCAAATGCTACAACATCAATGGCATGGATATATTAGGAAAAAATTCTTTACTGTGAGGCTTGATGAGGCCCTGGTTGCCCAGGGAAGTTGAAGAACATTTCCCATTTCTGGAAGTGTTCAAGGACAGGTTGGATGAAGCATGGGGCAACCTGGACTAGTTGAAGGTATCCCTGCCCAGGGCAGGGGGTGGAATGAGATGCTCCTGCTTTCCAACACAGGCCATTCTATGATTCTGTGATTCAAATAGAAAAAGACTTTCCTCTGCTCTCTGAGCCTCAAAATCAGTATTAGAAAGAAATTATGGAAAGAGAGTGCCAGATTACACCCACTGGCCTATTTTGCCTTCTTGTACCCCTTGAGAGTGAGATAGAGAGAAGGCAACAGCTTTAAAACTTTTCCATTCTATACTATGAATGTATCAAGCTATTTCTTCACCATGCAACTCCATGAGGTGTTCTGGGGAAATATTTCTTTTCAGAAGCCACACACATTTCAAAGCTTTTATAAGTGCATCACACTTTTCTGCACTTCTTTTTGGACATGTGGAAAAAAGGGAGAAGTCATTTATGGCTCTCCAGTCTGGGCCATCAGTGTTATGTTAGATGTACCCTGGAGCCCTTTTAACCTACAGAATTGTTTATAAGTTTCCCTGTGGAATTTTTTACTGGTAGTGGATAAAGACAAATGTACTACTTCCAGCAGAATCTTTCCTTCCCCTTTAGCTGAAGATAAGACCAGAGAAGTGTATCAATCATACCTTTTTCTAAATATACACACATATAGACATTTAATCTGAAAGCACTTGCTTTCAGAGAATTGAAAAGTCTTCTTTTCTGTCTGAAGCAGTAACATAAAAGTACCTCTCAATAATATATTTACCAGTCTTCAGTTTCAGCATTTCTAGCATCTCAACTTGGGTGATCAGGTAATCCAACCTGAACATAAGCACATACTGAAACACTTAAATTTGTCTATTCCACCACAACTTTGAGAATTTCCTATCCCTCATTTTGGGGGGAAATTATGCTCATAAGGAATAAGTTTCTCTGGGCTGTGGACCTACAGGAATAGGGAGTGCAGCTGTGCAGAAAAGTCCTCTCCAAGGACACAGATCACAGAATGGCTGGTGCTGGAAGTGGCCTCTGGAAATCACCCAGTCCCACCTCCCCGTGTAAAGCAGACTCACCTTGAGCTGGTTGCACAGGATCATGTCCAGATAGGGTTTGAGTATGTCCAGAAAAGGAGACTCCACAACTTCTCTAGGCAGCCTGTTCCCATGCTTGGGACCATTATAGTGAAGAAGCTTTTCCTGTGTTACAGTTGCTGCCCATTGCCCCTGTCCTGTCAGTGGGCACCACAGAAATTAATCTGCTCCCTTCCCTTGCTGCTTCTTCTCCCACAACCCTCACCTCTTATCCCATCTGTACACTGGGCCCTTTTGGAAGGTAAGGTATTTGTGCAGTCTCAAAGCAGACAGCATCTCTGAATCATCCTCAAAGATCCAGAAAAAAGCTCCTTTTCTCTGGTCCTCAGCCATTTCATTTGCTAAACTACGCTGGACCAGCCCAACGAGTGGACAGAGGGAGAATCATCCTCCTTGGTGCAGACAAAGATCTCATAACCACAACCATTTAATATTGGCTTTGGTTCCCAAGGAGATGAAGACCAGTCTGACCCTCCACATTTCTTTAGGGGTAGAGCTCACCATCAGGTATTGCCTGTTTCTTCCCTCAATCTTTAGCTCCACACAGGAGATTTCTCCCCTTGAACACACATCTTCTTCTACTAATGCCTTTTAAGTAATAACTTTAAATCTGCTTGTTTTGGGTTTTTTATTTCCACTAATGGTCCTGTGCTTGTGTGCATGTATAGATACTTGGGATTTTATATATATATATATTTTTAATATATATATACACATATATATTTATTTATTTTTATATATGTATACATAAATGCCTTTTATTCTTTCCTTTTGCTTTTCTATTACAAAGTGACTAATGTCCTGTGCTAAAGGTGGGTGGCTTTAAAAGGGGCTGATTTCATTAGGTTTTTATTGTGTGTAAAATGTGGTTCCGTTTATTGTGCCAAACACTTGACAGCCTTTGTCACATCATGTCTCATGAAGGCCCTTGGAAATGAGCACACACATAGAAAGCTGCATCAATTTCCTCCCCCCCTCAATCCCTCCCCAAGCAATACAGGTTTGTTTCTTTAGCTGGCACTTAATCCTTCCAAACTTGGCCCCCTTTCTGAAATTAACTCATCGAATAATGGACGTGCTCCATTAAAATGATGAAGATAAAAAACTCTGCCAGTGCCTGACTTAGTAAGAAAACCATCTCATTCGCAGGCCAAAAGAACACACTTGAGCTGTGACAAAGGATCTGTGTAATTGAGAGCCAAGACTCCCCTCTCATTTATTTCCACGAGTTAGTGTTCTTTGACTGTCCACATTTCTTTCGTACTTGGGAAATGGGTCATGTATTTCTAGCAGAAAGATCTAAAATTAAAAATAAATTTAAAAAAAAAATGTGTTGTGGAAACTTCCAGAAAGATTTTGCTTCATCTACCCAAAGACTTGTATGTTTCTCACATACATTTGTTGTATTAAGGTTTTAATTTACTGACAGTTGGTGCTTTGATTACAGATCCAGACAGGGAGTCAAGTTCACGTATGTTTGGTTCCCAACTCTGTGACTGACTTAAAGTCTATTATGAGGCAAGATAGTTATTCCTTGATTTCTGCAAAAGATCCCAACAAAAAAAAAAAAACAAACAAAAGAAGCACTTGTTCATGTCTGCTGAGAGCTGAAAGGAAAAATAACTAATACCTGTCAAGAAGCATTACTATTCATATGCTGCTGTGATAAGGTGCAAGTATACAACAAAATATCACATTCAGTCCACATTAACAAAAATACATTTTCTCATTAAATAAACTTTCGACCATGATGGAGATGAAAAGTCTTGCTTTTTTATTAATCCAAAACAGGAAAGCTGGTCCCAATACCTATGTGGGATCCTTCTTCTAGAGAAATTGTGTATTAGAGTAATGGCCTCTGACCTGTGTGTTGTAGTTTGTATTCCGCCCAGGAAATGTTCTGACTTTCCTCATGGACCTAGAAAATTAAAACCCCTTAAAACTAAGGAGACTGTGGCTGTGGTCCAGGTTGGCAGGAAGAGCAAAGAAAGATGCTGCTCACATTACTCACTCATTACTTCTGCCTATGAGCCATAAAGGCTGAGAGCTGCAAGGACAGAAAATCCAATAATGGAAGAAAAATAAAAGCCTGTGAATTAAAATGACCCCAAATACCAAAAGTCAGATAGTGCAGATATCTTGCTAAGCATCAACAGGCACAAGAGTGTCCTCTGGATTAATTTTATCTGGTTTTATACACTTTAAGGCTATAAAAGAGGATTATCTCATTGAGTCTGACCTCTGGCATAACGCAGGCAATAAAAAATGTATTCAGTTGCTGCTGCATGGAGCACTAATTTGTGTTTAACTAACGGAGATATTTCAGCAGAGCAGCCCTTCTTGGCCTTGAAGATGCAGTGCTGGTAGAGGCCACTTCTCTTCTGAGCAGACAGCAAATTGCAGCTTGGCCAATATTCCAGGTGGGAGAAGTGGTCCCCTGCAGCTGCTTCTCCAGGCACGACCCCCGTGGTAGTGGTGGGAGTGCAGTGCCCACTATTGGTGCAGGAGCCACTGCAGGAATTTGGGAGTGGTCCTGACCCTCCCATGTCCCTGTGGCACCTCCTTCCACCTGCCAACATAAGCATTGTGCAGCCGCCCCCCCAGCGTTAAGGGAGATGATTAAAATTAAATCAGTTCAGCGCTTGGGTTTTTGTTGGCTGGATTGCACAGCCTGCGTAGGGATAAATGGTGGGAGATCTTTCAGCAGCAGTGTTGGTTCCTGCCATTTCCTATTAGCACACATGAACCCGATGGTTTGTGTTATTTGGTGGTTTCTAATGATTTCAGGTCTTTTTGCAGCTGAGTGGTGCGAAAAGGCTGAATCTGAAGAAGCAATGCCACCCAATGTTCATAAATTATTATATTGAAGGAAACTGCTATCACCCACTGGGTATTACTTGCAACATTTGGCATACCAATTAATCCATACATAAGTTTCCATGAGACAAAACAGAATTGTTTTCTCTAAGTGACAGAAACACAAGTCAAAATGATAGTCTGTACACATGCTGAAAATTCACTGTTTCTTCATATAATTTCAAAGTGAGTATCACCCTCCCTGTCTCCCCAGTTTTGGGTCTTAAGCAGCAGCATGTTCCCAAATGTGCAGTGGTCACTCTTACCAGTTAACACTGGTCGATGCCATGAGCAAGGCCTAAAAAACATCCAACTTCATCACTACTACATCATTAGATCCTCCCAAATAAACCCAGTTCTTAGCCTACATGCTGTTGCCTCCATTTCTCTCACAGACAGAGCCCAAGGCAAAACAATATGAGTGTCAAACTCTGTGTTCTTGTAGAATTAAAAAACCCTGGGAAGGAAAGATGAAGATCAGGTAAACTCCATGCTACTTCAGCATCCCGGAGAAGGAGAAAATCAAAATTATAACCCATGGCAACACAATAAAACAAGTGTGCACCATAATTTATTGGCCTTTCTATATTATTTTTAATTATGTACACTTATTTTCTGTGGCTGTCACCAGAGCACTCTGTGGCATGCTACTGGCCCACCTCACAAGGTAATTGACCAGAAGTATGACTCTTCTGACAGCTGTATTTAGTCATATTAAAGTGAAAGATTTAATCAGTTTTGAAGTAGGTATCTCAGTTTTTCCCCCGTGAATATAGAGAGATGTGGTCCTTTCCCCCAAGCTTTACCCACCTCAGATAACTGCAACTCCTTCTGCCCCTCACTGCACCTCAGGGGACTTGTATAAAGCTATTAGTTATAGAAGATGATTATTTTGATATCTCCATTTGGTCACCTATCGCTTAGATGGCTGGTCAGATTAAACTAATCACATTTATGAGACTAATTGTAAGCTTAATTGCAACAAAAAAGCCTCACATGCATTTCATCAATACTTTTGGCATCAGGCTATCACAACAGAGGGTTTGTTGTCTTTCCTTTTTTTTGAGCATAGAGGTGGTTAAAATTTCACTCGTTATGAGTTTTCAATTACACGTTTCATCAAGTTTCCATGGTAGAAGAAAATTGGAATTTTTAGCAAATAAATAACCTTGGGGTTTGACCAACAGTGCAGGACAAAAGTTCTTAGAAATAAAAACTTGGTTTAGTCATCTGTTTGTATTTTTATACATTTAGTACCAGCTTTACCAAAATATAATAATAATTTTATTATTACTATTGATTTTTCTTTACCTTTGTGTACAGATTTACAGAATAGAGATTAAGCATCAGGGGCAGTGCCCTACCAGAAGGCAGAACGATGGTTTTCAGCCTGAAGACAAGAATCCTAATTATAGGATACAATTTAAAATCCTGAAGCATTTTTTTTAATAGGAAAAGGTATTAACCTGATGATCCTGCCAATCCCCAAATGAAGTGCCTAATTTACTTTGTTCAAGAAATATTGCCTTCCTAATTAAACTTGTTATTAGTTCTTCATGCCCCTTTCTCCTGCCTTGAAAGTTTGATTTGAAAGGATTTCTGTTTTGGTGTTGAATTCATAATTTTGGTTTATAGCCTATAAGAACTTTGGGAATGTAGAATGAACACAATGTTTTCTTAGGTTTTCTGTATTATTATTATTATTATTATTGAGTGATGTCTGTTGAAACATTGTGCCATGTCAACCCTCTGAGCACAGCTTGGAAGAGGAATGTTTTGGCCATCAGTAATTACAGGTAAAGGCTGATGTTTCTGAGAGTTAGAGAGGATCCAAATCGTGCCTGTGTCATGCCACCTTCACCCACCACTCTTTGCTAATGCAAGCTGGCAGGAGTCACCCTCAAACAGGGTGTTCCTCTCTGTCAATGGATTCCCAGCTCCCTCCAGAGCCTCTGTGTTGCTTTTCCTGCCTGGTTGTGAGCACTCAGTGCTCCTTTTGTGGTGCTGGAAGTGATGGGCTGTGACACCTCTCATCCCAGTAAAGAGCAGTCTCAAACAATACCAGAACAGGTCACTTAGAGCCTGCCAGCTGGAAGAGAAATTGGATGGCACTGATGGAAAGTCTATTTTTATCAGCCCAGCTTAACTTCAGTTGTCTGAAGTGCAAGCTACCTTATGGTTCATGATGGAGGCTAAAAAATCTAATACTTTCATAGTTAGGTGTTATCCCTTTCATTCTAGTACAACCAGATGATTTTACATGGTGCAGCTTCTCATCTACTGGAACATGAAATAAAACTGTGAAGAACAGCTCTTTTGACAACTCTAAAAGGAAATGCACTGTTCATTTGTCATATAGAAATGCAGAATCACAGAAAAAATAAGTTTGGATAAGCCCTCTAAGATCATCAAATCCAGTTGTTCCCCCAGCACTGTCAAAATCACTAACTGATGTCCCCAGGTGCCACATCCACACATCTTTTCAATCCCTTCAGGGATGGGCAGTACACCACGACCCTAGGCAGGCCCAAAGGCTTGACAACCTTTTCCATGAATAATAATAATAATATCCAAGCTAAATTCCCCGTGGTGCCACTTGAAGCCACATCCTCTTGTCTTTTCACCTCTTACCTGGCTGAAGAGTCCCATTGGCTGTCCCCTCCTGGCAGGGAGTTGTGCAGAGCCACAAGGTCCCCCCTGAGCCTCCTTTTCTCCAGGCTCAGCTCCTTTCCCAGCTCCCTCAGCCCCTCCTGGGGCTCCAGCCCCTTCCCAGCTCCGTTCCCTGCCCTGGACACGCTCCAGCCCCTCAGTGTCTCTCCTGTCCTGAGGGGCCCAGAGCTGTCCCCAGCACTGGAGGTGCCCCAGCAGTGCCAGCACAGGAGACAGGCACTGCCCTGGGGCTGTGTCACACCCTGGCTGGGACAGCCCAGGGGCCACTGGCCTCTTGCCCACCTGGGCACACTGGGCTCATGGCCTGCCACTGGCACCAGCAACCCTCAGGGCCTTTCCCAAAGGGCCCTTTCCAGACCCTCTGCCCCAGCCTGGAGCTGCAGGGAATGGTGTGACCCACCAGAACCAGCACTTGGCCTCACTGAACTTCATAAAATTTGCCTTAGACCATATGCCATAGACCATCCCTATCCCTGCTCCTCCTGCCTCAGTGGTAAAGAGGTCAATCTGTTTACCAACTAATCTGATGACCTGACATGCACCACCAAAGGTGTCTGCTGCCCTGACTTTGTGTATTTCCTCTTCCCTTGCATGCTTCAGCTGTTCTTCATAGCACATTAGAGGATTGCTGTCTTTATTAGTCACCGATAACACATTAATACATTCCTTCTCCTATTACCTCGGACACTAATTTGGTGGAATTGGATACTGACAGTACATTGATGTTGTTAAGGTTAATGACCCAGAGATTTACAAGAGAAGTTACATTAGAAGTCAAATTGATTGTAATAATTGTTCCACTGAACAGTGTCAATGTTAAGTACAGTATGTTGTGCTGTGGCACTCAGGGAGGCCCTGTGGCTGTTACAATCACTGCAGCGCTGTTGACATCCCCTCCTTACAAGACTTTCCACGCTGAAACACATTTAGGTAAATGCAGCTCTAATAAATGGGTGCCTAAGATGTTCTAAGATATGAGATGCCGTGTTTCCAGTCTCTGCACATTATTTTGCCTCTGAGCGTATTTTGTACTTCCATTTGCTTCTGAGGAGATGGTTGCTTTTCTCAGGCAGGGTTGAGCAGAAAGCAAAATTTGGTGGTTATTGCCTCCTTTTGGCCTGAATTGTGAGGCAGTACAGAGCACTTCTGCTGTTCAGTCCTAAATTTTTCTCAGACAAGTCACTGCTTGGCAGTTCAGATGCTCTAAAATTAAGCTGCTTTAAATATTTAAGCTTCAATATAGTGGGTGAAATAATTTTCCTGTTAACATTGCTCTCATATTGACAGTGACATCAGGAATCGCAGATGAGATGCTGTGAGAATCTCACAGAAATGTCACCCTTGACCAAAAGGATGTGTGGTCGCCTCTGTGCAATTAATAAAACAAACAACTTGTTATTTTTCATACTGCAGAGCTCGTTCTTTCCCTTGCCTTTTACAGTGTGCATTGCTGCTCCTTCTTTCTCTTGCATTTTTCCTTTCTCACTTGGGATACTGATCCTGCAACTGCAGGAGTCACTGCTGAGTGCTGAGTGGCACCAGGAATGGTGAGATGAAAGGTGCCTGTCATGCTGGAGTCCTGTACAGTCATCCCCACACCCACAGGGTTTGACTCACCTCTCGTCGTGTCTGCTCTGACTGCAGGGCAATCACAACACTGCTGATGGTGGTGAGTTATGACTAAAGCTAATGTCAGGAAATGAGCCCTTCATGCTTCTGACTGAAGTTTCCTTCACACGTCTCAGTTTGTTTCTCAGTCTTATTTGCAAAATCTCAAGACCTCAACCAAACAATATTTTTCCAAGAAAATTCAGATTTTAGCAGCAGCAGCAAACGTTCCATGGAAAGAGGAAAGCTCTCAGTAAAAAACATGTGTCTGCTTTGGCTCTGATAATATACACTAAATATATTCATCCTCCCTTCTTCCTTTCTCCCATTCTCAGTTTCTCTTCTTCCACAGCTAGTTGACATGCTGTAATTATGAAATTATCTCTAAGGTCCCTTCCAACCCAACCCTGCACATGTCTGGAGACAAGGAGGAGAGGAAACAGCCTCAAACTGTGCCAGGGGAGGTTTAGATCAGATATTGGGGCAAATTTCTTCATGGAAAAGGTTGTCAAGCACTTGCACAGTCTGCCCAGGGCAGTGGTGTAGTTCCTATCCCTGAAGGGATGGAAAAGCTGTGTGGATGTGGCACTTGAGGATGTATGTTAGTAGTAAACAAGTTGGGTGCTGGGTGGATGAACTTGATCTCAAAGGTCTTTTGAAACCTTAATATCTTTATAATTCTCTAAATGTGATTGTGGTGAAAATAATCCGCTTTTTGTGCACAGATTCCTAGACTAACGAGGTTGTATTGTGCCTTCTGTCTGTGCCACACCTATCAAAAACGTGGTTTTCCTGTATTCCTTCCTAGAAAGGCTGCACAGTTTATCTCATGCTGTGGCAGGCTGTGTTTGTTGTGTGATGGGGAAGGTCCACTGCACCACTTTTCACCAAGCAGCCGCATTGCAGGCATCAACATTTGAAGAACTGGCCCATGGGTTTGGTATGTCTGTAAGTGCCACCACACGTGAGAAGCAAACCCAGAAGTCGTCGCATTTTGGATCTTACCACTGTTTATATAACACATCAATAACATGCCAAACACTGTCTTTTGCTCTATGCAGCATGTTGTGCAGCTCGCTCTCTGCACCATGGGCTTGTTTTGTGGATGATGTGTAAGCTGGGATATTACTTTTAAAATATATTTCAGTGGCATCGTGTATTCTGCAACAGGCCTGTCAAAATACAGTGTCAAGCTCTCATATGTCACATAAAAACTGTTTGATGTTCTCCTCACTTGAACTCCTACTTTGCATTATAATTAGGAGAGATCTTGACTGGGTGAACTTGTTAGCTTTTTACATGCACAAGCCTAAGGACACTTTAATTAAAGTCAGAGGGAAGCTTGAAAGCACAGGCAGCAAGACAAAATATAATAAGACTAAAAATAACCTATTCAAAACTGCTGTAGAGAAGGCAAGGGACAGGACATGTCATAAGCAGGGAACATTATGAACTGGGGGAGTTGAACCGTTCCTTCCCCAGCAGTAGGACATAATAATGATAAATATAAATCATGCTGCATTTGTTGTCATATGACAGCACTGGAAAAGCAGAATGACAAAATTACTGGCCAGTAAAACGGTTTGAGAAAAGGGGTTCTTGGGTTTTGGTTTTTCTGCAAGACTAAAATTCTTAGTGTTAATTCTTTTAGGGAGAAAGGGAGTTTCCCAAAACAGTGTTGGGAAAAAACCAAACCACAATTTCCTTTTTCCATTTTGTAGGAATACTCTTCAAAAATTTACCTTTACAGATAGAGAAGGAAGCATCAGAACCATCCTGAAGAAATATTTCAATTCTCAAATTTTCTAATTTTAATTCTCCTGTGGAAAATCAGTTTTACAGCAAATCTGAAATTTTTCACATATAAAATATTACTTTTGTTCCCTTTAATAGGTAAAAGAGTAGATAATTATGCCATGTCTTCTTTTTTTGTTTTTTACTTGATTTTTTTTTCAATCCAGAGCAAGCATTTCACCCTTTTGCTGATTTTTGAGCAGTCTTAATTATTTTGTTCTCGCCTAATTAATCCTCTCCCTTTCAGTGTCCATATATCACAATTTGTTTCCAAATAAATAAATTAGACAGCATGAATGCAAATTTTATTTTCCAAAGCCCCACATATAGACACCTCACACATTTTCTTTATTCTTCTTTATCTCTTGTACTGTGGCTATGACTCACACATCAGTGGATCAGAAAGGTATCCTGTTGCAAGGCTTAAATGTTCCTCCTTGTACAAGTCCCACTTGCATGAAAAGTCCAAGGTTCCAATAACTCTGCTATAACTGATTATTTAAGATGGGAATCAGTTCACAGATTTTCACTATTTCAGAATAGTGCAGCAAATCTATAGTCTTGTCCTTATTCAAAACAGCATTGATGTCACCATTCTCTGACTTCTAAACTCCTTCAGAATGCAGTATTGAATTTGACAGTCCTGTTTCCTCTCTGTGCTTGTACACCTCCTTTTCCTTTCTCATCTCCTTTTACAGCTCATTCTTGTGCACCTTATTTGCAGATTTAAGCAGGCACAGGTTGAGGCTTTTGTTTTCATCTTCTGTGCCCTGACTTGTTTGGGACTGGTCTTGGCTCTGCAGGTTCAGGATTCACTTCCATTTTTCCTATTCTAAAGCTCTCCTTCAGGGTATGTTTCAGTTCTTATTCTCTTTGTCTTTTGTCTGGGGGAAATAATGGGCTATCATCCCACTGGAAAGCAGTGCTGGAGGGTCCAAAAAGCAAATGCATATTTGCATTTGTGGTGGGAGTGCTGCAAGGCTCTACCCAGTGTTGCAGATTTGTCCTCCTCAAAGCCTTTGACTTTTAATGACTTTTACCTCCTTACCTTTACCAAGGAAACGTTGCCATACCTCTGTTAATTTCCCACAACAGGTTGGCTCCTGATTGTTTCCACAGGAAAACAGGCAGTCGGAGCCCTGTCTGGGAGTCGCTTTGAGTCACTCATCACTGTCTGCAGCTCAGCATTTATGTATGTATGTAAATCCACCTACATCCGTGCATAACCCACAGAGGCAGCGTGACAGAAGCTGTGGCAGGTCACAATCACAACCCCATCTGTTCCCAACAGCGACTCGCTGAATACATTTGAAATTTAATACAAACAAAATTGAGACAAGATTGCGACTGGCTGAGATATGAGGGATTGAATGCTTCATCTGCTCCAACAGCTTCCCAGACACCCCCAAACATAGAATCTTTATAGCAAATATCCTCTCAGGAATATTTTTAGTTTATTATTAGTTTTAGGAATTTTAAAGTGAGCATCTTCTAAATTCATTCAATGTCTTTGAATCCTTGCTATGTCAACATAAATAATAATAAATATGTTCCATAAAAGAATTACTTGATTCACCTAAATGATGTCTCAAAACACATCAGGGGAATCATTTGAAATGAAAACACTTCTCTGGAAGTGTTCAAGGCCAGGCTGGTTGGGACCCTGAGCAACCCAGTCTACTGGAAGGTGTCCCTGCTTGTGTCAGGGGGTGGAATTAGGTGATCTTTAAGGTCCCTCCCAACCCAAACCATTCTGCAATTCCACAACATGGCTAAAAACTGTCTTCAGTGTGGATTCAATGTATGCTACTGAGTCTGCAGTGTCATGTGTAATGAAATGAGATGTATAAAGTTGCTTCCTCATCTAGACAACTTTACACATTGGAAATATGAGAATAAACTAGCATATGAGATTCTCATCTGGGGGAAACTAAAGAAAACATGAAAAGATATGGAAATCCTCTGCCAAGCTGGCTTGTATGTGAAAGATATTATTATTATCTACCAAGAAATACATCCAGCTGTCAATGCACTCTTCTGTTAGAGCTGACAGTCACACAGGAGAAGGCCAAGTTAGCTCTTAAAAATGCTGGAAGCATTGTGATATGTGAATAAAGGATACACAGTACCACTGCAGATGCAGTCAGTTAAATTATAACACCATGATCACTGAAAGAAGAGGCTACCTTGGGAGTGTAAAACAGGACAAAAGCCAACCCTACAAAACCATTATCCTGGCTAAATACAGCCAAGCACATCAAGAACCTGGTCAGCATGAGAGGTACTTGGGCAAAAGCAGAGCAGGCAAAGAAAAGAGACACCTGAAGTGCAAAGCCTTGCAGAAGATAAATAGAAGCAGGACAGGAAGAGACCATTTCATTCCAAGCTATTTGAAATATACTCATACTTGGACATCCAGGAAAGAGATGAACTGCTTGACATAACTACTGGAATTAGGCAAGCCATGTAGTAGTTCAGAAATCAAAGTATCCCAAGACATTTAATTTCAGACTGCAATCCTAGCTTTCTGGCAGGGACTTTTGTTAATTATATGAGAGTTTGGTCACACCACATCTCCATACTTAAGCCATAAGATTGGCAGATCAAATTTGTAAGTTGCTCATAAATGAGCTCGAGAATGTCTTTGACAGAAGCCTGGTCCAAATCTCAATATTGAATTGTAGAGGCTTTGCGATGCCTATAGCTGGAAACTTTAAGAATGGCTTAGTTCCCGCATGACAAGACACATATTGTGAAGCAAGGTGAAGTATTTGAACTGATACTGATGCCTTGTGAAGGCTGACCTAGAACAGAGACTAGATGGAGCTAAAGAATAAAGTAGGGATTTATTGAAAGGCCTCAATGGATACACCTTGGGCATCACAAGAGCCCAGCCAGGGCTGCACCCCAGATAAACCTAAAATGGTCACAAAATGGGCGCCTGGTCATGGGGTCTCTTACTTTTATAAGTTCTGGTCCATTTGCATATTGGAGTTAATTGGCCAATTATAGCTTCAGCCCATGAAGTCTCATCCTTCTTGTTTTCTCTTTTCAGTCCACTGTTATTTATGCTGTTTGGCTTGAGATTGGGATCAGCTGTCCTAGGGTCCTCAGCCAGAGAAGGAATTGTTTTGTCTCCCTACCCTGTGAAGAGAGCTCACCATCCCCTAATATGAAGCCTAAACTTACACACTAAAGCAGGACAGAATCTGAAAAATATAAAAGCTAAAACTTGAGGCATCAAGACAAACTCAGCCTTCTAACATATTGTGGGCAGTAAGATTATGTCATTCAAACCTCCAATTACTTTGTTCCCACCAAACCCAAGACAAAAAAATGGGGAGTACAAATTAATGAAATGCACTCTACCACGAGACAGGATGAGCAGGACATTGAAAGAGAAGAATTATTTTGTGACTTTAAACTTTCTGAAAGGTCTCCAATAAGAACCCATCCAGGAGGTGTCCTGCTGTCACAGGAGGAATTCACATTTAGCCCCACTGCAGGGTACAGTGGATGAGTCTTTGATACTGAGGAAGTTAAAAAACAACCCTCCAAGTCCAGGATGGATGGTGCTTTGAGCAATCTGGTCTAATGGAAGGTGTCCTTGCCCATGGCAGGGGCTTGGAAAAAGAATATCTTTAAGATCCCTTTCAACCCAAAGTATTCTATGATTTTTATGAACTTTCAGAGAACTGTGTCTTAGATCTGAAGAGAACCTAACTCTGCACAACTTTGGAAGTTCCCAGTTCTATAATGGGAGCCAAAGGGAGTGGCACCAGGGTTGGTTAAAGTTTGTTCCTCCTACATAGCTACTTTCTGATGTTTGCAGGTATACAACTGCCTGCTTATACCCAGAATATAAAACAAACATAAACAAACAAACAAACACACAAACAAACAAATAAATAAATAAATAAAATAAAGTTCTGCCATTGCTGTGAGGGTAATATTTTAGAGCTGGGCTGCAGAGGTTATTTTGTCTTATATTAATAAAATCATTATGGATTTTATCTAGTTCAGAGGTAGTGTTCAATCCAGTCATTCCTAATGTTATTTAAAAGGCTAAAACTCTCAAATAAATCCTCAGTAGAGTTAACTTTTATGCTTAAATTATAAAAACTACTGTTACGGACATGTTTTATTTTTTAAGTCTTCCTCAAAATGTTTTTTTTTATTGCTCATTAGTTTAATACTGCCTGTGTTTCTGTTGAAAATCTATAGCCGTAGAACAGAAAGATGGAACTTTTCTAAAGAAGACTTTGGCATCTTTTACCACTGGCTTCATTCTACTCTTTAATTCACTTAGTGACGTAAAATTTACTCCAGGACCCCATTGCAAAAGTTTTTGCATCAGAAAAATCATCATCAACCACAAAGCTCTGAAGGGTCTCAGGAGTGAAATAAATGAATAAATAAACAGAAGACAGTCCAGCAGATAGAAGGCAACTAGGAAGGGATCAGTCAGCGTAGGTCAGAGCATTTGCTGTGGTTTGTTCTCCCTATAGGGATCTCTGGCAGTGGAGGGGGAAGACAACCTGACGTAGCTGGATGTGGTGATCTGTCATGGCATGGGAAATGATGTCTGGGTGCTAGAGAGGCAGAAATACTTGGAAATCAGTTCCTCAGGAAAAGCCTGAAACAGTCTGTTTTCCTTACCATGGTACAACCCTTCTTCTTCACTGTCTTTGTTTTCCTGCTTGCGTACTTGTGAGAAACAGATGGACTGAGCATATTATTACCCTTGCTGCTTCAAGCACTGAAATTTGGATCTTTGAGCAAAGCAAGAGGTGTTGGAGGTAAAAAACATTGCCTCTGTACAATTAATTTTTATCAATATTCCTTTCTTTGGAATTTGTGCATCTAATTTTTATTATGTTATTCTCTTCAATGAAATCATCATATATCTAATGTTTTCTTTTTTGTGTGTGTGTGTGTGTGTGTGTGTGTAAGGAGAGGGAAGGGGAAGTCCTGAAGGCCAGCACGTCCATGCCTGGAAAACATGAACACTGACCCAGAATGACTACTGGAAACCCTTGACACTTCACTATTGAAATATCAGTTTAGATTTTATTTTGCACGTGGGTCAGCAGCCCTCAGGATATTCTTTCCCTACTTTGAGAGGTGATGACAATGCCAGAGTTAGGAGCTCATGTTTTGGGGGTGCCTGGTAAAAGAAAGGAGGAGCAGACTCATGCTCTTCTCCCCAGACTGAGAGGTCAAACATCAAACCAATATTCTGTGGCTTACAAAGACCACCCTTGTGAAATCTTAGTGTGTTGCTGGTGTGAGATCCTCTATCTTGTATTAATCAGTAAATAAGGTAACTTTCATACATTTATTGAGTGTGGACTAGAAGTGAACACGACAATAATAACCACAGTGCAGCTGACCCACGGAAAATTGTAAAATTTTGGTATGTTCCTTAAATGGCTGGTTCATACAATTTCACCAAGAGATACATTTCTTGGCTTTACCATAGCTTTCCCATGTGACTTTAAAAGTTTGGCCTGTTTCTAAGTCATTAAAATGACTGAACTGTTCTCCAGCTACAGCACAATTTTCTTTCCAACTAAAGGTTTTTTGTACTCAGAACAAAAAGTATATAGTTGCAATAGATTTTCAAATTATGATAAAGAATATAATAAATGTGTGAAGGCCATAAAGCATTTTTTTCTTTCCTGTTCAAGATGAACTAATGCCATCAAATACAGCAAGAACACTAATTAGGTTGACTTGTATTACTTCTTGTGTCTAGCAGAGCAAGGCAGAGATCATCTGAGCCATTTCTTCTGGAAGTTTATGAGACAAAAAATTCTTAGTGTTTTTAGACAGAAGTTGCATAAAAACACTTTATAAGTGAGCTTATTGGGTTCCCACACATACATAAAGAGAAAGCAAGACATAGAAATATTAATCATTTTGTCAGGAAATCCATAATTCTATAGCTATACTTAAAGAGAAAGTGAGTTCAGCAAGTCACAGGCTTTTATCAAAGTCAAAAAACTTGAGAAATGGGATCTCAGTATCAGGGCTCCGCAACAACAGAAATGGAACTAGAGAGTGATTATCCTTCCCTTTCCCCCTCCTTCTTCCGAGGAAATGAAATCTTCAAGACGAAAGGATTAAACTGCAAACTACTGGTACAGAAATGGAAATTTCTTCCTGATGATGATTTGCATATTTTCCACATACACTTTATCATGTCTGGAGCTTTTGGCACCCACGCTCAAGGCTTTGATGTGGGTCAGCAGTTGGTAGGGGCCAAAAGAGAGCAGCACTGAAGACACTTTGTCTCCTTGCAAGTGCACCAGACCAACATAAATGGGGATAATCACATTAGAGCTCAGTCACATTGAAGTGTGAATTAAGTCACACTTAAGTAAGTGCAGGGAAGTTACTGAGCCTAAAATGTCATCAACTACCTTTCTAGTCCAGATTTCTACCTTTCAGCCTTATCCTTCTAAGGGAGAGGATAATCTTCATGATTGATACTTGCCTCGATGTCTTTTAGTTTTACCTAAATGATCAGTTTGATTTAAAGCAACAGGATAATTTTCAAAGTTTGAGGCTAATATATCAAAAAAGTTTAGAAGAGATCTCTTTTTTAGCAGTGGCTACAGATATAAAACTCATTTCTGAATCTGCATTGGGTGTGGTTAGTTCTGAAATGCTTCTAAGTCTTCCTTCTTCAATATTAGCATTCTATGGAGGAGATTTATTCCTTTGCAACTCTCCGTATTAAATATTATAATGTTGTTGTTTAGATTATAAACCAGTGCCCAGGGGTATCTTTTTGTCTCCCTTTCTCTAATATGTTTGAAAAATAATTACATGGACAAAGAGGACAGGCCTAAAGTTACAGCAAGGTCATAAAACTGGAAAACACCACAAATTAAATAATTCTTCTTCACTTTAACTCATCCTTTACTTGAGTTCACTCAGAGTGCATGCCTTCCTGAAGGTCCTGGAGGAGAATGGGTTTGTTATCCATCAGACTTGAGGGAGAAGGTCACAAAATAATGTACACCAGAGGGGGAAAAAAGCCATTCAAGAGAAAACCTTTCATGAAAACAAAAAAAAAAAAAAAAAAACCCAAAAAAAAAAACCAACCCAAACAAACAAAAAAAACCCACCAAAAATTCCACAGAGCCTTGTTTTGTACAAAGCAAAAATACTTCAGGTGAATTAATTTTGCAGTAATGTGTCATGCACAGAGGTGGTGAGAAACTGCATGAATGCTATTTCCTTTGCCGTTTTCTTTCCAGTGAGGGATTAAAACTCAAAATCTCAAATACATTTGCAAATTGAAGTGAAAAATACATCAATATACTGCAAATGAAGAATTTTTTTTAACAGCTTAAAAATTTTCCTTTCTGTTATATTATTTTAAACTACAAATATATTCAAATTTCAGCATAAAAATATAAGCTAGTAAAATTCCAAATATTTCCTTTCTGTAAGTGTCCAAAAATGGTATTTTGATACCATTTTTGACCAGAAAAACTCCACCTCAAATTCAAACTGACTCACTAACTCATTCCTTCAGGCTCCAGGGACAGGAAATTCTGCCTGCTGAGAAGATCCCAAATTCTCACAGGTTCACAGAGTATGATTCAATCTCCTTATATCAAAATATTTTGATACATCTTTTCCTTAGCATTAGCATTTCTTAATGCTCCCCATAGAAATTATCTGAAATTAGTCAGACTTCAATTGATTTCATTACTGCAAAAACACTTTTGTGCACCCAACATTTTCACACACCCATGTCAAGGGCTCATCTGTTTGTAGACAACCTAAAGTGATTAACCCATCTATAAATCAATAAATGGGAACTAACACTAGCTTAGGCAAAAAAAAAAAAATCCAAATACCAATTTTTACTATGCAAGGTAATGTCACACTGATAACCAAAATATTTTTGGTGCAGAAAAAAAGCACTTGGTCATATTAAGACATATAGAGAAGATGTATGGCAATTCTTGTTCAGCAATTTTAAATACTATTATTTTTCTCTGATTTTAATGTGCTTCTTAGAGTTATTCTTTCCTAATATATTTTAAAAGTAGTCATCACATTGAGAAACTGTTAAGAGCTTTGTTTTTGCATTTTCCACCAAGTGTCCAGGGAAAATCATCAGGACATAAAACACAATTAAGGAAAGAGTAGTTTCTTATCAGTGAACCTCTTCAAGGCCTGTAGCTGTGAGTTGATATGGCACTGGTAAATATGCAGGTGTGAGGGAACACATCTTCTTCCACGTCTCTCCATCAAACCTCCATCAAATCCAAAATGAGAGAGGAAATACTTGATAACTTTTAACAGACTTGGAGATCCATGCTGTAATTTTTAGTATTTGCTAAAACAGGATAAAAAATGATGCACAAAGCCTACTCAGCTCTGAGTTAAATAGAGGACTCTTGGTTATATTAACAGTGGCTTTGTATATTTCAATAAGATAATAGCCTTTTACCTTTCTGTTTTTAAATCCTTTCAGTACACTGCACTAAACCACTGTACTAAACCACTTTAATAACTTACTTGACTTTCTTTTTAATTAAAATAGTACAGATATGCATTTAAAGCACAACAGTGTCCTTTCCAAGGTTGGATACTGGAGATTATGCACTGTCTTATGTGAGGGAAGGGCATGGGACTGGCATGTATCATTTTACCATCTAATTTCTGGCAAGGAGCACTGGATTGTGAGGAGAGAGTTCAACTTAACCTCCAGGTAAATTCACTTCAGAAAACTGTATTCAGAAATAAACAGAACACATGGTATGTTGTTGATACTGTTTTCCACAATGCATAATATCACAGAATCACAGAAATACAGTCATGGAATCACAGAACAGCCCAGGTTGGAAGTGAGTGGGGTGGCATTAATCTGGTGACCTGTCACTAGTGGGATTCCACAGAGCTCGATCCTTGGCCCTCTGCTCTTCAACACCGTCATTAATGATTTGGAGGCAGGAATGGGAGGGATACTGAGCAAGTTGGCAGACGACACAAAACTGGGATGAGCTGTTGACTCTCTCGAGGACAGAGAGGCCCTGCAGAGAGACCTCAACAAATCAGAAATGGAATATCACCAACTGAGTGAAGTTCAACAAGGACAAGTGCCAGATTCTGCACCTGGTTTGGGGCAACCCTGGATGTGCAGACAGACTGGGGAATGAGATCCTGGAAAGCAGTGCCATGGAAAGGGACCTGGGGGTCCTGGTGGAACTTGAGTCAGCAGTGCCCTGGCAGCCAGGAGGGACATCCCTGTCCTGGGGGGCACCAGGCCCAGCATCACCCGCCGGGCAAGGGAGGGGATTGTCCCGCTCTGCTCTGGGCTGGGCCGGCCTCACCTTCAATAATGTCAGCAGTTTTGGGTGCCTCAGTACAAGAAAGGCCTTCAGACCTGTGAGAGCCTCCAAAGGAGGGCAACAAAGATGGTGAAGAGCCTTGAGGGGAAGCCGCGTGAGGAGCGGCTGAGGGCGCTGGGTCTGTTCAGCCTGGAGGAGACTGAGGGGAGACCCCAGTGCAGCCACAGCTCCTGGTGAGGGGAGAGGAGGGGCAGGCCCTGATCTCTGCTCTGTGGGGACAGGGACAGCACCCAGGGAATGGCCTGAGGCTGAGTCAGGGGAGGCTTAGCTTGGATAGCAGGAAAGGTTCTTCACCCAGAGGGTGCTTGGGCACTGGAACAGGCTCCCCAAGGAATGGGCACAGCACCAAGAATGATGGAGTTCAAAAGTACTTGGACAATGACCTCAGGTACATGATGTGACTCTTGGTGATGGTGCTGTGCAGGGCCAGGAGTTGGACTCAATGATTCTTATGATGCGATTCCAATTCAGCTTATTCTGTGATAGGAAAATACAGGAAATACATTCATATACATATATATATACACACACACACACATATATATACATATATACATATATGCATATATATACATACACACATATATACATATACATACATACATATGTATGTATGTGTATATATGTGTATATACATACATAAATATACACACATATATATGTATATACATACATAAAAAACATATATAAATGGAAAGTGTATATGTATACATACATACATAAAAAGTATATATATACATAGAAAGTGTATACATATACATATGAAAAACATAGGAAAAAGTACTTTTTATTAAGTGACAGAAACTACCAAAGTCAGACCAGCAGACCTGAATGCTTACCTAAAATTAAAATTTAAACCAACAAATTTCCTTTACTTTTTGTTTTCAATCAAACATATTTCTTTGCTTATTTTATCATTTGAGGAAAGTGGCTGGCAGTCAATGCAGGAAGGTAATTTTTCACGAGGAATTTTTTTTTTAGTGTAAAATGTATCGCACAGGAGACAGAACTCAATACATTACCTGAAACTGGAAAAGCCTTGACAGAAAAGTTCCCAGGCTTGCAGAACACTTAGACGTCTGTTATGCATTTGCAGATCAACCTCAGCAAAACATTGCAAAGTTAAGCACCTGCACAATCCTAGCAGATATAAATGTTTAGCTAAAGGATTTAAAAATCTCAAATTTCAGGACATAAGACAAGCTTCTTAGAAGGGAGATATGAATCATATCTACATAACAGAACTTTCAGACACTGTAATCGTTGTTCCTGGTAGAAAAATACTACTTAATTAGAGACAGATGTTGAAAATTTTGCGTTATTTGAAAATGTCATAAGCCAAGTCTTTCAAAGAAAATAATGGGTTACTTGTTTGACTCTTATCTTTTTAGAAATAAAGAAATATAGAAATGGTAAAACTACACTTAAAATATGTATTTCTCTTCTGTATTCAGCACTTTTGCTTCCTTTGAGCTAGGCTGAAATCCAGAGAACATGATTAAATGTAATTTTGTCATAGCTGGGAATCCTCTCCTGGAAACATTGGCCTTGTAATGAACTGAACTGCTGAAACAGGAACTCATAAAAAGAAATCTCTCTCTAATTCCTTGCTATTTCACCCCATTAAATCCCTGCCGTGTATTCTCCTTTGCAAAACTAAAAGTATATATATTTTTTCTCTAAATCTCTGCAGTCCTGCTTATTTCTGTTTGACTCCAGAAAAGTGCTGCTGCCCCACCTCTTTGGAAGACGCTGTTCTGATCTCTCTTTATTCACCCGTAAATATCTTTAACTCCTCTGTTTCTCCTCACATTTCCCCAAGGAAATAATGCTGTGGAGTTCTTTAAATTTACTTGCCAGCATAAGAGAAAACCACTTTTAGAGTCCTATTTATAGCGCAATCAAGACATGTAATGTCAATCTCTTTGTAGGATGAAACATTTATGTGTAAGTGGCTGTGAAAAGAAAATTTAAAGAAAGATCACAGTTTATCCCGAAGACCACTTTTGAAATCCATTTTACAGAGTTGAGGTGTACTCATGCAGCAGTGCTTCCCTCTGAAAGATCATGTCTTCCCTTTCACCTACAGGAAGAACCATCCCTCTTTCCTGATCCTCCTCATCACTGGATGTGTAGCCATCTCCAATTTAAATGGAAATTATAGGACTGGTAGAGTTCGTTCTGTTCTCTTTTAAATTTTAAGCAGAAGTCTCAATGAAGTCATATAGTTTAGACTTTGAAATTACAAAACCTTGTAAGCTGGTATTGTGCTTCTTATTTTGTTTATTTTTAACTCCATAAAAAACGAAAAACACTTGCAATACACAGAAACATGCAGCTGATATTAACTGCTTAGCTATAACTGAATTCCACCTCATAAAGGGTACATTTAAATGTACAAATTTGAGTACATTTAAATGTACAAATACACACAGAAATTTTGCAAGTGATCCTGAAATCTATGACTGGTGGTCAGTGGACACCAGGACTGACTCTCAGTGGGAACTGGGCATTTAAATATGCTTGGATTACATTCAGTATTGTGTTGACTTGTTCATCCTAGGACTGAGAAGGCTCTGAGAAGATCTTCAAGCACCTTCCTCTTCCACATCCAAAGGGGCTCCAAGGAGAGGGACTTTGGACAAGGGCCTGGAGGGACAAGAGGGAATATCTTCCCATAGCCAGAGGGCAGGGAGAGATTGGATTTGGGAAGAAAGTGCTCTTTGTGAGGGTGGGGAGGCCCTGGCACAGAGTGCCCAGAGCAGCTGTGGCTGTCCCTGGAAGTGTCCAAGGCCAGCTTGGACAGGGCTTAGAGCACTCTGGGGTACTGGAAGGTGTCCCTGCCCATGGCAGAGGGTGGAAGGAAAAAGTCTTTAAGGTCCCTTGCAACCCGAACAATTCTGTGACTCCACAATTCTATGATTTCCTGACTTATTCAGGCAACACTTCCTAAAAGCAGAGATGTGGTTGCTGCTTTGCATCCCAGTAAATCTGAGTTGTTGACATGTGAGAAACTCGTTTGTTTCTCATGGCCTAGTTAAACAGAATGAGACACTCAAGAATTTTGAGTGGATGATTTCAGCTTGCTTAAGGATTGATAAAGCAAATTCCATGCCCAGGTTCTGCTGGCTTTGAGAATTCAAGTCCATTCTGACTTGGGTTGTTAGAAGGCTCTGTTACTCAGTTATTTCAACTGCCTGAGAAAATTGTTCTGGTATTGCCATAGGCTGACAGTTATCTGAATTAGTCAAGAGTTATTTTCTTGTTGTTCAAGATTATCATGCTTTTAAAAGAACCCTAAGTATTCATGTTCAAGGAATTTGAATAGAGAAATGCCAAAGATGGCTGTCTAAGGAGATTTTTGGAGGAACCACTGGGAAGATGTGAGGTGGGGATAAAAGATGGCTTTATTTTTGTAGGTCAAAAGTGCCAAAACATAAATATCATATTAAATGTTCCCCACTGAATAGTGGAGATGCATCCTGGACAATTAAGGATAATTACTGAACAATTTTTAGCCTGGTTTCTTCAGGAAATGAGGCTTGAATGATCCTTGTGCCTGTCAGTCCACTTAATAACTGCTGGATCCGTTCATCAGCTGCAGATCTGACAGGACAGTGATGCTGAGCTACAAAGTCCTCACAGCATCCTTGGTAAGAATCAGCTGAGTGGTGAAAAGCACTGGATTAACACTCCCCCAAAGAGAGGAAAAATAAATCAACTAAATTAAATATCCAGAGCTAAAAATATGCATTTTAAAAAGAAAGGTAAAATCAGAAATACTTTGAACTCATCACAACGAAGAGGCCTTTGCTCATTCAAGGGGGTTTTGTGGATTCTCTGGTGTCTAGGAAGGGATTCATTCAGTATTATGCATTACTTAACACAGTGGACAGGAGAGAAAAAAAAATTCAGTTTGAATTCATGGGTTCTGATGCTCAAATTATCCCCCATTCATCTTAAACTCTGTGATATTTTCATAAGGATGTTACATCGTACATTACCTGTGACTGACACAGAAGCAGAGTGTCGTGTCTCAGCCACATTTCCATTTAATTCCATCTTGCTCCCATATATTAACACAAGCCATGAAAGAAAGGAAGTCAGTCCTGACAGTTTATTTATTTTACGTATATTTCCCTGTCAAAAAAAAAAAGGATCCCTTATCATCCTCAGGGTAATAGGAAGGGAACCAATGCTTTGATTTAATGACAGGATCCAGCACCTTCTATTGGCAGCAGTTTCTAACTTGAGTTCTGATACTGTCCCAGCTGTTAAATGTTACACACACTAAATGGAATCATTGAAGAGCACAGGCTGGTGGGTAAAACCAACACCATGGAAAGATATTTAGCTGATTAATGTCTTTGACACCTGATTTTTGAGGTCTCCATCAACTAAAATGAATTTCCTCTCCTGCAGGAGCGTATGTGTTACATATTCCATCTCCCCTAGCACAGATATAGTCAGGTTTCTTCACATGGGAGTGTGAAGCATAATTTTTCACTTTTTGGAGAGCTCCTTGCATGCAAATTCCTTCATGGCGTTTCCCAAACACTCTTGAAAGGTTCCAGGCCAAAGGGAAAAAAAGAAGTTTTTCAGTGAATTCATCTTCTGGAACATGTTCTGAGCTGGAACAGCACTGCACTGAGAAAATGCAGAGTCTTATTTCTTAGGAAAAAGAATCCCCTTTCTCTCTTTTTACTCAGATATGTCATTAATATCTCTCATTCTGTGCTCACACACACAGGCATACCCACAAACGTGTATGTGCTTGACTTTTCCATGAGATAATACAAAACTCCTTGAACATACAAGATGCTTCAGGCAATTAATGTATAATTCCGCAGTACCTTGCAAATAACTTGGGTCTTAAGGGCTGAAGTTCTTCAGACTTCTTTCCTACTTTCTAAAGCACTACACAAAAAATAGTACTTGCAGTCTTCAAGATAACGTTGAATAAAATGACCTGACGTTGGATAAAGGTTTTTGGTGGCATGCCACCTTCTAAAAGATAAAGGGGAAAACTCATTCATCTTTTAAGAGTGGCACTACTAACAGTTACAGGAATGATGACCCTGATGAGCAGTTTAATCACCAGATTGCTGTTCTCTTCAGCCCTTATACCCAGCCAGCCAACAGTCCTACATCATCACACCAGACCCATTGCTGTTGAATTGCTGGAAATATGTACACCATGACTCAAAACTAAGTGCAAAACACTGCACTGTGTGACAATTTCTGTAGCTCTAGGGACAGATTCTATTGACAATTCACAAGTGCCTTGTTTATGTAAAGCTGCATACAAGTAGTGTAGCAAGGATTCTTTGAGCTGGGGTATCTCCAAGATCATCTAAAATCCCCACCTGGAGAGTTGCTACACCAATTGGTCAAATACTTTGTTGTACAGAGTAAGAAATCAGCCAACCAGCTTGTCCCAAGTCCTCTCAAACTAGTCCCAGGTTGGGCTGGTGCTGCTCAAGCTGGAGGACCAGGCAGGGAACTGATGGTAAAGCACATTTGGTGTTCTCAGAGGCACATCCCTGATTCCCTGTTGCACCCCTGTTATGATTACATGACTTATGCCCCTATAGTTCCATGGGTTTAATTTTCCTCAGTGTTTCTGGTGGTCCCCACAAAGGTGCAGGCTAGAGCAGAAAGTACCAGCAAAGATGTTTAAAAGCCATGTGCACTTAAAGCCAAAGAAACTTTGAGGGAGGTGGATGGGAGGATGCAGAATTGTGAAAGCTCTGCATGAAGTGTTCTATCTTACACTACTATCTGAAGCCGCTTATCTGTTATCTACTGTTCTTCCAGAAGGAAGATATATGGTTACTTTTTTTTTTTTGAAGAGCTTTTCTTAATTCACTAAACTTACAAACTTCAGGGAGAAGAAGGTGGTGGTACATTGCCTCCTGCACCCAAGAGATGGAGAGGAGCTGTTAAAGAAGGCCTGAATCTCAAGAGGCTTCTCAAAAGGTTTATGTGAAAAAACGTATGTAGCCCCTGCTGTTCTCTGAGGACTGTCAGAGCAACACAATAAAATTCACTCTGAGTGCAGGAGCTATTCTAAAGGCAGTAAATAAACATCTTCCACAGCATACACATTTTAAACAGCAGTTCCAAAGGAAAAACACACCTCCACTTTAGTGCTCTCTCGGCTGTTTATTTCCTTTGCCTACTGAACTGAATGATCTCACTTGAAGTGAGGAGACAGTTATGTTTCTGTTTTTCTCAGTAGCCTCTGTAGTTAGTGGACAGGGAAACAGAATGGTAAATAGGAAGAAATGTGCTTGTTCTAGCTTTCTTTGAGGTGCTTGCACAGATTTCATGAGTTGCTCTAATTGATAGCTCTTCTGCAGCTTAATGATGACAGCTGCATGTCTGCTCTTTCAGAGAGAGGAGATGCAGGCAGAGGGAAGCCACCCCTCATATTAGCATCCACATAACCAGTGCCTATGATAGAGCAAAGGTGCCAAACACACGTCCCCTGGGGCTCTCTGCTGTAAACTGCCCATCCTTCCTCAGAGTCAAAAACAATACAGCATTCCCTGAAGACAAAACTGTTAAAATAGTCAAGAGAAGAGTTTTGCTGGAAGCTGAGCAGAAAATAAAACCTTGCTGGTGCCAGACTCCCAGCTGTGCAGCTGGGGTAGATACCAGAAAAATTCAGCAAGGTGTGGGTAGGACTTTTAAATCTCAATAGGTCTTCAGTTAAAAATTGTCACTAAGCTCTTTGTTTTAGGACATGAAAAGTCCTTAAGGTTTTGTTCCTTGGAATCATCTATCTGTGCACATGTGTTGTGTTGGTACTATGGAAGGCTAAATGCAGGGGTAAAAGCAAAAGAGACATTTTTCTGAACAAGGCTGGACAGGGCTTGGAGAAACCTGGATTTGTGGAAGGTGTTCCTGTTTTGTGGAAGGTGTTCCAGTTTTGTGGAAGGTGTTCCAGTTTTGTGGAAGGGGGGGATGAAACTGGATGGTCTTTAGGGTCCCTTCCGACCCAAACTGTTCTATGACTTTAAGAAAACCAAAATGAAATTGCACTTTTCCACAAAACTGCAGGCAGCTGAGGGAATTTAGCTCATCACCATGTTATAGCAAAGCCTACTCAACCACTGTACACCTTTCATTTGTATCAATGTCTTATATGGAAATAACATTCCTGTTGGTAGTTTAGATGGAAAAGAAAGGTTGTTGTTTTTTTTTTTTTAATTTTGAAAAGAATAATTTTCTTGGAGAAGATTAAAAGAGTTTTTGAAAATTATTTGTGGGAGACATCATCATATCCTGAATACACTGACTCCATTTTACCTAATATTTTCAGCTGAAAAAACATCAAGTGAAACACCAGAATGGTCACACATGGCTGGCTCCAAGAAAAGTACACTGTTTCTCTGTTACAGTGTGAGGCTCTGAGTCCTTAGGGCTCATATTTCAGCAGAGGATTTGGTGATGAAAGTCAAATTGCAAGGGAAGGTGTGTCAGGATGGAGCTGGTTACAGTTAGAGATGCAGTTACCTTGTTTTCTTATGTTTTGTCTACTACCTAGCTGTGATGCTTATGTTAAAGGGGTGTGACACACCTTTAAACACAGGCCAGCCAGAAAACTTGCACAGAAAACAGCAAGATAGGTATATACTCTTCCACAGTAAGAAGAGAACAAATTGTTTCATGCAGATTCTGTCTTCTAATAGCAGCATTTCTGGAAAAAAA
>VXAX01002202.1:483122-499477 GCA_013399835.1 Leptocoma aspasia
GGATATTTCTGTTGCAAGTGACCTCCACTGATCATCTAATCTGACTGCCTGACCAGCTTAAGGGTACTGAAAATTAAAACAAATCATTAGGGGCAAAGCAAATTATTAAGGGCAAAACAAATTATATCCAGATACATTATTCTGGCCGCTGATAACTCACTGGAACTACTGAATTGTCCCCATGGACAAGGCAGAGGGAGGATCTGTACTTAGAGGCTGGGTAGAAAAGGGTGAACTCTGAAGGCAGAAATGAATCTGAGGGTTTTTTTGTGCTTGCTCCTCTTCAACCTATGTCAGTTGCTGAAGACCATTAATGCAGGTACAGATTTCACTTAAGAAGTCTGCAATGGCCTTTCTATATATCCACACACTTTTTAGAGAAGGCATAACACAGAAAGAGCAATCACAGTTCTCATTTTTCTGGAGGTCTCCTTCCAAGTGCTCCTGCTCAGTACATGAGCAAGGTCTCTTAAATTGTGGTGGGGGTACATAATTGTGTCCTGAATTAAAACTGGAAGAGCTGGGCAGCGAGGGGGAGGCAGAGTGGAGCAGCTTGGGAGTTTCAAATTGGAGGGAAGATTTTTCAGTTGGCATTACACAAAATCTTAGGGCTACATCTTCTAATGGCACTTGAGTCTGGAGCTTTCATCCCTGTCTTTTGGAGTTGGAAGGCCTGAGGCCCTGACACATGTTTCTGCATATTCTTTCTCCTGGCCAGTCTTGCTGTATCATGCCATTTTTAATCTGTAGGAGGGCTGAAAGGAGGAGGTGCTGAAAAGCCTAGGAAAGCAGAATTTCCAATTTCTTCAACCTAACCAAGTGATGGAAAATTTGCCAAAAAATGCTGTAGTATGATTTCTCAAGCTTTCAGAAGTCTACTGAGTAACCCAGTAATTTCTAAAATCCTGCAAAGCAGTTCAGATGATGAGCAGCTTTTTGGCAAAAAAACAAGTTTGGTTCTGCCTTGCTCTCTACAAGCACAACTGTAAGGGCTGCTCTGTAAATATTTAACTTTTTTTTTTTGTTTTAACTTTTGACCATTCTTATTAGTACTTAAAGTATTTTTGTCTGAGTTTTATTTGGGGTTCTGGTTCATAATAAAATCAGATATTGTGTTATCACCTGAATCCAGGTCAATATGACAAGGACCTGGCACCTTGAATGCTGCCCACATGTAAAATTCTTTTCATGGGGAATATTTATCCTGCATCTTGGACTCAGGGAGCTCCAAAACTTTTACAAAGTGATATTGCCTGGTTCAATAACAAAATCTTAGTAATCAAGTTTCCCTCCTGCTGGCTTCATCCTAGCAAGTGCATCCTCAGTTGGGGGCTTGCTAAGTCAGACTTTGTGAGTTCCAGCTCAGAAAATCTGTACAAACCAAGACTCACTTTGGGTAGAAGCCTCACCTAAGAAGGTTTCAGGGTACTCAGGGCAGTTTGACATGAGCAGATTAATACTTTTCATGGTGGGTTTTTATTTCTCCAAGTATTTTTTTTTAACCCAACACCTTTATTCTTGTTGTCAACTTATGAATGTTCTACAGGACATTTCTCACACATCTCAGAAAGCCTATGAGTCAGTATTTTTAAACTTAAAATTAGGCTCCTCAAAAGATATCCATGAATATAAATTCTGTCACAGTTTGGGAAAGTGTTAAATATCCTGTAAGTGTCACCAAACTGGAGTTTTGAAATTTAATTAGCTCATAATATATAGCTACTTTCCATGAGTAGATTCTCTGAAAATATATAGAGGAAGAATGAAAATTCATGAATCAGTAACAAACAATAAAACTTGAAGTTGCCTAAGTCTTCTACATCATCATTGCTGATTTTGTTTTTGATAATTGTATATTTCTTCCTTTTCATCAAAACTAAACTCTATATCAGGGTTCTGACAAGCAATAAATAGGAATTTGTATCCCTTTTCCCAGATTTTTCACTATAGAGGTGCTCTCCTTCTATAAATGTTTTTCACATTTTGAATACTATGCTTAAAAATTTTCAAAATGGGCACTGCAAATTCACAACACATATCCCAATGATGAAGTTTAAAGGAGGAGCTTTGACCTCAGGCATGCTTATTTGCTTTTCAAATATAAGCAATTACTTTGAGTTTTGCTTTTGGTTTTAAAAAATTCTGGTTTCTTCTACAGCCCAATTCAGGAAATGTCTGTGCCCCAAACAACAGTTAATAAACATGTGCTTACTCTAGACATGGTTTTAAATCACCTTCATACACTTTATTGAAACCTGTATTAAACATTGCTCCTGGGAAATATTCTGACCAGGATCAGATTCAAATACACACCAAACTCACATACATCCTGTTTCAGATCATGCATCGTATGTGAAATCAGAATTCCCTTTTCCTAAGCTCTAGGACATGTGAGATGCAGAGCAAAATTTTTTAAATTTACATATTAAATAATGTGAAATGAGTAAATTTAAATTCACCACAGCCTTTAAATGAGAGGAAAAGCTAACCCTAATCAATCTCCTCTTTCATTCAGGTCCAAGAAACTCTTCCTGGAACCTTTTCTTCATTTGGATTTCTTATGATTGTCACCAACCAGAGGCTGAATCCCTGCACCATTCCACCACTGAAGTGAGATTCTCCAATTGGCTGGTAAGTGTGAGATTAAAGAAAATGTACTGATTAGATAAACGTGGCAGAGCCCCAGTGACCATCAGGAGCTGCTGTAGATGGTCCTGGTTTTTGCAGAATCAAGGTGATGGATTTGAATCTAAGTCTGGGTTGGATTGAATATATTTTGGTGTCTTTAAATGCTTTCCTAAGTATCAAGTAACTTCTGTCCCACAAAAAGCAGGTGGGAGATCCTTCCCTAAGAGTTTTTTCCCTGCTCTCACAACCTCTGTTTCTCTTGTTTTGTGTAGTTTGTCAATTTTTTTCTAATGGCGACTGTTGATCTGGCTCCTTGCCTCAGTAGATTTTTTTGCTTTCCTGTTGCTCTTTTTCTAAACAAGGATAAATCATCTAAGTTCTGGAAGGTACATGGAAGTCATGGGTGCCCTTAAATTAAATAGCAACAGTTACCTCAAGAAAACTCAATCTCAGAGAAAATACAAAGAAAGATTTAATAGAAAATTATGAATCTTTCCTTTGAGTGCAATGGAAACAGTATCTAGTATACAGGTCCCTTTTCCAAAAGAAGAGAGAACTGAAAGGTAGGTATAAGTTTCCAAAGAGTGGATTCGTTCCACTCTGTCGAGAAAAAATACAGAGAAACCAACTGATTTGTAGAGAACAATTTGGCTTTTAAACCCCACAAGACATTTACAGAAAAGAAAACTTCAAATGCAAATGTTTTCAGATATGTATCTTGTTTGCCTAGAAGTTTTTCAAAATCATTTATATGGTTTATTACTTAGCAGTAGCAAGAATTTTTNTTGTTTCATAATGTAATTTTGAACCGTGTTTTTTTCCCCACATCATTACCTTTACAGCTAACCCCTTGTTGGTTACAAATGCTAGGTACATTCACTTGTGCAAGTAGGCTCTGGGTTCAGGATGGGGTCAGCAGACCTTATCTGTGCTGATAAATGTGGGGCTTTGCCTATGAATGGGAACAAAACCCCAGGTACAGACCTGTGCAGCCTGTGCTCTGAGTAACCCTGCAAAGATGGGATCTGCTGGGGCTCCTCTTTGTGTCTGTTTGCACAACTGGAACACCATGGATCATACTTGCAAAGCCTTTTATTTTTCTCCCCCTCCCAGAAAGCCACATCTCTCTTTATCTTCTGCATCAATCTCTCCCCACACCGAGACAGTAAAGTTAGGACACAGGATGGCTTTGTCTGCAGGAGCACATTCAGACTAGTCTTGCAGACTAATTTTCTGCTTGGGTTACTTTCCTAATTATAATTTGTGTTCTCATAATGTCGTGGAAGAGTACATTTTAAATGAGCTTGCAATACACAGTGTAGAATACCAGCTTTATAGCACTGTCCATAACCTAGAATACCATTTTTAAATTTGTCATAATGCAAATGCCATAATAATTTCAAGTTTTCAACGCTGTGATCTATTTTTTTCCCCCAGCTACTAGTAGACTAAAGGTTCAAGTTTCATTTTCCCACTCCATATGTAAGAGCATTGTGGCAGGATGTTGATCTAACTCCTTACAATCAGAGCTGTGTATGTTATGGATCGTGTTCCAAAACATTGTTAAATATGTGGAAAGGGAAAAAAAAATTACATTAATTATGCCTTCTTTAGCCCTCTTATGCTTGCTAATAGTTTTAAATGGAGTGTTTGGGGTTTTTTACTGATAACCACAAAAAAGTGTTTTATTCTCTGAATTAATACTAGAACCATTTTCTAGGAATGGAGAACTAATTTTTATTGAGTGATAGAAATGGGATGCCTGATTCTGTCAAAACCAGAAGAAGCAAAAGGCAACTCTGACTTAGCAACATACTCCTTAAGAACTGTTTAATGCACAAATTTTCAGGGGAGTCTTATTCTTATTCTGTTGAATAAGAAATTTCTTATTCTGTTGAATCCATTGAGAGACACTTTAAAAGAGGAGAACCATGCACAGAAGCATGTGTACAGGGAAAAAAAAATTACATATATTGCTTACAAATTAATTTGGACATGTTTATTTGCACACCTTATCTAGTCTCATTTACCTTATCGTAGCTTCTACCTACAGGTACTTCATTAAGCCAGGATTTTAAAATAAAATTGCCCATGTTGGCTTTGAGGGTGGTCACAGGAAAGCCAGATTGTTTCCTACCCTGAGGAATCGTACCCTGCTCTTGTCATACAGCAGAATAAATGACAGTACCCACACTGGGTGTGATACTTGTGATGTGACAGAGAGAAGGAGCTCAGCTTCCATGTCTCCCTGGTCCCACTTTGCAGTCTGGTGAGATAGGATTCCATGTTTGGATCTGGTTAGTCCCTGAATGCTGATTTAGATCTCACCCTTTGTAGCCTTGTAGGAAAAAATCTCAATGCTGCCCTGGTGGGTAATAGTTATAGATCATTAGCTGCAAGACTAATTCACTGTGAAAGTGTATGATAGCAGGAACACTCGTTGTCCCAGTGCAACCATACTCATTTGAGGGTTTTTGCATAAAGGTTTTCCATTGAGATATGCATGTTTTGGGTTGTGTTATGAAAAACCTGAATGTTTTGGAACCTTTGTGTGCCCCAAGCACAGCTATCTCCCCCACAGATGTGATGTAGGGATGCTCCCTACATTGCAGAGAGCTCAGGAGAAGGATGGGGGAACATCTTCCCAGCCTGCCCACTTTGGGTGTGGCAGGAGGAAGGAGCAGTGCTGGGGATCCACTGCTCTCCAAGGGAAAACAGGAAGAGATTTGTCCCTTCGCCTCTCAGGATCCTTCCCCTCATCCAGGCTGCCAAAAGCCACCCAGCTGATGTTAGAAATCAGCTTGCCTGAGGAAGAGCAGGGCAGGACGGGAGGATGCAATGGTCCCCAGGAAAGTGCAGCTCAGCGCTTCAATCATCTCCCCAGACCTGAGCAGCTGAGCTGTNCATTTCCAGTTGCTGTTTTACATGTGCACCCTCACACGTATACACACACAGCTGTGGCAGCTCATGGTGGGTTTTTTCATGGTATTCCACCCCTTCAGCTCTATTTGAGTATGCATTATTCTGTTGCCATAACATGCTGATGATATACAATATTTGTATAAAATTCAAATCAATGTTTATCACATCACAGCACAATCATTCAAAAGGGAAGCACAAATCAATAATTCATTAAGCAAGAGAGAAATGAATGATTTGAATTTGTTGTTCTTCTCCCCTCTAATACTTTCAAAACGAATTGCATTGTTTAAATGAAGTTTGATCACTTTTGGACTAAATGAGCCTGATTTAATGCATCTGATACAGTCAGCATAGTATTCATCATGGGACAAATTCTAGAAATGCACGATTATCATATATATTATTCAGTTTGCTGAAACTTCTTATTCATTAAAAATATTTCATTCTATAAAAAATACTGGGAGTGAGGGGGTTGGGGGTGTTATATGGGGTTTCAAGTTGAATGAAATAACTTTTTAAAATACAGATAAAATTATTCATTTCAAGTTGGAACCCTTCATGTTCAAAAAGCTTGTCTCATGAAAAATGTATAGAGCTACTTTTAAATAGAAAAAAATTTGCTCTTTAAAAAAGTATACTCAATCTAGTTAATGTTAAGTGTAACACTTCTGTAAAAATTAGAAAAGTTTTCCTTGGAGTTTCAATTTTTGACTGAAGCAACCAGAGGAATAGGCATAAAAACATGACAGTTAATCAGCTCAATCATTTTTTTTTTCNGCGCTTCAATCATCTCCCCAGACCTGAGCAGCTGAGCTGTGGAAATCACTTTGACGTAAATCTCTCAGCAGCTTTTTTGTCTGAAATAAATGGTGCATAAAGGAAATGCAAAATTGTTTGGTGGACAGGATTATCTATGTGTTTACCGCTCTCAGCACTTTTCTTTTGTCTTTTGACTGTGTAGCTCCCGTTGGTGTGAATAGCTGAGCACCAAGAGAAACTGCTGAACACAAGCAGGGTGTGAGAGAGCTCTCCCTTTAAACCTGTGACAGCTCTGCACTCGTGATTGCAGGAAATGCCAAGTTAGAAGAATTACTAGTAGTGCAAATTAATTATTTTTCATTTCCAAGGTTGTCTGTTCAGTGTTAACCCGAATGTAAACTTTCTATAATTCTGCATCATTATCGTACCCCCTCCCCTCCACCCTGGATTTCATTTACTTATTATTTATTTATTACTTTTTCATTTATTTATTTATTTATTACTTTCATTTCCAGTTGCTGTTTTACATGTGCACCCTCACACGTATACACACACAGCTGTGGCAGCTCATGGTGGGTTTTTTCATGGTATTCCACCCCTTCAGCTCTATTTGAGTATGCATTATTCTGTTGCCATAACATGCTGATGATATACAATATTTGTATAAAATTCAAATCAATGTTTATCACATCACAGCACAATCATTCAAAAGGGAAGCACAAATCAATAATTCATTAAGCAAGAGAGAAATGAATGATTTGAATTTGTTGTTCTTCTCCCCTCTAATACTTTCAAAACGAATTGCATTGTTTAAATGAAGTTTGATCACTTTTGGACTAAATGAGCCTGATTTAATGCATCTGATATAGTCAGCATAGTATTCATCATGGGACAAATTCTAGAAATGCACGATTATCATATATATTATTCAGTTTGCTGAAACTTCTTATTCATTAAAAATATTTCATTCTATAAAAAATACTGGGAGTGAGGGGGTTGGGGGTGTTATATGGGGTTTCAAGTTGAATGAAATAACTTTTTAAAATACAGATAAAATTATTCATTTCAAGTTGGAACCCTTCATGTTCAAAAAGCTTGTCTCATGAAAAATGTATAGAGCTACTTTTAAATAGAAAAAAATTTGCTCTTTAAAAAAGTATACTCAATCTAGTTAATGTTAAGTGTAACACTTCTGTAAAAATTAGAAAAGTTTTCCTTGGAGTTTCAATTTTTGACTGAAGCAACCAGAGGAATAGGCATAAAAACATGACAGTTAATCAGCTCAATCATTTTTTTTTTTTCACTGATAATCAGCTCTTACTTTCCTTTTTGTATTTGGAAGAACAAGCTCCACCATTCTCTCTGGTGTCATGTGTATGAAACTGCCGGAAGGTCCCGATTTTCTTTCTCTGAACCTGTCCAAATCCACAAGAAATCCATGTGGTCTCCTGCATTGGAAGATGGGCTAAATGAATGAGGCCCTGGATTTCACATGCACCCTTCGCCCTCCTAATTTCCTAATTCACCAGCAATAAAATGGGCATTGCTGATGACACAGGGAATTCCTTGTGGTTTTAAAACACAATGACAGAGTATCCACCAGGAACCACAGAGCATTAGCAGCTGCCTTCACTGAGGATGAGTGTCCTCTATTGATTGGTTTTCATTGCCTGAGCTCAATAATGCTTTTATTTATGATTACATAGTTTATGATTGCTTATTTATCTGCTGTGTGTTAAGATGAGCTTAGAATCAAATTGCCATATTTACCAAAATGGTAAATTGGATTCCGGATTCTTGTAGAGGATATTTTATTCCCAGACACACATAACAAAATTCAATAGAAATGAAAAAAAAAAAAAACACACTGGCCCTGAAATTTTCCAATCTTTACTCTTTGATGTCGCCATCACTGAGATGATGCCTTCCTCTCTGCTCAGCTTCTGATCCATTCCAACAGCCCTGTGAGAAATTTTATTTTCAAAATTTTATCTTCACTATAAAATTCTACCTTCAAATGTGAAATTACAATAGGGGCTGGAATCAGCATAGCTTGCTATGAGTTATTTGCTTGCCAGGTCAGATGTAATCTAGACTGGGTCCATGAAGTGGTTACACAAATGCAGAGACAAAAAAAAAAAAAATTGTTAAAGTTGTGAAGCTCTGGGCCAACAGGTGCCTGAGTGAATTCACCTAGATTTGTAGTAGGGAGGGATGACTTTAGTCTTCCCCTCTTGTCATAGCTGTCATACTCTTCCCCATGGGGGAAAAAAACCCAGTCAACCAACCAAAGCCCAAAAACAAATACAAAAACCAACAAAAAACACTAAAAACACAAGACAAACAAACAAAAAATCAAAAAACACAAAACAAACAAAACCAGAGCAACAATAAAAACAAACCAAAAAACAAACAAAAAAATCAAACAAATAAAAAACCCACATTCTATGCTTTCTCATAAATAGAAGTGGACTTATTTTGTTGCAATATCTGTCCAGTTGTTGTGCATTTAGGATAATCATGGGTAACCCATGCTACCAATGCAACAGAGCCAGCCTCTTTACAGGACTAGAGATAACATCAAAGTAACTCTTCTATAAAGTAAGCTGCTGGTAATAACTAAGTCTGGAGGAAAAAAAAACACCAAACTTTTAATTTTCTGATTCATATCTTCAATCAATCAGAACATGGTGCAGTTTTGTTTTAGCTTGTTTGCTCAGTAGAGATTACTCTGTTTTGTTGATTGACTCAGTGCCATTGTGTTTTTTATTGACTTTTTAGGTAGTTTTTACAGCATTCAAGGTGCATAAGTTAACAGGAAAGTAGTGTAGTAACATTTGAAGATAGAAGGAGGCCATGAAGATGCAGAGAGGGTATAATTTACAATAACAGGAAATTACAAATTAGGATAACTCCCTTGCTGTCATACCTAGTTAATCCCTCTGTACTTGTTTTCTGAATATCTCAGTAAAACATGAAGTGCTTACATACCATAAAAAGTTAATGGATGATAGACTTAGCAAATACTTTAGTATTATCAATAAGATTATTTTAGATATGATTAGGCTGAAATTCAGATGCAAGTACGTATACAGGATTTCTCAGCTGTAAACACATTAACTATTTGAAAAACTGTACTTGGTCTAAATCAAGCAAAGACAATTAAAAAAAAAAGATATGGACTTTTAAGTACATGTAAGGAACATAAACATAAATATGATATTGACAAGAGTGAAACACATTCCCTGAAAGCTCTCTGTACATGAACTGTTTCAGACATGTCATTTGGGTTCAATAGAGCCTGTGTGGTCTACCTTTATGAAAAAGTAGTTATGTGGAAAACTTCAAAGCACATACATGCCAAGAGTTTTTTTCCTTTTGCTGTCTATGTATGCACTCACTGATTGCTACTCATTACTGTGCCTTTTTGTTGAATTAATTCCATTAAAACCCAATGCTTTAGGAGTCTCCAATCCTGCTTTGGAGAACATGTAGTTATATTTCACATGTTGGTACTCTTCTAAGTGATGAGTCCCTATAGAAGAACTTCCTGAAAATTATTACCAATAATTTCACAGTGCTCCCCATGTAATCTTTTGACATCTGTGTTTACCCATTAATAAAACAGGACAATTGTGTTACAGGATCTCCCTGAGTTCAGCTGAGTAATAATATTAAGACTTTGTTAGTGTTAGAATTTTTGTTGTTCTTTTTCTGGAGCAAAATGGCATCTTTCTTTTTATCAAATAAGAAGCTTTTGTGCAATTTTCTCATTTCACAGATTTTGCAATCAGAAACCTAAGGTTTGTTGGATTTTTTTCCATTGTATCCTTCTAGTTTCACTAACAGTCCTAATCACATTGATTAAGTTTACCTAGTATATTGGGGAAAAAGAGGCAAGTCACAGAACAATCCTTCATTATCACCTGAATAAATACATTTGGCTTCTTGAACTAGTCTCTCTGTTTCCACTCTGTGGTAGAAAAGATGGATTTTTTTCAAAGACAACTGATACCATCCTAAATCAAGCTTCTGATATTGGTTAAATTAACTTCTACAGCACTCCTTCCTACCCACCAGCCACAAAGAGAACCTGGGGTGACCATCTCATGTCTGGGTGAGATGAATTGCACCCTGAGACCAGCACAGTCCTGATCACTTCCCCTGTATCATGCAGCCTCTGGGTGTTCCCCAAGGAATTTCTCCTGGAAATGTCCCCAGGTGATGAAGTTTGTGTCAGTCTCACCAAGCAAGGGTAGAGTCTGTCCAAAGGCCTCTACCCAGTAGCACGTAAGGTGGCTTGGGAGGATGCTTCAGCTTTATAAAAAGCTTTTTCATGGATACAGAGTTTCTGTTTCATTTAGAGGATCCAGTCAGAAAGAAGAAGTAATACTGAAAGAAAGGTTGTAGTTTTCTGCTAAATCCTGTAAATTTCCCCATAAAATGATAGCAAAGGTGTCTTTTTATCAGAAGGCATTTTGCCAATTAAGATTTACTGTGTTGTCTTTACATGTGGAACTTGCTGCAGTTGTTGCAACCACTGAACTTTCTCTCAGGCATCAGCCCACATCTTATTATGATCAAAAATCCTTGTCATTAATCCCATTTCATTGTTCTCAGTTGTGGGATAAATTCATCAATGGATGATCTCACCCTGCTTAATCTCATTAGTTCAGATTATTTCTTTTCTAGATATCCTTATTGTAATCTTATCATCACAACCCTTGGGAAGTTTGGCCACAAAAGTGCTGTATGTGTGTTGGGTTTGATGGTTGTTGGTTTGTTGTTTTTTTTTTTTTAATTAATATTTCACAATTTGATAAGGAGGTTAACATTTAACCCTCAATTGCCTCCGGTGAGACAAAGAAAAGCTTTGGAAATGACTCAACAGATGACTGCATATTATGGATCTCAATTGCCTCCACTTGGTAAGACTCTGATTTTTAAAGATTTGCTTCTGTGCACTGCCATTTTTCACAGGTATCTAGACAGAGACATCATTTGCAGTCAGCTGAATGCTGACTGCATCCCTGACTGTATCATTTTGTTTTGATAGAACCTGCTCAATCATAGTGAGTAGTACCTTTCCTCAGAACAGATTCAAAATTTCAACTCTGAAAATATTATCTGAACTGCCAGCTAATATTGAATAAGCATGAACTCCATCAATGACTTCTTTAAGAAGAAAACCCCTCAGTGTTACCTGTATCTAATTTTCCTTTTCTGCAGGTGTTCTAAAATACAGTAATGTTTTATAACACAGGAGTCCTTTATTTCTTTGCAAGATAGGTAAGGGAGGAAAAGCTACTGATATTGCACATCCTTTATAAATGAGGCTAGCAGTCATACTGGTTGGAGCACGGGGCTCCATGTGAAGGCTAGGTCTGAGTTCATGTTTACCTTAAGAGATTTAAAATAGACCTTGTGGCTCCTACAGGGAGCTCAGCAGACACCAGGTTACACTACATTAAATTTAGCACTTTTTTTTTTTTTTGGTGGAAATGGTGAAGCTGATGAGAAAATGATGCAAGTTGTTGTTTTTTTTTTTAATCTGAAAGGAGACATCAATTGACTGTAGAGCTCTCAAATCTACCATGTCAGATGCTGGCTTTGGGAAGAAGGTAGATCTGTGTGCTCATCTCTCTTTCAAAGGTTGTTTATGCACTTTATCTAATGACTCTTTCATGTAAATTATCTCCCTCTGAGTTAGATTAGAGCCCTTGGAATAATAAAATGAGGTTAGGCACATATTAGTATGTGGATATACTCCTCTGCTCCTCTGAAGTCTCATAACATTATTCATGAGTATGTGAATGACCGCAGTCTGTTCTGAGTCTGTTTTCAGGTCCCTTGTGTTCCCCAACAGAAGCTTTTCTGAATATTTATATGTCATTCATTATTCAAAATGGGTCTTATTCTTTTGCCATCCAGTCACTAATTGCATTTAAACTGACCAGTCTGGGAACAGTACCCTATGTTTGAGGTAAAACATGACACATAATGTACATTTTGTAGTGAGCAGGTGCCATTCATGAATGCCCCATACCTCAGAAACTGTTGGTCAAAGCTGCTTAGTGAATGTATAGAAATAAATCAATTTTCAAAAATCAATACTGGGTTGCAAACAATTTCTAAGAATAAAAGTACTTACACAAAGTATTGATGACCACCATTCAGACCACTCTGCGGGCAAGGCTGTTCTTGGAGTTAAAAACTCATTTGAACAAACACACAAATCATTCATGAGCTCAGTTAGCCTCAGCAATTTAAATAAGCTGATCACAGGCAACTCGTACAGCTGTACGAGATAAACATAATATGTTTTATTCTTTAGTGCAGTTGCACCGACCATTTGCTATGTACTTCCAGAATTCTTGTAGATTTCTGGTCAGAGGAATGCCACTACAGAATCATTGCATTAGTAAGTGTGGACTACTAGTGCTCATAGTTTAGCAGATTTTGCCTTCACTGCTATCAAACCAATCAATTCATCTATCAGCTATTGGCATAAACTTTTGTTTTATAGGTTTCTGTGACTTATATTTCTGCTGTTATTTCCTCAGACTCATTTTCTCAATCTTATTTTCTTAGTCGTAATAGTAATAGTTCTTCAGTAGAAGTCCACAGCTTCTTATGGAATGGAGTCACTAATATTCTTCTGAGTGCTTCCACCCACCCATCCATCCATCCATCCATCCATCCATCCATCCATCATCCACCCATCATCCATCCATCCATCCATCATCCATCCATTCATCCATCATCCATCCATCCATCCATCCATCATCCATCATCCATCCATCCATCATCCATCCATCCATCCATCCATCCATCATCCATCCATCCATCATCCATTATCCANCCATCCATCCATCATATGCCACCTCTAATAAGAGCCTCTTAGTACTTCTTCACAACTCTTCCTTTCTTTTCCTGTGAAGTTCAGCAGTTTCCAGAAAACCAGTGTGGTGTCTGTGCACTACTCTAAATGCTAATCCAGTCCAATGTGGTGAACTGATGTGGTCCATCTGGTCCAACTGATGCCTCTGGTGACCAACCAGTGAGTTTCCAGTGCTGCACAGTGACTTTACAACAGGCAGACACTGGTCAAAGCAGGATGAAGTGTCAGCACTCCAGCAAACTGTCAAATCCTTATCCAGCTACAGCTGAGTCCAAGAATCTTTCCAAGAGCTAACCACACTCATGAAGTCTCACTTGCATGCACGAATACAGGTCAACCATCACTGTATATGAAATAGAGATTTTGAGAAAACAAAAGTTAAGCATGAATTATTGATTTTCTGGCAAGAAAAACCTCCTTTCCTTCCAATGGGTGACTGAGTTTCCAACAACTTTGTTGCAGGCAAGGGGATTTCTCTAATTTGCTGTGCTCAAGGGTTGTTGGCATTTCTGTCGTCCTAAAAAATCCTCCTGGATGAGGAGAATATTTGAGCCTCAAGGGGAAGTTAAGCCTGCAGGGGGGTATGTCTCCAGATCAGAACCCTCTTCCACAGGGCAATTCATGCACCCTTTGCTTGCAAATGGAAGCTGAGGTGGAGGGAGCAAAGACATAGACAATTGTCACTCAGCTTATCTGTTTCGGAATCAAATGTCAAAAATTTGTTAAATATCCCTTTTTCTTTTGATGTTTGTCTTCTGCTAATAATAACTTGGGGATATATGGTAAATAAAAGAGTTCTTTTCTTCTTGGAAGGTCTATAATTGCAACAAGGCCTCATTGTCCCATTACCCAGAATCTCAAACAAGCTTTGAAATTAATCCAGAAAAAAGTAGAGTTGCTACTCCATGGTTTACCGGAAGTTGGGAACACATCATGTCATTGTGAAATCAGCTGTCCCCCTGTCATACTGCAGGACTGTAGAGAAAATACCTTATCTTTGATAAGGTGAAGTTTTTACAGGAATTAAAGTGCCACCTGAACCCCTGTCCATGGTTTGAAAGTGTAGCAAAACAAAATAAGTGCTGTAGTCCTATGAGACACCCATCTGACAACACAAATGGCCAGTATAAGTATGTTTTTAAAATTTAATATAATTCCTATATTATCATATACTTAGCATTATTTAGCATAATTTCCATATTAGCATATAGGGATTTAACAATCCTCCAAACAGCTGACCTGTCCAGATGGAAGAGAAACCACATGAAACAAATGAGGAAGTGTATCAATACCCTGAAATGAAAAATAAAAAGGGTGGTCAGTCATTAATTAGTTATATTAATTACACTTCCACTAAACAAAACCAGATCAGTCAGTATTTAGGCTGCAATGGAGTGGTGTTCAATAAATGCACTCTCTGACCCTTGTGGCAGCCTGATGCATTCCTGGAAGCTGTTTATCCTGTAAAAAGCAGGAGTGTGACTTATTTTCAGGAACAAGCCCAGCAAAGATTAAAGGAATAATTAAAGACCAAAACTTCATGTTATATACCGTAAAAACCTCTTAACAGTGTTGGCTATAGTGAAGCTTTATATTATAAATAGACTGAAATGTTAGGTTGGCTAGCCCTCTGTTTTCAGATATATTGCTGAACTGAGAGTTTTCATTGGATAATTAGCTGTGGTAGAACAAATTTCTGCACCTTAGGTTGATTTAGTCCTTGGAGTCCCCATTTGAGTTTCTGAAAAAAAAATATGCAATTAATTGCTCAGCAGCCTGACTGGAGAGCCGTAAGGAAACTACAAGTTAATACCCTTTAAGTGCATTTGAAAAACCTTCTGTGTAGGTAAGCTAAATGAGAGATCAACACAGAGGGGAAAAAAAAGGGCATATTTGTAGTCTGTTTCACTCATGCAGGACAGACCACCACACAAACAGTGTGACCTCAGGAGGTGAAGAAATGCATTTTCCCAGTTGTTGTACTGCTAGCTGGCAGTTTGGGGGCAAGAAATGTGCCTGCATTGTGCCAGGGCTCATCAGTGTATGAAATAAAGTTTATCTTCAGTCTCTGTGGGTTATTGGTATGGGGAAACACAAAGAAACATCTCACACCTGATCCCTGTACGTGCCTTCCACTGCTCTGATCAGTGAAGGCTGAGAACTCTGCTAACCAGGGAATTTCACTGGTTTAACTATCAGGAAAATAAATAGTTTGTGAATTCTATGTAAAAATTAGTATAGAAAGACCTGAGCAAGTACTTAAACTTTCCCACCAACTGTACAATTGTGTTTTTGTGGGCACAGGCACACAGTTGTGACATCATCTGCCCTGGTCTGTGTACAGTCATGGTTTTCAGAGGAAGCACACAGTGTGTGAGATTCACCATGGGTGTGAGGCTTGGCATGGTCAGAGCCTTTGTTTGCAATCACTCAGAGTCATGAAAGGAGGAGGAAAGGGACTCTGTCTTTTATTACAAAGACACTACTGGGGGCAGCTCTGTAATGCACAATAAATAATAATGATAATACCAAAGTAAAAGTCTTCTACCTAACAGCCTGTTTGGTTTGTGAAACACTTAATTTAAACATTTCCTTTTGTGCATGAATCTTTGAAAAGCCATTTTTAATGTGAAATCTGACAGCATTCATTCATCTTTTCCAACTAAATATTGTCATTTCAGGGCCACAAAGCAAAATTTCAAGGCCTTATTTTAAATGCCAGAGGAGGTCATGCCAGAGAAAAACAGTGATCTCTTTTGGCCCTAAGGTGTAGGAAAGAGTATATGTGTANGCTTTTTTTTTTCCCCACAACTGTCTCCTCCACCCCACTGTGAGGGAAGAAGACAGGAAGAATCTGTGTGGCCTTAACCACCAGGCTAAACCACATCAGGAACTTCAATGACTTTATTCCCAAAAAATATCAATACATTCTGAATAAATCCCATCCTGGTTGGATGAAAATCATAATCCCAGCACAGGCTGGAGAAGAGAAGCTTCAGGGTGACCTAACTGTGCCCTTCCAGTACCTGAAGGGAGCTGACAAGAAAGATGGAGAGAGGTTATTTACAGGGGCCTGGGGTGACAGGACAAGGGGGAATGACTTCAAACTGGAAGAGGTTTAGATTGGATATTAGGAAGAATTTTT
>VXAX01002202.1:500278-525002 GCA_013399835.1 Leptocoma aspasia
ATTATTATATTTCCCTTCTCTGCCTTAATGAATAACCCTTATCTCAACACACAAATTTTACTGGCTTTTTTTTTTCCCCACAACTGTCTCCTCCACCCCACTGTGAGGGAAGAAGACAGGAAGAATCTGTGTGGCCTTAACCACCAGGCTAAACCACATCAGGAACTTCAATGACTTTATTCCCAAAAAATATCAATACATTCTGAATAAATCCCATCCTGGTTGGATGAAAATCATAATCCCAGCACAGGCTGGAGAAGAGAAGCTTCAGGGTGACCTAACTGTGCCCTTCCAGTACCTGAAGGGAGCTGACAAGAAAGATGGAGAGAGGTTATTTACAGGGGCCTGGGGTGACAGGACAAGGGGGAATGACTTCAAACTGGAAGAGGTTTAGATTGGATATTAGGAAGAATTTTTCCCTGTGAGGGTGGGGAGGCCCTGGCAGAGGGTGCCCAGAGCAGCTGTGGCTGCCCCATCCCTGGAAGTGCCCAAGGCCAGTCTGGATGGAGCTCTGAGCAACCTGGGACAGTGGAAGTTGTCCCTGCCCATGGCAGGGCAATTGGAACTGGATGATCTTTCAGATCCCTTCCAACCCAAAGTATTCCATGATTCTGTGAAATGGCTGAGATGAGAGGAGGAAGTGAGGCCAACCTAAAAGTTCACCCAAGAGTTCATGCGCTCATTTTCATATCTGCTACGTGGATCCTTGTGGGAGGCATGTGAATGCGGGAGGGTAAAACAGCCTCTAGCAACCACCCCAGCATGCCTCTTGTTCTGTAGAAAACTTGCCTGTACAACTATTTCTTTTGGCTTGAGGCTCTGCAGCTCTGAAACTTCTTATGAAGAGGGGGAAAAAAAATAAAATAAGATAAAGAAAGTATCCCTAAGGGCCTCGTTCCATGATTTGAAAGCCAATTTTTAACAGCACACATAACTTTCAAGATTAGATGCCCCGAGGCAAAATAGAGTTCAGAAAGTTTAGGTTTTTTTCTCCACAGGAAATGTTTGGAAGTTCCATAAAATTGTGTGTGGAGACTGCTGGCAAGGGGTGGGAAGGGCAAGCCCCAAAATACAGGAGTGTAAAGCAGGAAATGTTTTTTAAAAATACAGTGTTGGGCAGCTGCCTTGGAAGACAAACATATTTCAGGTCTGAAAGGTTAGAGTGCTTGTGCCACCATTTCAATCATGGAAAGACTTCAGACAACTGACCCCTCGAAGTGATACTGTGCCTCATTTAGATCTCTTTTACAGAGTTTGGGCCAAAGTGAGTCAATTCACTTAATGAAGCTCCTCCTGATTTACATCATGATAAGTAGACTTGGAAGCAATCAGAGAGGGTAATTCTGGCGAAAGCAGTTTCACATGATATTCCATTAACCTACATTCACACAAAGATCCTGTCCCTTTCTCTTCTCCCTTTAATTTCTATTATGTTCTGTTCTGATTCATGGGGCTGGAAGTTGGTTCATTCCTGTCTTCACACTTAAGATAAATAACATAACAGATGTGTCCCTGTGAAGCCCTACATGGATCGCTATTTTTCTCCCACTGAATTGCCACTTGGAAACAATGTTGGATGACAGTTGTGGACATTGAAAATTGCTTGAAATGCGAGGGGAATTTTAAATTCTGAACTCAGTCCAGCCTTTAATAATGTGCAGCCTTTGTCATCAATTACTTAACAATAGATATGCATTCTACTAGAGAAAAATGCCCCATGGTATTATCTCAATATACACGGACTGTAAATTATCATATGGCACTCCAGAACATGGCTACAACATGAGCCTTTGTAGTCTTTTGTGTTTTGTCTACTAGAGCCTTATTTGGCTAATAAAACACAATTTCGCACCCAGTGGTGAAAAGGAAGTCCAAGGCACCTTATTCATACAGTTTATTGTGCTTGGAGCTTTTATTTTTGGTATTTGGGGTTCTTTGTTTGTTTGTTGGGTTTCTTTTTTAATTTTGTTTGTTTGTTTTCTTGTTGTGGTTTTTCTTAGTGTATCTGTGTCATGGTAAGTCTAGGCATCATGGTTCTCTTGGGCTGGATTGCTGCAAAAATCTTCCACTGCTCTTGTGGTTCCCAGTGGGGTTTTTCCTTGCATGTAAATATATGACCAATGGGTCATTAGTGATAGGAAGAAGATAAAGAAACTGTGAGAAGTAGCATTGTCACTGAGTTAGAGTTGGCTTGTGGCAAGCTCTGCACATGGAAACAGGGCTTCTCTCAGTATTTGTATATGAAATACAAACATAAATGTATGTGAAATAAAAAAGAAAGGGGTGATATAAAGATTCAAGAGGAGTGGGAGTATTTGAGAGCACATAGTAGAGGAAGTAGTGCATCTGTTGAAAACAGTTATTTCAATGTTATTTCAAGAATAACTACTTCCATAGGAGTATTTCTTTATTCACCACTTGCAGAGAGCCTCTGTTGACAAACATACGTGCCTTAAGTCTTCAGGTCCTTGGCAAAATGGATAAAAATTATTTTTGGTAACACACCAACCCCTTCCAGGGGGAAATTTCACCATAATAAAAAAATTACAAACACTTCATTTGGAAGAAACGATTTTGAAAGATTTTGGAAGCCATTCTGCACCAGTAAACTTATTTTTCTTACTTCAGTGAGAGAAGTAACAAATGGACATTTGCTCAGTGCAAATCAAGCCTGGGTAAGTGTTTTTAGGCAGTACATTGCCTTATTCACACCACAGCTTCCTTAAATCATTGAAACAATGACTTTCTAATGCTGAACTTATATTTTATAATTTATACTGCTTGATTATGTTTGGTATCTTTTTCAGTGAGAACAATGAGGAGGTCAGTCAATCTTATGTTTGTTTCTATTGATTGCCATTATTTATTCATTAGCTCATTTATTTGTGTCATGCTGGCAATATGCATGACACTATACAGATAAGAAAGCATTGACAATCAACATGCAAATGCAGAAAAGGAAGTTACAATTCAACATGAGCAACTTGACTAAGGACTGTCTTGATAACTCCAGTAATTATGAAAATTCTGGGGGGTTTTTCCACCCCTTTTCTGACTGACATCAGTGAGACTCAGCTGGGGTTTCTGCACTTAGTCAGAATCTATGGGAAACTGGGGAGATTTATGGCTTAATAGGGTTATTATGAAAAAAAATTATTTGATGTTTGAAAGAGGAGGCAACTACAGAATTCTCTTTGTCCCTTGAGGTCCAGGTAAAACAAGCAAGCAGTACAACGAATGTAAAATTTTATAAAACTATAATAAATATTTAACATTGAGACACTGGGAGTACCTTAAAGTTTTGCTTGGGAGTCACCACTGTCATAGCTGGATCTTTGGGAAAAATTTCTTATTGTTTGCTCCAGCCATAGCACAAGACATGACTAAGTGACATGACCTTGCTTTTAAACATTCTGGCAATATGGCACTGTTTTCTTCTCTTTCTAACTTTTTAATTTTTCTCCCCTCTATTTGTTCCTTTTTTTCTTTTTTTTTTTTTTTCTCTTTTTAAATTAGCAAATTTCAACATATATTTCACATTTATAAGTGGGCACCAACGTCACAAGAGGACTGGATTCACAAACCTGGCCTTATGCAACCTTTCCAGATTCCACAGTCCATTGTTTAAGATATAATTTCCTCAGGGTGTTGGAAACTTAAATTCACATTCATACTTTCAAGCAAAGAGGAAATTTAAACTCCAATCTTCTTCTTCCCAGACGATTACCGTGGTCATTTGAGCTAAGATAGAAAAATACAAATTTCTTTGACACTTCTTTTTGAAACATTATTGTGGCATCTGAATTCCTTAGTGAGTCTGTCACCCTAGTTTGAAAATATTATATTTAGTAATGTGTATTTTGTACGTTTCTAGTTGTCCTTCAATTCTGCTTACCAACTGACTCAGTATAACCCAAATATGTGAAAACTTTAAGCTGAAACAGCGCCTTCAGGAAATAAATGCTTTCCTGAAGAGAAACTGTTCACCATGCTACACTCCAGGCTCAGTCCTGCAATGATTTATATCTACACTTAATTTTGCACCAGGGGTAGCTGTGCTGAAGTCAGAGGGACTGCTCAGAGTTCAGGAAGTTAAGCACATACTAAAGATTTTGTGGGATTGAGCTGATGAAGAAGGATTCTGCCATTAACAAGCAGTACAAAGAGATGAGCTCTTTGAGAAGCAGCCTGTTGAGCACACACAGTCCTTCAGCATCCCTTAGTCCAGCCATTAAACCACATCTATTTCTTAGTCCAGCCATTAAACCACATCTAGTCCAGCCATTAAACCACATCTATTTCTTGCTGTGCTTATGGGGGCCATAGCAGAAATGGAATAGTCCTTAAACAACCTGAAGTGCCTGAGATCTTTGTGGTTTCTAGAGGACTGGATTTATGCTGCAGCTGCTCTTTCTCTCCAAGTTACCCACCTGCTGCTCTGTGTCCAGCCTGGCACGGTGGAGAGAGCCCACGCTGCTGCAGGGGCCCAGCAGCTGATTCCCGGCAATCAGTGTTTGGGCTTGGGACCCCAAAAGGACAAGTGCCTCCAAATCCACAGACTTCAAAACTGCCCCAAGATTTCTAGATGTCTTCCAAAGGGCATCAGTGAGAAAATGCATGTGCTTATAGATCATAGGGCTGCAGTGATGGTGGAGGGCCTGGAGGGGAAGCCACACAAGGAGTGGCTGAGGGCACTTGGTCTGTGCAGCCTGGAGCAGTGGAGACTGAGAGGGGACCTCATTGTGGACCTCAACATCCTTGTGAGGGGAAGAGGAAGGGCAGCACCAATCTGTTCTTCTCTGGTGACCAGTGAGAGAACATGAGGGAATGGCTGGAGCTGTGTCAGGGGAGGGTTAGGTTGGTATCAGGNTGAATCAGGACATTCTGTGGTTACACAGGTGGCAGGAATAATATAAAATGAAATAAATAAAAATGAATAAAATAAATAGAATAAATAAAAATGAAATTATTTCTGTTGCTCCTTAATCATGCAGATTTCTGTTATGCCACTTGTGACAGAAGAGCAAAAAGCCCAAATCTGGAATTATACTCATAGTCCAGGAAATACAATGCCTCCTGTTGCCTTTGGTTGTGACCATCTTCAAACTCCCCTTCTATACACTAAAAAGAGACCTGAAGAAAGTCTTAACAACACTTGGTATTTGCTTTTTCCATTCCATGAACATCCAAATCAAAGTTATATGGCCATTTCTCATTTAGGAAAGAAACAATACTTCCCTCCATTGTGATTTTGGTCCTTGGAAAAAAAAGCACTATTCAACAATCAGGAAAATAATCATCCTGGGTTAGGAAATGATTACAGGTCTAAGGTAGGTTAGCTCATTTCTAAGGTAGAAATGGTGTTCTACAGTTCAACTGCTGCCCCACTGTATATTTCCTCTATGACTGCACAAATCACCTGGACTCAGCTCCTCAACCTCCTAAGATTTCCCTTGAAATCTTAGGGATTTAAGTACCGAACCTGTCTCGAGGCTCTAGTCTACAACCCGTTTGAGATTTTGTTTCCAACAGTTAAAATTTGGAGAATATTTCTTCTATACTGTTTTGATGTGGCATCAGGTCAGAAAAGTGTACATTTAATGCATGTAAGAAGCTTAGGGTAGGAAGTAGTAAGAGCAACGGTAAAAAAAATCTTTATATATCTAAAAAGATGGAACTGGTTGCATTTATTTACGTAGAAGCCTTTTTTTAAGCTAGCTGACAAAATATTGTTTGACCACTTGACAATTAAAAATATGTTTAATATTAATACTAATTAATATTAGTATGAATAAATTAGTACCTAGTGTTGGTTTCCTAATGCATTGTATCAAATGAGGGGCAAAGATGAAAATCTATTATATGAGATCAATTCCATTCAAAGCCGGTAAGCCCAAACGGCATTAGGAGATTTGAATTATTTCCCCCTGACCCCATCATCTTGTTTTTATTAAATAGAAATCACACTGGGGCTTTATAAGCTCTCTTGGGAATAAAGATGATCTGATGATTTTCCTTAGTAAACAGTAACACCTAGAAATTTGATTTCTGGCCAGTTCTTGTGTTTGGCAGGGATGCTGTTTGTCAGGGAGCACTGCTTGCAGACTGATTCATTATACACTTTGATTTCACAGATAAGAAATTCAATCAATATGTTTCCCACAAAACCAGCTTTCTGTGCTTTGGTGATGAACCAGCTGATGGGAGAGGGACATCAGGGAAGGAGAATGAAGGAGAGACCCCACTGCAAACAGATGTGTGTTTGTAGAAAGCATCTTTGATTTCTAAGTGGTAATTGTGTGGTGTATCTCAAAGCAGTTACTTAATGCTTGGTATAACACAGTATCATTAGTGCCTAATGCACCCCTAACAAAAAGTACAGTGCAGAGGAACATTAGATCTGTTTTTCTAAAATATATCTATAGTAAATCCCATGAAAATGTTGTACCTGCAGTAATGTTACCCTAGCAATAAATGTGTAAGCCAAGAGGAAGGTTTACTGACTGCAGACTTGCAGTGAAGTGTCATCAAAATACCCATCTCCAAATACACAGAACAGGTAATGGAACCCCTATAAAAAGCCTCTGAAGGTTCTCCTCTTGCAGTTCTGAGTCACATCCTTTTTCTTGATTTGCTCATTTCAATTATTTCATGCATTGCCTTTAGCTTCTTGTAAGTAGTTGCAGTCCACCTGATGTACAACTGCATTTCAGGAGCTGAGCACCCTCTCCACAAGCTCTCTCATTTGCTTATGTGCTTATAAATATATAAATTAAATGTTTGGAGTTTTTGCTCTGCACTCATTGCAAGGGAACACAAAATACATGAAAAAGCACAAAAAGAAGCCTTCACCATCTCTGAAATTCAGTCTTGTCTTCCCAGGAGAACTGGTGGGTGTGGTGATATGCAGTGCTATTTATGGGCAAACAAGGATCAGTATGGGACTTCCAGAGATGCATGGTGCTTTGTATTGTTGGAAAAATCTCAGGAACTTTTGGTCATGCTACTGGCAGTGAAATCCCACAAGCCCTCAAGTCCATGATGAAACTTTTGGCTAAAATCCTTTTAAGTCTCCCCATTTTGGTTCCCATTTAGAGAGATCAGCTGCCATTTGGAGCCTTCAAATAAATGATGATATGCAAACATAACCTTTACAAATTACTGTTATTAATCATTCCTCTTGCAACCCATGGCCTTTAAAACCCTTGTGGGTAGAGAACCATTACTCAGAATCTCAACATGAAGGGCTGTGCACAGCATAGTTCTCTTCTGGAGAGGCTTTGCAGCCAGGCAGCCACGTGGCAATCATGTCCTGTAATCTCCCTGTCCTACAACAACCAGTCCTAGCCAGGACACTCTGACACCTCTGCCTGTTTGCCTACCTCGACTACACTGCAGTAAAACCACACACTCCAATTGCACACTGACAGTGGCTGTACTGTGTATTGAAATCATAAACAGCTTGGGTTAGAATGGACCTTTTAAAGCCCATCTAGTCCAATTCACTGCCATGGGCAGGGACACCTTACACTTGACCAGGTTGCTCAGAGTCCCATCCAACCTAACCTTGAAGCCCTGTACAGTCTGACCTTAAGATTCAATGTCCTTCGAAGCTAAGCTTTAATCAGCTCATTCTCCTTAAGCTTCTCATAATTAAGAAATATGTGTTTGGCACTGCAATATCAAGTGTTTGATATTGTCCTCAGTAACAGGATGAGGAACCTGGTTGCCAGCCCGGAAACACATTTAGACCAGAATAAACATTCCAATATGTGATAGATATCTAGTGGGTACAGCCAGGGGGAAGAACAGCTACCTAAAGCTGAGATAAGTGGCAAAAGAAGTGGATACCCAATAAATGCTGAATGTCCTTTTATCAGGGTCTGCCCCTTGCTATCAAAGAGACCAAACCCCTTTGGTTTTTTTCACCAAAAGTGAGGTGAGATGAATCCTGGCTTTATTGTCAATGTATAGGAATCACAGAAGAGAACAGGCCATGAGACAAATAGTAGGAAACGCAAGGATAAGTCATAAAGAAGAGTGATCAACATAGGTGTGGGAAACCTTGGTGGGAAAGGGACTGTAGGTCTTCTTCCCCCCTATTGCCTCATCATTTATGTATTTTTATAGTAAAACTGAGATCCCGTATCTAGATCAGACACATTTCTATGTGAAAAAAATGCACATTGCTGAAATGCTGGAATTACAGGAGAAAGGCACTCAATCACTTAAGAACTGGCAAAAATGCCTCCTATTCAGAGTCTTTGGGTATACAACCTGTTTAATTTTTCAAAGAGACTATGTGGAGTTAATTGAGTACCTCTGGAAGGAAAAAAAAAATACTAAAACTCAAAAAGCAAGGCAAAAGGTTTAACAAGCCTAGAAGCTGAAGTCTGGCAAAATCAAATGAGAAATGAGGTACAGAATTTGTAGCTGGCAGGTTTTTTCTGTGTTTATTTGGGTGAGGGGATGGGGTGGGGATTTTTAACTCATTTGCTTGTTTATTTCCTGGGTTTTTTTCAGCCAGGAAAGTTGATCTAGCACTGACTCCACCATCAACTCAGCTTAGAATACAAGCAGACGTGTTCATCGAGCCCAAATTATTCACTAAGCCAAACACCAGTTCCACAGCTTGGCTCAGTTTTGTCACAGAAGTGCATGGTGAGACCTGTGGAAGTGCCTGGTCTGTGACTTTCTGCTGGCTCCTGCAGCCAACCTCTGGCTTTTCTAGCAGCTCTTTTCTATCTGGGATAGCCCTGTCAAGATCTCAATCCAATTAATTGGAACAAGTGTTTTCAGAGCTAGGTATGCTGGATATACAGTACCTGAGGTAATCTTTTGAGACTTGGGAAATCTTTGACCAGAAATTGAGGAACTAAAGGATTAGGTCGAGATCCTAGGAGTGGTGGGGAGGGAAGTCTAAAAGAAAGGCAGGAAAATTCTACAGAAATCAAGAAAAAGTGGAAGTTGGAAGAGGAGTGATGCTAAATGTAGGAACAATACTTAGGGGTGATGCTGGAGAGTCAGACTGGAACGAAGAGCTGGAGAGAAGTAAAATCCAAGAAAAGCATTTTACAAACTATGCTGGAGTCACTGGCCCCTACAGTGGGGTAACTCAAGGCCAGGCATACATTATCACTGGGGAAAGTTAATAATGGCAATAAAGCCATAATTCCTGCAGTAACTGGAAATGGTGCACAGGAAGTTATTTTCAATTTGGTGACTGTGTGAGACTTTCGATAGCTATTACGAGGATAATTAGGGGTGAAATGAACATTAAATCAATGTTTGCAAGCTAAGCTCTATGTGTGAGTATGAACAAGCATGTCTGCTTTTGCTTTCACCAAAAACAGGACAAAACTTAACCCTCAAAGTCATATTTTTTCCTCGCAGAAGCCCCATTTTGTCTCATTTTCTGCATTATTTCCCTTTCAAAGCACTTTTCTTATTTCCCTCAATTCCTCATGGCTATATTTCTGTAGGAAGGGAGCTCTGCTACATGGCAAAGGGAGACTGGGTCACACTGGCAAGCTGAAATCTTCAGGGTAAATCACTTACTGATGCAAATCAGAAACCTCCCAGGTCCAGATTGGAGTAAAGAGGGGCTTGGGGGCAAGAAACCACACATATGTATGAATCTGCTTGAAACCATCTGTGGTTGTAGTGCATTTCTGGATAGAGTTGTCTTTTACTGGGGAATTGTTTATTAATAATGACCCTGGGCTCACCGAGTTTTCAAAAACCCTCTTTCAGAAAGAACAGTCATCTGCTGCATACATTTCACTACTACCTCCTCACAGCGTGGATTTAAAAGAAAGCACCTTATTATAACAAGGACAGAAACTGGGTAGCACAGAGGTGCTTGGCTAAATGGAGCAGGGCTTTTGGCCTGAATAGATGCTCGGTGTAAATAAACTGTGGTAGATTTTCAGCTGGGTTCAGACCCAATGCAATAAGGCAAGAGAAGAGCAACACTAACCAGGTAATTTAAAAAAAAAAAAATTAAAAAAAAAGCAGGGAGGGGAGACACAGCAGTGGACTTCATAATATCACGAAGCAAAACAAAAATCTCCTCCTGGGTGTTTTTCTGAGCAGGGCGGGGAGCATTTCTCCCCCCTTCCCAAACCGATGGCCTAAAGAAGATGTCGGTGCTGTCAGGGCCTGATGAACTGCTTCCAAGCCACAGGGCAGGGCTTCACGCTGCCTTCACACGGGGAAAGTTTTCTGCGCTTGTCTGTGCAGCAGCGTGCATGCTCTCAGATTAATTCCAGCTGTGCAGTGCCTCGCTGGCAGGGTGGTTATGCATTAGTAATGCTGTCCGATTTCAGCAAATGGTCTCCCATCTCACATCTCGTACTCTTACCAGTGCTTTCTCTCACCTACACGTAGTTACACCAACCTTGATTGTCTTCTTCTATTTCCCGCCCCCTTTTGTTAACAAAATTATCTGATTGTTCCCTAACTGCTTTAACACACAACTACACTCCTCATTAACACAAAGGCCTCACTAGCTTCACCTGGAAATAGCACCAGACAAACCTGTGCTGACAACTTGGTCATTTACAGGCAGGAGACTGCAAGCACCACCCTGATGGTGCAAATTAGAAGCAACTCCACCATTGGGGCTCTTCTCTGTGTGAATCCAGACAGGATGAGCATTGTGCTTACAGCACACTGTTGCAAAGCTTAAGAATGCCTAGCCCTGATTCTTAATTTTCCAACCTGTACATCCCAACCATCCACTTACACAGAGCTGATATCCTTAAAATCTACAATCTTCATTTCTTAGCCGTGTCATTTTTACAGCTTACTTCTTACCACAGACTTATCTGCTGCAGTGGGGGCACTTAGTGGGTCATTTCATTTCTACATCAGACACCCAACAGCTCTGGGACTGTCTTCTTCCAGTATTTCAAATACTTGTTGCATCTGCCATACACACACACACACGTATATATGTGCAGCGCTTGGAAATTCATTGTAAGAACTTACACATTAAAACTGAGGTGCACATTTGTGGTGTCTTGCCACAAAGTATTCCTCGAGGTGGTTTGCCAGAGAGCTTTCCAGCTTCCTTATTTTCTGAGCATTTTATCAATCTGCATGCCAGTAAATCTTTGTTTATATCAACAGAAATATGATAATATTCACCAGAAATCTAGTAAAATTGCAAGCCATTAATTTTGCATGTTATAGAATCGTCTTCCAGCAAAGATTGTAGAATCCTAGAACAGTTTGGGTTGGAATGGATCTTAACACTCATTTCTTTCCAACTCTCTGCCATGGACAGGGATACTTTTCAGTACATCAGGTTGCTCAATGCCCCACCCAACCTGGCCTCAAATGAACAGGGATCTATCTTAAAAATATGTGAGTCAGCACTCACCATTTCATTTATTTTGCTCTTGTTTCTTTGCTCTTCCAGCATTCTCAATTTCTTCCCTTCCTAAAACTGCCAAAAAGCTGTTAAAATGTATATTTGAAACCAAATGAGAAATGAGGTTGAAAAACTCAGAAAATTGATTGTGACACCCTATTTCTATGTCCTGGCACTTCATTTTCCCAGGTTGGGGGACATTTGTTACCACAACATTTAGGAGTTGTGGGAATCAATAAAGGTAAGAAGGTTTTTAGAAAGTTGTAAAGTTGTAAAGTTGTAAAGTCTACTAGGAGACGTTCTTTGAGCTTTTATTGTAGCATCAATCTCATTACATTTTGTTGTACATTTACAACTTTACAATTACAGCTTAACTCTAAGTTTTCTGTTCTTTTCTGTTTCTAAAACCTACTTTACAGCTTTCTAAAAGCCTTTTTACCTTTACTAATTCCCAAAAGGAGTGATCACAATCAACCAGTTTAATGTGGCTCCTCAAAGACTTTCAGAAATCCTCTTACAATCAACCTTCCAGGTGTTGGCCTCTTTATGTCCCAGTTTTCCATGTAAAATGGGAATTGCTGTATGAAAATTGGGATTGTTGTGTTAAAATGGGGATTGCTGTATTGTCTTCCTTGCAACTGAACCTTCCAGAACTTCAGTGTGTAACACCGTTGTAAGACTGCACCAGGAGCTCCACATCATTAGTTTTGGAGAATTTATGAGTAGGGTTACTATGTGCTGATTTATAAACTCTTTTACAGAGCAGAGTCAGCAGCTGTGAGGCTGCAGACCATCACCCTGCTCTATGGAATCATAGCATTATGAAAAAGAATTCTTAGATCACCAAGTTCAGCCATCAACCCACTGCCATTCTCACCACTAAACCATGTCCTCACAGGCACATTCACATATTTTTTGAACTCTTCCAGGTATGGTGGCTTCACCATTGCCCTGGACATGTTTCCTAATGCCTCATCTGAACCTTCCCTGGTGAAACTTGAGGCCATTTCCCACGTGCAGGGTCTTTTTTACATCTGACTTGTAAAAAAGAATTCCATCTGTTTTGGAATAAAGGTAGAGAGAAACAATGAGCTTCTACTGCTGAGAGCTGTGGGCAGGTCTGTGTAGCTCAAAAATGCCTTAAGTATGTTCTAACTTCTGAAATAAATGTATCTGGCTTAAAAACTGCCTCTGAATTTGCATAGCAGCAGCAAAATGCTCAGGGAAAGAGAAACAGAAAGTCATAACTTGTATAATTTACCTGCCTCTTTCAAGGTCCTTCTGAAACTCAGTTTGGAGTCAACACAGCTTCAGGCAGTGCTGAGAAATCTTACCATTCTGCAAGGGAATACAATAGAGGTGGTGGGGCTTCTGTGGGGGTTCCTGTGGCTCACATATCTGTGGCTTGACAGCCATGTGGCTCTGGTTAACATTTTGGAGAGCGGTCCAAAGTGGAAAAAATGCTATAAAAACTGAGAATGTTACTGAAAATGTGCCCAGCTATTATATCTTGTCTGTGTGACTGCTCTAGGGGGCTGATCTCTCATTGTTTTGGTGTGCACATCTTTCCTTGGGGAGGTCAGCCTGCACATTTTATATCTGCTGCTGGATTGGGAACTGCAGCACATCTTCTCTTTGCAGAGGTTTCTCAGGTATTGTGTTTTGAAGAAAATGTTTGCCCACCCAGTCCATGAAGTCCACTGTGTCAGCCCTAGCCCCTTGTCTTGGTTGGTAACCTTCATATCTCCGTGTGTTTTAATATTAATCTCACAGTGTTAATCCTCCTGCCTCGTAGGTCTGAGATATTTTAGTAAGTTAGTAATGTCCATTGGCAAAATATCCAATGGCCTGTTAAATTTGCCACTGAAGCCATGCTGAGTGCCTGGACATTGCTCATGTTCAATAATATGCAAAATTAATATGTCAGTGGTTCTTTGCCTTCTTTGGAGCACGTTAAAATGCTGCCCTATTATTTCATTCTACAAGCATCCCTGACAATCATTTCTTGTGTAGATAGGAGAGTCTCTTGTGAATGGTGTCCTTTGGTTTCATTTCCATGATACAGCTTTTGAGGAAATCAGAGCTAGAGAATTATGTGTCTCTAGTAAAGGCCGATGTACCTTAGGTCAGAAATGTGTTTAGGACAAAGCCATGGCATAGGGAAAAAATATTTTTAAAATAAGTAAATATACAACCCTGCAGTGGGTGAGAAAAAAAAGAAAAATAGGTTTCTGGTATGAGATTATTGAGTGCCAAAAGAGTGAGGCTGAACTTCCTCAAGATGGCAGGAGTAAAAATATTGATAAAAGTAGTAGCAAAATAAAGTGTTCCAATTTAGTGACACTAGTTTTCTAGAAATAATTTAGAAGACTATGAGAGAAGGAAGCACAAAGAGGACTAAAGGTGAAGAGTAAAGATAAGAATGATTCATAAATTGAAGATGATATTTTTATCCCTTCTGCTGCTAAGAAATAATGCACAATGTAACAAGTACTTCTTCAAGGGCACTGGAGGAGTGCTGCACTTTAGATATTGGAAATAGAAAAGCCAAGAAGAATATGTCCAAAATCCTTGAAGGTGTGGGGTAATAGTATTTTATTTCCTTAGTAATTGCCATGTATTAGAGCTTGAATTGACTCTGAAGATGTATTCTTGTAAAGAGGAACAAAAGATTAAATGGAAGTAATCTACAAAAATGGACTGAAGAGAAGTTTTCTCATAACTGTAGGAAAGGGGAAATGAAAATAGGAGGCATGTAAGAACATATCTCCTACCTTCATTTTCTCTAACCAGGCTCTGGGCACTTTAACCTCTTTTCTAGATAAGACACCATTGTGAAATGCAATATAAAGGTTGTTGAAGGCAGTAATGAAATGCTAGACAAAGTGTGTGTCAGAGAGAAGATTTATTATTTCTATATTTATTATAAGTGTACATCTTGAACAGATCTTTGCAGGGTGACAGAGATAAAATTGGCAGTTTCTTGGTCTTGAGATTAAATGGTTTAAAACTTTGTAAAAGTGTTGAATTCAGAATTACTTTTGCAGGACATTAGAGGAGAATCAGTGTTCTTGTACTCAATGTCTTGGGTTGAGAGTTCAGCTTCCAAAATTTAGTTCATACCTACCTTGTGCATTGGTGTTGACTTGCCCAGAGGACTCCACTTTTTCTGGTTCATCTTCTGTTATGTCCAACAAGTTGTCCATGTCACCTCTCAGTTTTTTTTGATATTTCAGGGCTTGTCTTTGGTGTGAGCAAACAAAACTCCCTATGACACATAATACAAAGGAGTAAAATATTATCAATTAAATAATATCATTCATGCATCATCTCAAATTGAAAACATATTCTCCTGCTTTTTTTTTTTTTTAGACCTCTAAAATAAGGCTTGGGAGGATGAAATGGTCCAGGTAGGAAAGAGCGGGGACAGATTTTCAAAGGCACAATCACCCTTCACTCCTCCTAAGCAAGTGGGAGCAAAACATTTTCAACACCAGGGAGTACAGGACCTGTGGTGGCTCCACAGACAACATCCCAGGATCAGAATCAAAAAGTAGACCTCTATCAGTCTGTGTTTTCCCTTTAACTGACTCACCAAATCTCACAGAGACCTGACTTACTCTAGCAAGGCTCTTTTACCTTACAGAATTAGTTTTATAGAAATAAGACACATTTTTTTCTTAACCTAACCATGCAAACTTGAGCATATTGGTTTGATCACAAAATGCTAGTCTAGGGCCAAATCCTCGGCTTCCTTAAGAATTTAAACAATAATGTGCAAATTGGCCTTTGGCAACTTCTTTCTTTTGAGTATGTGAGCTGTGACCTTGATGGCAGCATATTCTGTGTTTTCCCACAATACAATTTTCATTTTTTTTTCCCTGAGTACAGAAGTCTTACTAACAGTGATGGTGAAACACAAATTGTTGGCATGCTTATCAAGAGAGAATTAAAAAAAAGTTATTGAGAAGTGTTGGTGAAGTGATTGAAAAAATTGGGCATGGAATTACAATGCCTTGCTGTGTTACAGATAGGGTTTGGGATTTGGGAGTTTTTGAATAATAATAAAGAGGTCCTGAAACACTGCAAGCTGGGTACTGTTGCATGAGAAATCAGTCTTATTTGTGAGAAAAGAAGTACAATTCCAGTTAAATTGCTCATGTTTGATGAAGATGCAATGAAATTTAACAAAAGGTACAAATCAGGGAGCAAGGAAAAGAAACCCATTCTCCACCTTGCTGATGAATAGATGGATGTCTTCTATTTTGAGGAATACTTTTCATAATCTGGTGATATCTAAAATATGGGTTTGAGATATGTATTAGAAAGAGATGTGAAATAAGTTATAGGACATCTGAAAAAAACCCCAACAAAACAGCATAAAAAACACATGAAAATACATAAAAATGCAATTATATAATGCATAAGAGGAAAATACCCTCCATATTTGCTGTTCATTATTGGATGTGCGTCCAGTGATGCCATGAAATGTTTTTCAACATATATTAAAAATGTTTAAAGCATAAAAATTCATATTAAAACATGTAGTTCTGTCCTGTGAGTGATGTGAAGCAGGAGAATGAGCTTGACAGATAAAGCAGCAATAGAGTGGAGCCCATCTGGTATAGAGGAAAATGCAATGTTAAATAATCAGAGAGGTATATGTGTTATGGTGACCGAAAAGAAAGTAGCTGTCCAAACCAGATTTTAGCAAGTTTTTGAAAAGTTGAGGATATTTCCTGAAGGTTGGATGGCTGCTGGTGAAATCCCTGCATTTGAACAGATTAGAAGAGATGACTCAGTAAACTCATTACTCAGATGCCAGTCTGATGAAACTAGAGAAACATTTAATTCAGGACTCAGTCAAAAAAATAATTAGAGGCTGAAAATAGAACTAATGCTGGTCAACATGTTTATATGGAAGTAGTTATAGTCAAACATAATTTCTTTGACAATGTTGCAAGTCTGGTTAATGAAAAAAATGGTGTTGACATAATATACTTGAATTTCTCCAATGAATTCGATTTAGTACCACATGACTTTTAGATTAAAAACTGGCTTATTATATTGAATTAACAGGGCACACATTAGATGGATTAAAGCTCCCTGTCTGACAGGTCTTGAAACAGAGTTTTTAATGTGTAGAAATCCATGAGTTGAGTTGCTGCTAATGCAGTCCTCAAGGGATTAGGGTCTTAATCCAGCTCTCTTGAGCATTTTTATCAATGAGATAAATCTTTATCAGTAAAATCTGAAAATGCCACAATGGTTTTAAGTTGACCAGTAATAAGTGCAGTAATGAGAGAAATGCCTAACCAGAGGTTCAACATCTATTAAAGCTCATAAACAAAACAAAATGTGCAACACCCATCAACAGAAACTATCAATCAAATTTATAAGATAGAAGACACTGAAAAAGAAAAGCTAGTGGAAATTAATCTCAAAAATAGGAAATATTGGACAATGACTGTCTCAATGTGGGATTTAGGATTAATATTAGAATAAATATGGTCTCAGAAAATACTGAGAACCAAATATCATGGAAAATATGCAATATTGTCACTGTTATAATTATAGGATTGTTTTTAAAGGAAATGTTTTCCAACTTTTCAGACAAAATGACACTTGGAAAGAAAATTGGCAATTTCTTCTTCAAAAAATGTCAATACAAAATATTAGATATTTCCAAATATTCTTTCAGCTCTCTTGGCCACAAAATTTATGTTGATTTTGACCACACTTCATGAACAACTCACATCCCTCTGGACCCATATTTTCTTGATGGGTTTGTTGGGATTTTTGTCCTAATGAATGTACCCATTCAAAAAACACTCATTCATCTATGATCATTACTCAGCATTGTTAGAAAAGCTGGGAAATGTCTTGTGGCTTCTTGAAATAAAATGGAGTAAGAGAAGGAAAGCAGATGGAGGGCAACTATTATCTATTTCTGTTTGGGAAAAGAAGCCTTCCCATGTGATTTTAGTAGGGTGTGTTTAGTAGCTAGTGACGTGGGGAAATTACATAGCAGTGGAACAGGCAGAAATGGTATTTAATTTTCAATACACAATTTATAAAAATGCTCAAGAGTTAAAAGTAAGAGAAATTCAGACTTGAAATTACACCAAATTTTCTACCAATGGCAGTTGCAGCATATTGTATCTGTTCTTCAGCCAACATGGCAGATTTCCTGTTATTTGGAATCCTTAAGGTGTCTCTCTAAAAATTGTTTGTTTTAGTCTACCTTCAGGAAAAAGAAATTCATACAACACACCTTACATACAATAGATCACCTTTATCTGTCTTTTAAGGCACAGAAGCTAGAAAATGAAGTAAAATCAAGCTAAAATAATCTCAGCATTTAAAAATAAAGAAAATTGTATTAAAAAAACCCTCTCAGAATTAATGGAACCTTTTGTAAAAAGGTTTGAATTTAAACTTTCATAATTATACTCTAAGGTCATGTCAGATAATTTAGAATGCTTTAGATTTCTTCTAAAAGAAAAACTAGAGTAACTCCCAGCTCAACCTCTGAAACTCCCTCTAGAGCATCAGTGATGTTCAGCTACCATTTCTCTCCCTGCAGCTGGGGTAAAACCCCTCTTTCTGCCTGTAAATGCTCTGACCTTCCCCTGAAAATGCTGGTCTGATGCCACATGGCTCCCCTTACCCTCGGAACAGTCTTTTGTAATTGTTTTATTTCTCGACACTGTCTATTTTAAATTCTAAGTCATTTTTCTAAAGGCACCCCTGAGCACATGCACCATGCATCCAGTTTGGTCATTTTATTACACATGCATGCAGTTATACACATTTCACTTAATCTGGATCCCAGCAAGGATGTGCTGGTGGGGAATGTGAAGCTCAAAGACAGACTGGGCTGGGACATCCTGGGCTGATCCCCCAGCATGGGCAGCAGGGCAGGGGGGATCCTGCCCCTCTGCCCCTGTGCTCAGGTGAGACCCCACCTGCAGAGCTGCCCCAGCCCTGGCTCCAACAGCACAAGGACATGGAGCTGCTGGAGCCAGTCCAGAGGAGGCAGCAAGGTGATCAGAGGGATGGAGCAGCTCTGCTGAGAGAGTTGGGATTGTTCAGCCTGCAAAAGAGATGTCTTTGGGGTGACCTAAATGTGGCCTTCCAGTACCTGAAGGAAGCTTGCAAGGAAGGTGGAGAGAGACTATTTACAAGGACCTGGTGTGACAGGACAAGGGAGAATGGCTTGAAACTGACAGAGTAGGTTTAGACTGAATATGGAGAATAATGAGTTACTAAGCCACTATCCATCATATTTGAGTAGTTGTAGAAGGGATGTGGTGAAGTCTGCACTGACTGGAGAAGGGAAAACATTGCCCTCATTATGAAAAAGGGAAAAGACCCAAGGGAGCTGGGAGGACCCGAGGAACTACAGCCCAGTCAGTCTTACCTCGGTGTCTGGCAGGACCATGGAGCAGTTTTTGCTGGAAACTCTGCTAAGGCACATGGAACATAAGGAGGTGACTGGTGACAGCCAACATGGATCCACTGAGGGGAGATTGTGCCTGGCACATTCAGAGGCCTTCTCTTTTGGGGTTGCAGTGTTAGGGGATGATGGAAGGGCATCTGATTTCATCAACTTGGACTTCTGCAGAGCATTTGACTCTATGCAACATGAAATCCTTGTCTCTAAACTTGAGAGACATGGATTTGACAGATGACTCGAGTGGATAAGGATGGTCTCACTTAAAGAGTTGAAGTCAACAACTCAATGTCCAAGAGGAGGCCAGCAGTCAGTGGCATTCCCAAGGGTTAGGACCGGGACTGGTGCTGTTTAACAGCTCTGTTGCTGATGTGGGCAGTGGGATCAATGCCCCCTCAGCATAATTGCCAACAGCACCAAGCTGTGTGCTGAGGTCACACACTGGAGACAAAGGATGCCATCCATCCAGAGGGACAAGGACAGGATGGAGAGAAACAGAATGAGAGAGGTTTGAGGTTTGAGAATGTGCAAACCTCAGGAAATCCAGCAAGGCTGAGTGCAAAGTGCGCCTGGTTTGGGGCAATTCCCAGCACAGATACAGGCTGAGCAGGGAATGGGCTGAGAACGACAACAAGGAGAAGAACTTGAGGATGTTGTTTGATGTGAGGCTGAACACGAGCCAGCCATGTGCCCTTGCAGCCCAGAAACTCTCTGTGTCCTGGGCTGCACCCCCAGCAGTGTGGGCAGAAGGGCAAGGGAGCATCCCAACCTAGTGGAAGGTGTACCTGCCCATGCCAGTGGGGTTGGAATGAGATGATCTCTAAGATGCCTCTCAGCCAAGACCATTCCATGATTCTCTGTTCCTATGTGGCTCATTACGTCACACTGTCTTGTGTCTGACACGTTAATTTATTTACTAGCTCCATAACTCAGCAACTGATCCATTGAAACGTGGCAAATAATTTTTTGCTTCTGTTTCTTTAAAGAACATTGTAATGCAGAAGTATCTGGACAGGTTGCAATACCCTATTTTGATATTCTTTCAAACCTAAGTGATACTGCTACTGTCTGAAAATGTGTTGTGGATACTTGGCAGGTACTTTTTTCTTCCTTTTCCCTATTGTATACATGGTGAGTTGTGGACTTGGAGGACGATGTTTTTGACAGATAAAACTCCCATCAGAGTCCATGCCTTGTATTAATTCATAGTGATATTTTGATACAATTGTTTAAAGAAAGAATCTGTGAGAAAGAATTTTTTACTATAAACACCAGACAAAATTCGAATGACAATCACTCAAATCTTAATTCAGTGTAAATACAAATATCTATTTAATCCCACGTTGATTTAGTACACCAGAGAAGCAAAGTACTTTTCTATCCTATCCCTGTTTTCATACTGTCAGATATAATACAGCGTTTTGGTGATAATCAATACAATTTTTCAAAAATTGTGTGTACATTAGGTTGCCTAGAGAGGTTTTGAATACCCCATCCCCGGAAGTGTCCAAGGCCAGGTTGGATGGGGCTTGAAGAAAGCTGGTCTAGTTGAAGGTGCTGCTGCCCATGGCAACTGGATGATTTTTAAGGCTCCTTCCAACCCAAACCTTTCTGTGATTCCATATCAGCCATTTCCAGTTCTTCCTTTCTCAAGGCACTTTATGTTGTTCTTTGGTTGTTAGCAGCTTGGTTAGTCCACCTGCAAAACAAAACATGGAACAGCAAGACAGAGGGAAGCTGTTGAATATAAAAGCTTCCTAAAACATGTACAGAAAATATTAAACCTTCTGAAAGTTCTTGAGGAAGTTTGAATATTGAGAGCAGGACTTGATAGGATGTTTTTCTTCTTTTTCTTCCCAAACCTGGGAGAGACAGTTTTGTGACATACAGAGCTATTTCATATCTGTAGTGCAAAATCTGTTATCTTCCACTGATTCCATCTCAGAATCTACTGCTCCTTTCTGAGGCAGGATTTTTATGCTGTCACAGCTGTCTGTGGCAGAGGTGGTCCCAGTGGTTTCCACTGTAAATGACATTATTTCTCAAAATATGAATTCAATGCCCAGTGGATGGTGCCTGAGTCTGTCTTTACAAGAGAACAAACCATTCAGTTATAGATGGGCTTATTCCCTGATTCTTCTCTCCCAGACAGTTACCAACACATTTTGGCTGTTGGCAATATTTCACGGGGACAGCAGAGGTGCCCACTCTTGGATTTGTTTGAGTTGCAGTGGAAACTTCTGCTCATAACTAAGTATTCCCTTGATGTTTTCCATTACCAGTGCAGCAGAATAGCCAAAGTTGCTTTGTCTCTGTTTTATCCAGTTTCATGTTCAGTTCTTGTTTATAACTTGTTTGGTTCGGTCTTGTTCTGTTTTGTTTATAACTTCCTATGCAACAGTCTCACTCTTTCCTTTTATATTGTGACCACCAAGTTGATCTTCTCCAGCTTTACAACAAACTTTTGATCTCAAAAATTCACTTTATTTTGTGTTCTGAGATGAATTGGTGCAGTGCATAAGAGGTTAAGACAAGGATGAGCTAGAGGTTATTGTAAGTCTGCTCTGACTACTGGAGTTAGCTGAAATTCCTCCTTTCAATGCAAAAGCTGATAAAAAAAATAAATTTCACCTTTAATTACGCCAGAGACCAGAGGCTGTATTAGCTAGGAAAGAATATTTCCCACTCAAATCAATACGAGTTTTTGAGAGGTGAGAAAAACATACCCAGCAGCCAGTCTATGCTGTTTATAATAACTAGGATGTGTGTGTACCTCTGTATTAATATTGCTCTGTGCTTTTTCAGTTTCTTTTTGTTCGTTCCTCAGCAAGGACAAGGATCACCACATGGTACCATGTGTGCTGTGTTACATAATGATGATTCACCCCCCAGAGGTAGCATAGGGCTGGAAATGATGAAAAGGCTATGCCAAGTTAACAAACACTCTGCACACATTAAAATGCAGCTGTGAGTTTCCACATAGATATCTGGGGGGGGGGAGGAAAAGAGAGCGATAGATACATGTTGATTTATTTAACAGGTTGTCCAGCCTATGTGTAAAATCTTTGTGACAACAGAGTACATCTTGACATCCTGCAGCTATCCCTCAGCTTACTCATCTCCTACTGGGAAATGCACTGTCCTTGTTCACTGCCACCTCCTCTTTCCACAGATATACATTTGCAAGTTGTCTTCCTTTTGTAAAAAATAAAAAGTAAATCAGGCATGAAAGCCTTTTTCAGGTTTATTGCCTTAATTTATAACTTAATACATTCTTCTTTTGCACGTGTTCTGAGCTGCTTTCTCTCCTTTAAGCATCGTAGCAGCTATAAGCAAGCAGTCAAAATCTGAAGTACCTTTTTCTGATAATGAGTTTCTTTGCTGGTTAAATAAGGGTGTTGCAGGCTGTAAACACAGTACAGACAAAATAATGTTGCTTCCTAAAAGGTCTTCTCATGGCAAATAAGGTATCCCTGGCCAAACTCATCTGGTTTGCTTCAATTGATGAAGAGAAAGCCAATGACAGTTAAGAAGTCAGAGGGATATCTCCAGATCTGCTGAGAGTTTTGTTAAAAAATTATTTCATTCAAAATAAGATTAGAGGAAAAGAATGAAAGGGGATTTCATCCAGATGGAAATGTGTTTTTGAACGAATTCTGTTTATGACAATATTTTCCCGGTTTTCGTCAGCTTTTGTCATCTGTTTAGTTTATTTGTTGTCTGACAACCTTTGAAATAAGATGTTTGCACAAATGTGAAAACTTTCCATTGCCTGTTTTCCATTGCATTCAAAAATTATTTAAAAAAGAAAAAAAAAAGAAAGGAAGAAAGAGTTATGTGATCTAGAGGTTTTCATAGTCCTTAGATTTTTACATTGAACACAGCTTTCTTGGACTCAGGAAACAAGTTCATTCCTATGACAAAGAGCTGACGAGGAAGGTATTATTGAAAAAAAAGACTGAAAAAGGGGAAAAAGGAACTGTAACACTTCATAAAGCAAGCAGAAAATCAATCTGTTTGCACACTGTTACCTCCCACATCACTGGCCAGCCACTGCCCAGGGCACAAGGGCTCCTGCAGGATGCAAGTGGCTTTACAAGCAAAAATATGTGCAAATCTAAAAATTCACCAGAACTGTGTTCATCTCCTCCAGCCCCAGGCAGGTGCATGGGTGTACCTGGAAGCTTTAGCCAGCATAGCAATGTAATATTGGAAATGGGAGCCAAAGCCACAGCAGAGCTGCCGTTGGTCCGCATGGTGGTACAGAACCCCTCATGGAGATCTTTGGATGAAGAGCAGGATGTTTTCCACAAGCCACATTCATATGAGCATGATCCACTGGTGAAAATGGTTATGTTACAAATGTGGACAAATAGTCTGTGAAAAGAGCAGAAGCTCAACACCCAGACCACAGCAGACATCTCGTTTCACTGCTGCAATACCTTTGAAGCAATGTCTGATGCTTCAACAGTGAATCCCTCTTTCTTTCAGGTGAGAGAAAAGCTACACGTCAGTCCCATGAGTTCAAATCAAAGATTCTTGTTGAGTCTTTGCTTCCCTCCTCAGCTGCAACAGAAAGATTGATGACAGCACTGGTGCAATGACAACCATACAGGATTTAGACTCTTCTTACATTTTCCAGAATGCAAAACTTAAGTTTCCACCTGAAAGCATCTTACAGTTTCAGATTTTTGACAGTGTGACTGGTTATCTAGTGTGGATTTTGCATCTAGACTTTGTGTGCAGAACTGTATTAAGCTTAGTCCACAGTGTCTGTGTTGAGAGGAATGTGGAAAACATGGAAGACGTGATTTTACTTCTGTACTTATTTATACTCTTTTCTATTCTTTTTGATAAGTAGAGAGTGAAAGACTGCAAGGGCATTCCCTCATAAAGTTAAAGTAGGTTCAAGTTTCTAAATCTGTGCTCTCTTTCACTAAACCTTACTGTTTTAAGAAAAGGAGGCTCCGGGGGGACCTTGTGGCTCTGCACAACTCCCTGCCAGGAGGGGACAGCCGGGGGTGTCGGGCTCTGCTCCCAGGGAACAGGGACAGGAGGAGAGGGAACGGCCTCAGGCTGTGCCAGGGGAGGTTTAGATTGGAAATTTGGGAAAATTTCTTCAGCAAGAGGCTTTATTAAACACAAAAACAGGCTGCCCAGAGTAGTGGTGGAGTCCTGCTCCCTGGAGGGACTTAAAGCTATGGGGAGGGTGGCACATGGGGACATGGATTAGTGGTGGGCTTGACAGTGTTAAATTGATGGTGAGAGTTGATGATCTTGAAGGTCTTTTCCAAATGAAATGATTCCATAATTTTTTAGTTTGTGGCTACACTATCACCCCAAAAACATGAAGTCCTTTACTTCGATTAAAAAAAAAAAAGGTCTAAGAGCTTTGAAGTTCTTTGAGCTGCTGAGCCCTCAAATCCAAAACCATCTTTCACCCCATTATCCATGTTCCTGCATTCATGACCAAGGGTGAACCACATGAAGGAAGATAGACTACATCTGTAATGGGATTAATGGAGATTTTAATGGGTAATTTATGGCTGATCAAATACATTTGAATCGGATGCCAAGCCAAAATATTCTAGCAGACATTTAAAGGAAAATAATAATGACAAAAACTTTCATTTCCATTTATAATCTACCTTTGCTTGACCTTAATCAGTTAGTTTATACAATATTTATAGCAGAAAAAATCCTTCCTATATCTTTTTTAACTAGTTCCAGTGTAAGCCTAGTGGGTGCAAAAAGGAAATAGTAATAATTAATAGAGAGTTTTGAAATAGTCAAAGGGAAATTCAAAGGTTTCAGAATCTGATCTTTCTCCATTGCTTCAATTTTGCAAAATTATTCTGTCTTGGCAGAATTTCCTGGTTTTTTTTTTTTTT
>VXAX01002202.1:525020-554312 GCA_013399835.1 Leptocoma aspasia
TTTTTTTTTTGGGGGGGGGGTTGGTTTGGTTTTGTTGTTGTTGTTGTTGTTGTTGTTGTTGTTTTCTTTTGTCATTCCAAAAATAAGAAAATTTTCATTCTCACATTCTCATCTCTGTTTTTGAGCTTAAGCTGGTCATGATCAGTTTTCACAGCACAACATCCTAGGCACAATTCTAAGTCATAAAAACAAGTATTTTAGGGATGTAAAATTCACCAGTCTGAAATGGACGCTCAGAAATATGCCTTTTTCTTTGAAAAAAACAAATAGTGCTACATAAAAGCTTTGGATTGCAGTATCTGGATAAAGACTTGTAAACTCTTTGTGTTGTAAAGAATCAAACTAAACTTTTCTCTGTTCTTGACCCTGTCACAATAGTCTATGAATATCCTCAATTTTATTTAAGTCTTTGCAGTCTAGATGAAGTCTGTGAAAATGAGACAGTTGAGATAACTGAAAAACAGGCCTTGAGCCTTTGATGAATACTATACATCCTGCAGTTGGCTTTATCCTTGATATATTGGTGTTTTAAAGCGTGCTTACAACCAGAATATCCTGAGTTGGAAGGGACCCACTAGGATCATCAGAGTTCAGCTCCTGGCCCTGCCCAGGACAGCCCTGGTTTGTTGACGTTAGACAAAACATCATGGGATGTGGATACAGAACGAAAAATCTTATTCTCTCATCACCTTCCTACGTTATAAACTCGTCATATTGGAGAGCCCTCTGCACCACCCCTCTGCCAGTCCACTGAAAGCTTTGTTTGGCTTTAGACTGTAGAGAAAAACAAAACACGTGCTTCAAGGAAAATCAAATTTCTGGGGAAAATAAATAGAATTCTGTGAAAGTCAAGACGTGGAGAATTTAAAAGGATCTGAATTATTGTCCCTTTCAGGGCACAAGAAAGCAGACCACGATGATTATGCAGTTGTCTTTCCCAACCCATGTTAACCCAAAGTCATGTCATGACCCCTTCACTGGGTGTCCCAGGACCTGGCTCTTCCAGGGAGGAGGGGCACTCTGGAAAAAGTGTGGGAAGTGGAATGATAGGTACGTAGGGGAAATCTAGGGGATAGCCTACCTGACTCCATAAGAAACTGGACTCATGCTGCTCATGGAACAAGTTGTTGGCTCAAAGTTTCTGAAGCAGGAAAGAGTAATCCCACAGCTGTTCTCCTCATGGGAGGTCCCTGCTTTGCTTGCTACATCCCAGCCATCACAGCCCTGGGAAAAAAGAGACTTTGTTTTGATTTTTTCAGATTTTTAATTACATTGTTTATCATTCCACAGGAGATAAGAAGTGCCCAGAGTGAGGGGATCCTTTTAGTTTTCTTATTTATTTTTCTTCAGTGCTTCCTCCCTTATGAATAGTACCACTTCAAGTAAAATAAAATTCCCCCTTTGGTCAAACACACTGGAATTTTGTTGGAAACAAAGCATCTGAAGTTGTTTCCATCTTATTTCCTTCTCTCTAAATGGTTTGCCCACACATTTTAGGAAGGCAATCCCTTTCATGTCGCATAGCACATCCTCACTGGCAGCTACAGTGTTGCACTTTATTAGAGCATTTTTTCCCCCTAGATATAATGGCACCAATTAAATTACCTTGCAGCCTGACCTTAATCTGGCAGGAATGATTATTCCATGAAACAGTTAGGGCTCTAATTGACATGAAGTGCCTGCAAAATATGTCTTTTGCAGCAGACCCTGTCAAAGTCACATTGATATGCTAATACCTATAGCTGGCAGAATCACTTCATAAAGAGAGACACTGAAAATTGAATTATTTCAATTTCAGTACCTAGGAATCTAGTGATCTGTCTGTATATGGAACTAAGTAGGTGCAGTACTTTATATGGGTAAACAGCTGTACTAGGGCGTTGCTATGGAAACTGCTTGACTCATGACAATTGTGTTAGTGATGAAGTCATTAGTGGTGTGAAATGTACTTTGAGGTTGTCAAGTGTACACTCCAGGAATATTTCAACAGTATTAGTGGAGCCTTTTCATTTGCATAATTTAGGCTTTCACATGCGATCTCGTTACGGTGTGGGGAGATGGGATGCCACAGCAGTGGCAGCAGGGCTCTGGTGTGGTTCTGCAGCTAAAGGCAGTCAGTCCCTGCATGCACAATAAACCTCTCTCTGTAACAGAGCCCTCCCTTCCCTGCCTTTTTTTTTTTTTTTCTTCTTTTCGTTCCTTTTTTTTTTTTTTTTTAATCAAAATGTTTTGAGCCACAGGGCTCTTCAAAGGATGAACTCCTTAAACTTTTATGGTGCCAAGTTGACTTTGAGCGTCTGGACCTCTGTTGTTTCTTTTTACTGCAATTGCTCCGGATGTACTCCAAAGAAAGCACAAGTGGGTTCAGGATCATAGGGGGGCTACTTTTTCCTCGTCTCTGCTATTCACTATTTATTACAGTTAGTGTGATTTCCTATGCTATAAAGCTGAATGATGAATCCCAGGGCTTTCCTTGGAGTCATATGTCCTTTCTTCTAGTTTTAAGTATTTCAGACTATGCAAAGCTCGCCCTTTTTTTCTGCTGGCAGGGGGATGCAAAGAAGATCTTAGCAGGTCTTTGACAAGATGTCTGAAGGGACTCCTCTAATTTTCATGGACCCTTTGGCAGTAGGGTGCTGGCTAATGCTGGGTTTATTCCTTTGCATGTTCTCCCCCTTCTTCTGAGCAGGCAGGCAGGGAGGGAGCACAGCTTCCATTTCTGCTTGCTGGAGGGACACAACTTCTGCCATGGCAGTCACCTATGAGGCCCACTTCCAAATAAATACTAATGGTTCCCTGGGTGACATAGCCCCAGAGGATGGTCTGGCACTGGAACAGGCTGCCCAGGGAAGTGGTCACAGCTCCAAGCCTGTCAGAGTTTAAGAAATATTTTGGACAACGCTCTCAGGCATATGGTGGGATTCTTTAGCCCTGTGCAGGGCCAGCAGTTGGACTTGATAATGTTTGTGGGTGCCTTTCAACTCAGAATATTCTACAATTCTATGAATCTACAAATTTCAAAAAAAGAATAAAAGGGAAAGAGCACTTGTTTAGTTTGCATGTGCACATATAAGCATGCACGCACACACACACACACACACACACACAGATGCAGAAGATGTCACCCCTAGCAGGAGATCAATGCAAGAGCTCAAGATTTTTGCCCAGATAAGTTAGCAGCCTGTTAATACCAGACCTCATGAGTTGATCTTATTTCTTTACAGGGTCTGATCTATTGAAATGCAATCTAATGCTGTATGTTCACTCTATATGTTCAGCCTAATACTGTATAATCACCAGCCTCTTATGTATTAATTACAGCTTAACTTTACAATTGGGATGAGCAGAAAAGTAAGCATGAAATCAAAGCTGGATTTGATTTGCATACTTTGACAGGATCTTTACTAGTCAAGGGTATCTTTAATATTGTATTTAAAGTGTGTTCTGTATGTGAGGTACTGGAGGAGACATTTCAGCAGACTCTGGTAGCATGATAACAAACTATTTCAAATCCTTACTAGTTTGAAGAGATTTGAGCTATTCACAGAGTTCAATGTCCTTCTGAATTTGTTTTCCTGTCCAGTGTCCCCTGCTTCACCTGAAAAAAAGTCTGCTTTTCCCCTTGAAAAGAGGTATTAATTCTTTTAATGATGACAGAAAACTCCTCTTTCTTCTTTCTTTCTGAAAATCCAAGATGATCTATTGGTGATGGTAGGCTAACTGAAAAGTGAATAGGACAGGAAGATGAGACTCTTGTACTTTGACACAACCACTCCATATTAAGAAAAAAAAATTGTACATCAAACTTCATACTGAAATCCTCCATTTCTTTCAAACCTAGTTCCTGAAGCCATGTTTTACACATTGTTAGTTGGTTTTTTATTCCTTATTCACGGACCCCTTAGGATTTTAATATTTTGGGCCAGCCAGGACAGAAAATTTCGTATAGCAGATCCCTAAATTAACTTCCTTCCATTGCAGTATAGGAATGCTGAAATCATCCCCAGAGAGCTGGCTGGAGAAATTAAAAATATCTTCATAGTAAACTGTGATCAAAAAACCATGCCATTTTGGCATTAGTCATTCTATGATTCCTCCATATGTTTTGTGCAAAAAATTCTCTACATTATTTTTTTTAACAACAACCACAACAACAACACAGACAGAAATTTTTGAGTTATCCTTCAGGGTCCTATCCAAGCATAAGCCATTAGATGGATTTGAGATCACTGACTAGATCTTTACATACAGGATGGCCTAAAGTCCTAAAGGCAATTTAACCTTGAGATCTCCTGTGTGGGGATATGTGGTTTACAGGGAGCTGCTGTGAACATCCAGGTTCACAGAAACCACTTTTCTGGGAGACAGATGCTGTCAGTTCTTTCACATTCACACAAACAGGGAATGCCTCCAAGTGTCAAGAACCTATCACTAGGATAAGATGATCAGGAGATTGAACAGGGAGCAAAACTGGCTGTAAACCATATTTAACTCCTGTGTATTTGAAATTGCAGTGGATAAGCTTTAGGACACAGATTAATGGTTTATGTCTGAGTTGTGGCTGGCCCCAAAAAAGTTGTCTTTACAGAGGATTGCATATGTAAAAAAAAGCCTACTTAGGTCTCAATTTCTCGGAGACAAGGAGAGCCCCATATTCACTGCTTCAGCCATATGTTGAAGTTCCTTGTCATCATTAAGAGGTAAAACTGATTCATTTATTTCGGGGTCCACATTCTGAATTAAAGATTTGCAAGGGGGAAAAAAATCAAAAAACAACAGGTTTGAACATATATGGTTCATCTGTCCTCTCAGATGGATTGAGAATGATGTCAGAGGACTTTTTCTATCACAGAATCCTGTGGAGAAACTATGGTGCAAAACAGAAAGCAATTCAGTTCTGATTTTGTGTGGCTAACACACCTGATGTGAATGGAGGTTAATCAGCAGTGGTTGCTCCTTGCATAGGTGCATGGGGGTCTCCTACAGGTTCCTTGCTGGCACAGACTCAGATAGGCAACACCACCCTTGAAGTCACATTTTTGACTTACAGATACATCTGTAAACTCCTGAAGCCAGCCAAAGATTTTTTCTGGATTGGAGCTTGGTGGCATGGGGGATTTTGAGATTGCTTCCTCTTCCATTTCTTGCAAAAGCTTTACAACATTTTAATTCTTTCTTGCTGATACTCTGCTGTCTCTCAGGCCATTTTGAATTTGGCTTTGGTTTAGCACAGCAACAAGCCAGGGCTCAGCAAAGAGAAGAGAGGATGTGTAAAAAGGGAGAGAGACTATGTTGTGATGGACAAATAAGAGAAGCACTCCAAACTAAAGACTTCAGGCAGGTATGAAATGACATGTCTGGCAGGTTTTTTCAGGCTTCCCCGTCAGTGGAAACCTGATGGGTGAGTGGAAGTGAGCAGAGAGAAACTTGATCATCTTTGTTCAATCCTCCAGAGGAAAGCTCCCCGCAGCACTGATGTGGGGTTTTTTTTTTTCCTCCCTAGAAGAAGCAGTAGCAGAATGTTAACAAGCTTCATTTTCTATTCCCTACAACGAGGAAGTGACCTTTGCCCACTTCCCTGGCTGTTTGTGCTCTTGATGCTGATAAAGCCAGATTTTCACAAGACAGACCTGGGTAATTTTCATGGCTGCCACACTATTGCAAACCAATTAGCAAGCCAGCTTGATAGGGTAAGGTTGTGGAGATGCTCATGGCTGCTTTAATAAAGTTTCCTGTGTATCAGTATGATACTATTGATTTTTCTCCCTTTGGACCCAAAGACTAAAGTTCATGCTCTGTAGCAGATAAAATGAAAACTGTGGAGATTCCATAGCATGTATACTAATTTAACCTTTTGGAGAAGAAAAAAAAAAGAAAAGAAAAAGACTGCTATACGCAGTGTTCCTTTTGCTTTTGTACACATTATTTAAAATTAATGTAAATAGGATTGTGCTGATGATTCTGGTGGCCTAAAGGTCACTGTGGATTACAAATTGAGTCACCAGCTGAGAGTGAGGCAGTTTGCAGGGACACAGAGGAAATTATGATTCCCACAGGGCAAGGTAGACAGACAAAGGGATGTGGGAAGGACAAAAGCAAAGAGACCGAGGGCCCCTGTAAAAGCCACCACTGCTTGACGAGTTTGTGCCCCCCGGTTGAGACATTCACTCACTGAGAAGTGAATTTAAGCCACTCTGCCACTTTGTTGTGCCAAAACTCTTCCTGGAGAGATTCAGCACTTGCCTGCAGTGGTATTAAAGGGAGAGTGATCCCAGCTGGAAAGGGTGGACAGACCACACCAGGCCATCATCGTTTCGTGTAGCTGATTGTCTGATCTTAGTGGAGAACAGCTGGAAGCTGGCACTGCTGAGCAGGGGAGGGCATAGCCTAAGGGACAGCAGCAGCCTGAAGCACTCACAAGGCTGGCACTTGTTTTTGGGCTCCTGGGCCTGGTTTGTGTGGACTTAGTTTCTGCCCTTCCACAGTTCCTCCAAGACCAAACACTTAAAAGTCGTGAGCACATCTCCATAAGTTTTGAGAGAAAAAATAACAAGGGTTTGGTTGTTTTTTTTGTTTTTTTTTTTTTGTGGGACTGGGGGTTTTAGGACAGCTTTTTGCCTTTATCTTTAATCTCCTTTCGTAAACACAAAATCTATAATACAATTTAAAGAGAGAAAGAAAGAAGACTTGGGAGCTTTGCTGTGATGTAGTGTTTTCTTGACAGTTTGTGGACTTCCTCCCAAATTAGGCTGAACTCTAAACCACATTTTCCCTTACTTTTCAGTTGTAGGAATCCAAAGGAATAAAAAAATTGCTTGCTTTGTACAAACAGAAACATTTTGCTTAATGCAATCCATTTATTTTTTTTATCCTGCTGTCTGAAAACTCACTTGCCTGAGCACTTTTCCAAAGAACTGAATTAATTCTGTGTTATAATGAGTGCTCCAGTAGGTAACTGGTTGGCACAGGGCCAGTTTTACAATCTACAATGTAACAGAATGTATTGTTTAATGCCATTAATAATAATTGTGAACTCTGTGGATTTGGGTAATTCCTATAAGATATTTTTTCCATAAACAAACGTCCAATTTCCAGCTGCTGAGTAATCCTGTTCTATATATTTCATTCTGCTTTGTGGCTGTTTGCTGCAGATTACTTTCTCAAGTTTTGAGCATGAAATGCCTCTCAGTGTGAATAAACCTGTAAATTTGTATTGAACATAGTCTTGCATTTGCCTCGTGCTGCTTTATGTTCAGAATGGTCAAAAGGAGTAAACTGCCTCCATTGACTTAATTTTACCTATGTTGAGAAGAACAAAGTGGGAAACATCTTCTGGCCTGTCCCCATTTTCAGCTTTTGATGGGAGCCTGCCATTTACAAAAGCCAGTGGAGGCCTCTTTAATTTCTTTTAAAAGAAGGATTTTACAGCCTGTGGCTCTCTGGGGAAAGGAGTGCATACTTCTTGTGTCTCTGCAATGTGGCATGCTACTTGGGGAATGCAGGAAAATTACACAGGTGCAGTGTGGGGTCTGAGAGCTGCCTGTCCAGAAAATGGAAATACAGTGTTCAGTGCAGGGGAAATGCAGTGTACACTATTTTGAAATAGCAAACTGTATGGAATCTTTATGTAAATCTGTATAGCCATGGCACTTATGTAGTTCATCCCTGCACTGAGAATACATGAGCTAAGGGAAAGCTTGTTCTTTATTTTATTGATCACTCAGGTAAAGTTCTATATTAAAAGGCATATTAGGCATAACTCCCTTGTTTATTCTTTTGGTTTACAATCAAATCTCCCAAGACAGCAAGGAATCAATCTGCCTTGCACAGGGTGAGCTCTCAGAGTAAAATGGGACACTCCCTAGATCAACTTTGTTCTTTGCCTTGGACTTAACTTCTTTGAAGAGCTATGACCTGTATCTGCACCAAGAGCATAGGGGAAGGAAGATTCCTGTCTGTCACTTTGAATCTGACACTGTGCACTGGAGTAAGTCTAGTTTTCAGGAATATTCATCTGTGCTAGGATACATCCTGGTGTGGGGTGGTTGATCTGCTAAAGCTTTCCAAAGAAAGCTCAGGAGCCTCTGATGAAATACAGGGTATCCTGAAAGGATATTGATGACTCTTTACAGTATATCCTGAAACTGTATTGAGAGCTCATTCTTTTTAAGGCTTCTCCTTTCCTCTGTTGCCAAGCATGGCATAAATATTTTACAGATGTTCTTGGATTGTTAAAACACATATAAAGCTGTACTTGGACCACCTACAAAGGAGAAAAGGAAACACTTGGAGCTGAAGGGGATGAAGTGGCCGTGGTTCTTCACAAATATACAGGTTCAGTGGCACTTGCTAACTGCTGCAGTTAAGGACTTGAGGGGGTGCACAAGGACAGGGCAAATCCATTGAGTCAGGGCTCCCTCCACAACATCCCAACCAGAACCATAACAGGAACAGCCATTTACCCAGAGCACCACCTTTTGGTTCAGGCGCTGTTTGCAATCCCCGTGAGAGAGATGAAGCAGGAGACAGGCTGAGTTCTTCCTTCTTTCTGCAGTGTCACAGTTCTCAGCTACACAGAACAGCTACTTGGGTGTAACAAAGGTGAGTGCACCCATATTTCTGGGGGTCTGGGCTCAGTCCTTACCAAATAGTGATGTTTAGACACCAGAAGAGAAATTAAAAGTGGTCTCATCATCCTGTGCTGGTGTCAAGTTGCTGAAGGGCGTGAAGAGAGAGTGCTCCCCAAGAGCCATGTGTCCCAATGTCCTGGGAAGTCAGCACAAAGACAGCCATGGGCCAAGGAATGGACACTTCCATGCAGAAGGATGCTCAAGATTGATGAGACTTTATTTGTGATCCATCAACCATCTTGTGCAAACAGCTGCTGTGAGATGTTTGCACTTCTGCTGGCTGGGTTACTTTGGCTAGCAGAAAATTCATCTGGAGCCTCTAAATCACTGAGAGCTGAAGGGAAAGCCAAGGGAAAGTTTGACTTTAGAGTGCACACATGACTCACCTGCATCACAAAGCAAATATTGTCTGGGCTGGCTCATTTTTCCTTGACATGCTACAAGGACCAGAGGGTCTTTAAGGAAATACAAAATAATGTATTTTGTATTTATGGATCCTCCTCTTCCATCACACCCAAGCAATAGGGCAAGCTAGCCAGATAAAAACAAAACAAAACAAAACAAACAAACAAACAACAAAAAACCCCAAACAAACAAAAAAAACCCCCTGCTAATAATAGGGAAATAATATCTGTGAAATCAAGTAGAGTTGAAATTAAACACATTGGTTCCATTTATTTTATTGTCTTTTCTTTTACAAGTTACTCAAAGACAAATAATCAAGACAGAAAGCAGTTTAACTTTCCGAGTCATAAAAAGAACAGAAATATATAGATTCTTAGTCACTTTTCAAGGCAAGGAGCCTTCCATCGGTCTGGGTTGGAGAGAATAATCACTCAGTGTATGGAGCTGGGCCAGGAGGCAGCTGCTGATGGCACCAGAGCTGCAACTCTGTGAGGCACAGAGAGACAGGGGATGTATGAGCTTTGCAGAGCTGGTGCTGGTGAAGCCTTTTCAGTCTGGGGCTTTTTTTATTCTGCAAGATTCAGTTCAGGCTGCCCCCCATATGAGAATGATGTTATAGCCCAGCATACAAGATCGCAGAAAATAAGATTAAGCATGAAGGAAACAGGAAGACAAAAACAAAACAAAACAAAACAAAACAAAACAAAACAAAACAAAAAACACGCCACCCTTTCCCCTTCTGCTCCTATAGTTTCCCAAGTGTCTCAGCATTTCTGGGATGGAATTATTCTGCTGATATCAGAAATAATCAAAACTGTGTCCTGTTTTGATTGATTTTCCTTGAGTTGAACCATTGAGTTCTCCTGACTTTTCCTAGGACTGAGTATGTTGGATGGGGGAAGCAACACAGGAATGACTCCACTCCATGGAATGAAGCAAAGCTGGTAACTCAGGAATCATAGAATTGTTTGGGTTACAAGGGAATTTAAGATCATCTAGTTCCAGCCTGTCTGTCATGGGCTTGGTTCCTTCCTTTAAAGAAACCTTCCTTTGGAAACTTCCTCCTTTGCTGCCTAAACTGGGCAAACCACCTCTCAAGTGTCTTTCTAAAATTGCACTTCTTTATGCAGAAAATAAATACTAGAATGACAGTGTTGCAAGGCTCTGCCCTGTCTCACAAGAGCTGCTTTGTGAATTCCTTCCTTCTCCCTTGTGCATCTTACCAGACAAGTTCCTTTGCCCGTACCAAGGGCTGATTTCACTGGTGCCCATTAATGCTGCCCAAACCACCATCCAGAGGGGCGCCCAGAGAAAATCTGACATGTCTTTTCATCAGATCTTTTGTTCACAGGACGCCTTCCTGCTCCCCCTTTTGATTTAATAATAATATTAGTGTATTTATCTGTTTTAAAACTGGCATTGTGCTTTGCAGCTGCACACGCTGTGCAGAAGGGAGCAATCCCTAGGCAGGCATTACATCCTGACAAACACAGGGAGCACAGACTGCTCTCTATCAAGAGCTGGGGCATTTATAAATCATGGGAACCCGCATGAAATTAAACATCTGACCTCTATACAGTTCAGATACACAGTTTCCAGGCCCTGCCAATCCACCAAGATGGATTTCTGAGCTGTCACTCGAGTCCTTTGAAAACCACCTCTTTGACAGTTAAAACAAATTGGCAGAAGAGACATATGGGGAGTGCAGCTTCCAGATTGATGAGGTATTTGACAGAGAGCAGGTTACACATGTAGGTTCCTTATAATGCCTTGCAACCCTGTGGCCAGCTCACATTTCATGCCTTCAGCTTAGCAGGGTGCACAAGATTTGGAGGGTTGCTTTTTCATTTTGGAAACCCCCAAACTGAAGCCCTCGTTATACACGTGTGGTGATGCAGGGATGTAAGCTTGACCTCCATAAGAACATATCAAGAGAGAATGCAAGTTCCCCTTTTCCCCAGATAATCCCTGCCCCAATTTGCTGTCAATGCAAATTTTATTGACTGACTTCCAGGTGTCATTGACTCAATTAGACAAGGTGGTTTGGTTTGGCTTTTTTGCTTTTTTTTCCAAAACTTTATTTTTTTAAATTAAATGAATTTTAATTTTAACATTAGGAAAATACCCAAAACCCATGAGTCCCTTCAGATTAAAATAGCCTGAGCAGATTAAATAGGCAACAGGAAGACATTTATGCACAGGAAGCTGAACACAACGAAGAACTCCTTTACTGTTAAATGACTCTGCACAGGAACATGTTGCCCAGAGAGGGTGTGGAGTCTTCCTCACTGGAGATATTCAAAAACCATCTAGACAATCCTGTGCCATGTGCTCTGGGACAACCCTGTCGGAGTAGGAGGTTGGACAAATGTCCCATTGTGGTCCCTTCCAACCTTATCTGTTCTGGGAGTCTGTGAAAACTGAGCTCTCAAAACTGGGCATTTGGGAATAAATCCACGACCTGTAGGGATGGAAGTTCTTGTGCCAGTCCTGCCTTCACACTTGGGCTGGCATGAGATTTTAGCTCATCTTTTCAGAGCTCTAAGGCATTTTCATTCTGACTCTGACATTTGTAAGATTTGGAGCAGTGTGCAACCACACCGCACAGGAGAAACAGGATCCAGTCCTGTGTCCTGTCATGTACCAACAATTTGGGTTTCTGTTAATGATTTGGATTCATTAATTCTGTCTTGTCACGTGTAGGAAATCTACAATTAGTGATGCAAAGCTCTTTTTTTGGGTCAGAACAGAGCAAATGGTCTGCATGGCAACATGCCCCTGAAGCATTAGTTGTCCTGGGACTCTTCTCTCTTCAGGACAATTTCAGGGTAGTTCTGGTCATTTCCAAAGCTCTGCGTGGAATCAGCTCAAGCTGCTCGAGTGACAACCTCAGCTTGAGTGTTCATATCCATGAAAAATGCAGCTGTCAACTTGAAGCACACAGCTGCATGGAAAACAAGTTTTCCCTCCCATGAAAATGTGAATATAAAAGCACTTTTTCCTGTAAAAATGAAGACAAAAAGTCAATCTATGGATATTTTCATGGGCTGAAAATTTCAAAATGATATTTCAGCACAGGACATCTTGAGCATTACCTTGTATTGATTTAGTTTTACTTTTTCCATTTTTGTTAATATTGTCCTTTCTTAAAATTTAACTGTACTAATGTTCTTTCTATGAGAGTGAGAAAAAAAAAAAGCCTGAAAATATATTGCTATCTCTAGATGGAACTCAGACTTGTGTGGGCCAGGGAAAAAGCTTTCCTGGCAAATTCCTAAGCCTGAACTCACTTCCAGAAGGGAGCAGGTCAACCACAGATTTTGAAAGCTAAAGAGCAAATATCTCTTTTTCTCTAGTCACTGCTTTGGTGGGAGCTATGAGGAATCTGGGGCAAAGATTTCTCCCTGTGTGTGCACAAGGTCTGATACAGCAGAGATGGGCACAGAGACATCCTCTGACTTTTCTTTTTCAAAATTGTGGGGGTTTTTTTGGCTGAAAGAGAAACTAGAGGAACAATAGCAGAAGTGGAAGAGCAGAACCCAAGGCCAAAGGAAATTCTGCCGAGGATTTCAGCTAGCTTAGAGTTTCACCCTGTACTTCCATACACATCTCTGAACTCTCAAGACATCAAGGTAGCACATTTATTACTCCCACATCACACATGAAAAGTGAGGCACGTGAGGAACATGCTTAGTCCCTACCATGTATGAGTTGGATCAAGGAATGAGGCATTCCTACTGCAGGGACCTTTATTCTGTGACTAGCTTGCCAAAATTGTTCAAATATTTTTGGCCAAGAGCAGTAAGATCAGCCATTATTTTTTCAATGCGCTACTATCTTCCCCCTGCTTGCAACAAATTTTCTCTCTCTTATGGGGTAATATTTTTTTCAGTAGTCCATTCCTCATTTGCCTTTTTTTCTCTCTTAGGACTTATTAATATGTCGACCCTGTGTTGGTCTTGGGTAGAGCTAGAAAAAATATTACTATGAGACAAGCAATTATCTGGAAATTTGCTCAAATTTAACATGTGACTTTGCTGGCATCTTCTTTGTGTTAAAAGAAAAATTACTAAAGTTATAAAGTGAGGAGTTAAGTTTTAAAAAAATTGAAAGATTTTTTTCTTAAAATCAGTCAATTCAAAAGCAACCTTCGTTCTTCTTTCTCTCTCTTTTTTTTTAATCAAAAAGAAGAAAAATTAAGATATTGACAAAATTAGTGAAATGGAAAATAATCTAAAACAATTTTTTCACTAAAACCAGAAAAACTGCCTCAAACCTGAATAAATATTTTTTTATCCCCTAAAAAACCTTTTGCTTTCCTGTGAGGCTTTTTGGGTTTGAGTTAGGCTTTGGGTGGTTTTTATTCATTCCACTTAATAAACCTAATTATTTTGCTTGGCTTGACTCAAGCTATTTTATTTTTCGTCCTGATTTTTCCTTAATACACAATTTGTCTGGTTCTTAACGTGGGTTTGTAGGAGGAAGAAAAAGTATGCCAGGTTGGCAACAGGGCCACATCAAATGTCTGTGCTGAGGCACCTACTCCATGTGGTCTTTGTCTTGGAATCCTCTTCTGCCCTGTCATGAGGACGAGTTGAAAGAAATAGTGACCACCAGCTTATTCTGAATGCCACCGTGGTTTTGTGGATTTGGTGGGTTTTTTTTCGGGCCTGCAGTTATCCATAATTTTTCAGCAAATTGGTTGTAATATAAGGGAAATAGATACTTCTCCCCCCCTTCACTGTCAAATGTCCCCTTTACTTTATTATTGTTTCAAGGCTCTAAAGCATAAAACTGAATTTTAATGTTTCCAAATGACCTTCAAAATTCAAGACGAGGCTGACTTCTGCTCAAGTGTGATATTCTGGATCATTAATTTCACTAGAGATATTCCAATTTGTAATTTCATTAAGTTTAAGAGCATAACCACTCTTAATACTGTGTTTCTAAATATGATGGGCTGTAATCTCAAGCAGCACAAGTTAGCACAGCCTGAGTCACTCTGCTACAGCACCCCACAGCACCCAGTGATGCCTTGGAGAGGCTACCTGGAACAGAGGCTAGACAGAGTTATAAAATAAAGTAGGTATAAATTTGGTCTTTTTGCATATCAGGGGTTAATTGTCCAGTTACAACTTCAGGTAATGAAGTCACATTCCCCCAGTTTGCTCCTCCCAATTCACTTTTGCTTGTACTTTTTGGGCCTGAGGCTGAGATGATGGCCGTGGTTCCCATCTGTAAAAGGATTATTTTGTCTGACCAAACTGTGAAGAGAACTTATCAACGCTCTATTATGGAGTTCAGAGTTAGACACTAATGCAGTGTGGGATCTGAAAAATATAAAAGCTGAAACTTGAGGCATCACCAGGACCATGAGGGTAGGACCTTCCCATGCATTTGGTTTCAGCCACCGTTTGGTACCCACAAATAATCCCTGCCATGACACGTGTTAAATATCTCTAAAAGCTAAGAAATTTTTGGTAGGAAAGAATAGATGGTGAAGTGGGTGGCGTGTTATGATTACTTTTCTTTTCAGAACAGATTTTCAGAGCAGTGGCCACATGGAGCTTTACAGATGATAGCAGAATCCTGTGACACCACATTTTGTACCACTGGTTTGCATGGCCATCCAGTGATTGCCTGGGCAACCACAGGGGAGTTCACCTTGAGGTGGGACATAACAAACTACACCATGAACTCATTTTGCTTTCTGTGCTATCCCTACACAATCTAAACACCTGTAAAACCTACAGAATTTTGGGCTAGGGCCACCTCATTGTTTTCCCACAAGAGAAAAACTGAGGGAAGGCGGTTGTGAGAGACTTGTGAAAAGACGGGGGAAAGTTCAAAGCAAGGATTTGGATGAATGACTCTTATGTTTGCAGTGAATGTCCTAATCAGAGGTTGTGGGCCGTGGGGAGGGCTGACCTTTCATTATCTCATCTGCTGGAACCTCTGTGCTGTGTTTCAATAGAGGATTTGAGCCAGGGAGATGCCAAATGACTCCGTGACCTGGCGGCTCAATGCCACCTGCGAGCCCGTCCCAGCGCCCGTCATTAACTGTTTATACAAAATAAAACAGCACCCACAGCTGAGAGCTGGGCACTGGGGAGGAGGGACAGAGTGTGCCACCACTGGGCAACCCACAGAGCGTCATCATTAATTCACTAGCCTGGGATACACCAGCTCCAATCGTCAGCAGCAGAAAAGGAAATTGGACTGGACTTCTCACAGCGTAGGTAAATAGCCCTTGGCCACAAACTGATGGAAGGCCACTCCTGTTGCCTACAGCTGTGCTTGGTGAAGTTAACCTTATCCTTTCTCTATTCAACAAACCTATGGATTAGGACAAAAAAGTCTTAATTCTGAAAGACTGTAAAAAAAAAGCATTGCCTCACTATAAATTTCTTGAGACCCGATCCAAACCTTTTATTCTAGTCAGGATTTCTACACAATGTTTCTGTCTACCCTGAAGCTGGTATTTCTTAGCAATAATAAAATAATTGTTTCAGCTGATTACACTCCTGGACATAATTGCTGCAAACAAGCCTACAGAAATTAACAGCCTTTTTGTTGCCAGCAGATTTCTCATGAAGGTTATTCTTGTAGAACAGTCAAACAGAACGTAGTTGACAGGTTCCTAGAGCTGACAGGTTTCATCTAGAAATGTTTCCTGGGAAGTAAGCTGAGTGGCCATAGGAACTTTATTCATCTGGAGGAATTGTCCATTTTGGCCTGATGAACCAACATCTCAATTTCAAGGCTGATGGATTCAAATGAAACAAGAAGATTTCTCACTTTTTCTGTGTTTATCTCATCAGGTTTTGACATGTTCATTAGCAGTGACAGCAATTAGCTGACTAGCAAAATGTCTTCTTTGCTTCTCAAGGTGCAGATCTTTTCTTTACAGAAAACAGCAGATGAAGCACATTTAAATAAACTGTGGTTTTTGTACATTTACAAACTGATTTTCCTTCCATCCAGAGATCTCAAAGACCTTCCCACAGCCCTGTTCCAGGACCTGGCTACCAGTGTGGACACAAACAGTTAAAAATCTTCCCTTCAGAACCCCCATAGAAGGTTTGTGTGTTGAGTTTAAAGAGTTTCCACAGTGGTTAAGATTTCATGCTGGCCATAGTCTGTCATGATGAAGAGTTTACAATTAAAGCTGATGAGCTGGAAAATAAGGAATGAATTCAAAACTACTTTGTCTGAAGAGAGTCTGGAATTATGAGGATATTTAGCACCCGGTGTTTCTTTTTTTTTTTTCCTCCTTTAGCTGTCTTTCTCTGTGTATAACCAGGTTGGTTAGAAGACCAATTGTGAAATTGACTATGGGCAGGCAGTTTTTGAAATAAACTGAAATTCTAAGGTGGAAAAAAATTGCTGTAATTAAGAAATATTCTTTGATATTTCAAAATACAAGTGAAAATTTCAGCTTACACCAACATTTGCTAGACTTACAGGAATACAAGCATATTGTCTGCAAGATAATCAAAGAAAAATTAGAGTAGAACTGGGTCAGGTAGAATCTGCAAAATCATAGACTGCCTAATGGGCTGAATTGCTGAACTGTAGAATTCCTTTCTTGCCAACCCCTCTAGTAATTTTCTCTCTGAGTAATTTCCCTCTGCCTGTACCACTGGTACTTTCTAGTTTGATATTTAAGAGGAAGAAATTCAGACACATGCCCAGCACATTATCACAAAGAGTCTGCAACTTATAAATTATATAAGAAGTATGCATGTCACTAGCTCCCTAGACTTGATGCACAAACTCCCAAGAAAATATGACTTTTCCTGGATGCAAACATTTAAGGTTCATTGATTTTTTATTTGGTTTGGCCAGGTGTTTGCAGAGCCCCTGCTTCAGTGGTGTCTTCAATTAACCCACTCCTTGGCCCCAAAATGAAAGGAACAGCTTTTGGAGGGGGTCTAACCGGATGGGAAGGTGTTTCAAGCATCCCAGAATGAACCAGCCCCAGCCCAGAAGCCATCATGTTGTTTTAAGAGCTGGTGGTATGGGAATCAATTGTGCTGGTTCTGGCACAGCTCTGCCACGAGGAGACTTTTAAATGGAGCTGTGCAATATCCACTTGTGCAAGAAGTCACTTCACTTTTTGCCCATCTCACCAGATGAATGTTCTAAAAAAGTGTATAATATTTTAGTCTACTGAAGTAAAAGGGTGTAGGGATATGCATTAGGGGAAAAAGAGTAGGGCATCTATGTCAAAAAATGGCATTTATGTCAATAACAGTTGTGAGGAGCTACAGGTAACTTGGAAACAGATTATTATGTGCCTATAGATCTGAACCACTGAATTCAGCCTTGACCATTACAAATGTCTCGTATAGTTCATGCCATAAATTTAATAAACTTCAAAAAAGAAAATATTAATATCTTAAATGCGCTTGGGTTTTACCTTACATTTGCAAGAATTCCTTTATCTTATTACACTACAAGTTCTTGAGCACTTGAACATATTTCAAGAGGACTTCTCACCAGTAACACCTCATTTTCTCCACTAGAAATTACAGCCTATTTTGCAAACTATTAGATCACACTTGTCATTGTACAACTTCCTTTTGTGATCAGCTACCAGCTCCAGGCCATCTCTTCCTTTGTTATCCCAAGAGATAAACTCTCAAATTATCATTACATCAAAATTTTGAGATACTCAAGGTTTGTGGTTTTGCACCACGCTGTTGAATGATACAGAATCATGGAATCACAGAATGGTTTGCACTGGAAGGGACCTTATAAATCACCTCACTCCAAACGCCCTGCCATGGGCAGGGACACTTCCCACCAGACCAGGTTGCTCAGAATTCCATCCAACCTGGCCTGGAACACTTCCAGGGATGAGGCACCCACAACTTCGATATTATATGATTGGTATGATATGATATGATATGATATGATATGATATGATATGATATGATATGATATGATATGACTGATATGGTATGATGTGATATAATATGATATGATGATATGATATTCTTCTCAATCAAGTTTCCAAGCTCATGCCATATCTGTAACACTTTCTGGTGTTCCCCTGTACTATCACTCAAAGATGTTGCCCTGTGACAGGCAGGACAACAGGAGCAGAAAAACAAAATGTACTCCAACAGCACTGTCTCCCTCCAGAATAATAATTCAACTTCCAGTGCTACCCCTTGGTGTCAGTTCTTCGTGTCTTGGGTAGCACTTTATCAATGTTGTAAAAATATTCTATCAAATGAGGATTTTCACATCTTTTATACCTAGAAAATCGGGTATGTTTTTCTAGAAAACCAGGCATTTATTGGAACAGTCTGGCACAATGTATTTTGTGAACACATCTTTACCAACAGGTTCCTAAACCATCTGAAAACTGAGAGTTTGGCACTAAGGGGAAACATAATTTGTTTAAGATGCTGATGGAGGCAATGCCAAAAGTGCTTGCTTTTTACAGAACATCAGGAAGAGGTTTTGTTGGATGGAGCTAGGAGCAACCTGGTCTACTAGAAGGGGTCCCTGCCTGTGTCAGGGAACATGATGATCTTTAAGGTCCCTTCCAACCCAAACTGTGATTCTAAGGAGGTTGTAATTCTGATATAGCTGCTGAGGTCATTGGAATCCAGTAACTTCTTGTTGTTGTTGTTGTTGTTGTTGTGTTTATTTCAAGTTTTATAGAATGTGCAAATATGCTTTGTGGCCACAAAAGTTGTCCAAATGTTTGTGTTAACAAATGAAAAACGGAGTTCTCTTTCTCGTCTGGTTTTCCTCTAGTTATGCCCAGTCAGACATTTAATTAGTGTAGCATATTGGATCTGCTCTCAGCTGCTTTCCACAGTGGTGAGCCGTTTACATCTGTACACAGTGGGTGTTAAGCAGCAGAGCTCTGATGTGCTGTGCTTTTACAGTGACCTTTCACAAGTGTGAATGGTTATACAAGGTACCAGGGACTGGCCCGTTGGCCCATCTCTGGACAGCAAGCAGCACAGAAGCTGGTATGTGTCTGAGTGGCCTCCTAAAGGAAAATGCCAGGACAGCGTGAAACAGGATGTTTTGGTTTGTTAGACTCTAAGCTCTGCTCTGGTTTTTAAAGGTCTGTTTTGAGAGTACACAGGCTTCTGTATCTGTGCACATGAATACAAAGCTGCCATGTGAAATTCCACAACCTGCAAGTAGCCAGGTTAGCACACCATAAACAGTTGAACAAGATGATTATTATATGTAGCTTTCAGCTGAAATATTCTATTCTATTCTATTCTATTCTATTCTATTCTATTCTATTCTATTCTATTCCATCCCATCCCATCCCATCCCATCCCACCCCATCCCATCCTATTCTACTAAATCCAGTTCCATTCCATTCCATTCCATTCTACAAGCAGCTACTGAACAACACACCAAGTGGCTTTGCTTTCACTTTGCATGACAAGATGAATGAGCCAAGCAAACTCATCAGAGACTCATAGAACCACAGAATGGTTTGGGTTGGAAGGGACTTTAAAGCTTTTCTAGTTCCAACTCCCTGCCATGGGTAGGGACACCATCCTTAAACCAGCCTTGAAAACTTCCAGAGGGGTAGGGCAACCAACTTTCTCTGGGCAACCTGTGCCAGGGTCTCACTACCCTCACAGGGAAGAATTCTTTTCCTAATATATAACCTAAACCTATTATCTTCTAGTCTGAAGGCATTCCCCCCATGTCCTGTCACCCCAGGGCACTTTTAAATAATCTCTTTCTATCTGGTTAGTTCTCTTTAGGTACTTGAAGGCTGCAATTAGGTCACCAAAGCCTTGTCTTCTGCAGGCTGAACAATCCCAATTCTCTCAGCCTTTCCTCACAGCAGAGCTGCTCCATCCATCTGATCAACTTAGTGTTCCTCCTCTGGAGTCACTCCAAGAGGGTGATGTTCTCCCTTTCTGGGGATCCCACATAACATGGTATCTTAGCAGATACTGCCTTGCTCTGGTGGCAGTCCAGGAGGTTAATTATGAATCTCATATCGTGGTCCCTGTGCTTGTCTCCACTGACTAGATTTCATCCCACTGGGACTTTGGAAGCTTAGAAGGCAGAGGTATTAATAACAGCAACAATAAATGTGATTAACCATAGGGAAAACCCTTTTTACAGGCAGAGCAATGCTGTTTAAATAATTCCAGGGGGATAATTGTGTATAATTTTGCAATTCCCAGTTATGCTAGCCTATCCCGTCTTTTCCAATGCCTGACATATGAGGACACAGAACTCTTAATGCCTTTCCCATGTGAAATGTTTTCATCTGCTATGCCAGCTGTTTGTATCATCTACTATTAGAAATATATAACTGTTCACTTCAACCCATGAGCATTCAGTAGAATTCAGTAGCTGCAAGCTGGTCAAGTAGGGATTATACTGACTAAAGATCTCCTGATCATTGCCATGTGCCTACAAAACTTGTAGGCTGGTATTTGTCCTAACTTCATATTGGAGGGAATTCTTTCTTTACAAATTATAAGCTCTGCCAAAAGGAGACATTTTCCTCCAAACGATTCCCTGAAGGGTTTCTTGACAAACTGATGTCAAGCTTCAGTGTGGGGAGAAAGGCAGAAATGTGTTGCTCAGTTTGTCTCTTTAATGAAAACGTGCATATAATCCTGCTCAGCCTAACTGAGCTGACGGAAAAAGATTGTTAGTAGAAAAGGTGGTAGTAGAAGGGTGAACCATGAATGCTCTCTAGTATGAGCTGTTTGCATCTGTAATTCAGGTAGTAATATACCCCCCTGTTCACAAGATGTTTTCCTTCTGTTCCCAAAGCAGCTGGTCCATTTCAATAATTTCTTCAAGTCCATTTGAGAAGGAGTGGGGGTTGTCTCATTCTTCTATGCTGTGCTTAGACCTTTTTATTTTCACCCCTTGCTTGTTAGCATCCTTCATTGTTCTTATTTCTCCTGCTTTCAGACTCAACAGCAGTGATGCAACAAGGTTGTTTTGTCAATTTGCACTTCCCAAAATTACCTCCAATATTTTAGGAGGTTTTTAATTCCATTCCTCATGGATCTCATCCAGAAATGGATTGTCCATCTCACTCTTTCTTGAATCTCTCACCACATTAAGCAGACTGTCTTATTTTGTAATTCAGGACACTGCAGACTGTTCTTGCCTAAAATATTTGCCATACCTTAAAACCCAAAGTTATAATAAGTAAAGGCTGGAATTTGTATTCAGCTTTTGCTCCTTGTTCTTTCCCATAACAGGAGAAAACATTGCTAGCTTCGTAGAATCCTCCCTCAATTTCCATCCCAATGTGAAATACTAATTAATTAGTGTAACATTTCCAAATTAATTTAGGAACACCAACTCTTGCTTGATTTCATTTTATCTGAATGAATCATTTGCTTAAGAAACCAGCCAAGGTAGTCTTGGAACTGAATATGGAATATGGCTTAATTAGGGTGTTGAGGGACCTTTTCATCAGCTTTCTTAGCTTTTTTTAGTTTTGCCCCAAGCACTATGTTTTCAGCCCAGAACACAGATATCTTTCTGGGTTAACCCCTTGGGGGGTTTTTATTTGACAGCAACAGCTATGCCTACCCTTACTATTTGGGCTTTGAATCTTGCTTCATTCACACCACTTAACCTAGATTTTTTCTTATGGTTCTTCCTTCCAGAAGGCATGCTCTGTTTGAGTCAGGCAGAGGTTATTTTATCAAATAGTTGCTGTCAGCTATCACCAGTGTTAAGAAAACTGTGGTTTCATTTGTATTCCGCCACGGAAGACAAAATATTTGAAGTCCTGAAATTGTATATATTATTAGCTTTTTTGATTAGGTGGATGAATAACTTGATTGAAACTCTGGTTGTAAAAGTTTCGGAGATGTTGGCATGCCTCCAGGATGAGGGTGAGCTTGGATTTCATGACCATGTTATGGTTTCCATAACAGATAACCAGATATAGTCTGGAATGTGATTTTTTGGGGGGGCAGGGGGAAGCAGGATGACTTTTACATGAAAACAAGAATATTTCAGGAACTTTCTGAAATAAGGTCTGACCACAAACTTTTTCCCCCTCACTACAAGACAGTGGGTGTGACCATACAGGGGCATTTTAAAGAAAGGCAGCTTGAAAGAACAGAAAAACACAGAAAATATTTTCCACGTTTACTGAGCTTTCTGCTACCTTTGGACCTTTTCTGGGACTGCTGGTTTTGGTTTCTTCTGTAGCTCTGTTGCAAGGACAGATTTAGCTGTGCTATTTTCAAGCACTCATCGCAAATCACGCATTCTCCACTGGATCTGGTGTAGATCCTTCTTCATCCTCTTGCTGCTTTGAAGCTCATCTTGTTTACACCCCAGGGGGTTGTTGCAAAGCCAGGTAAGAGACAGAAAGGCACTTCAAGGCTTCACTTGGCTCCTCCCCTTCTCACCTGCAGGTTCCAGGAGAGCTAGTAGTCGCAAAACACCATGGAGGTTGAAAAAAATTGACCAGAATTCCAGAAGGTGTCCCTACTGCTTATTCTTGTCTGAATAGGATTATTAGTAGGAAAAAAATTGCACTCCCAATGCTCTGTTCTTATGCGGTCTCTTGACCATCTCCTTTTAGCAAAGCAGATTTTGTATCTGTTCCCCCTTTAGCAGGGGCTCAACACAGAGCAGAGCAGCAGTGGAGCTGCCCTGCCTGCAGCTCTGCAGCCCTGAGGCAGCACAAAGCAGCCCTGAGGACAAGTCACTGACTTTGTGACTGAGCCAAAGTGTCCTCCTTCCTCTTTGCTGCACCCAGGTCTCACAAGAAATTGTGATTGAGAGAGTTTAATAAGTCACTACTCTTCAGTATTTGGAATGCCAGACAGTTCCTATGCATTTGGAATGATAAGCTGAGGTGGTAAGAGCTGTTTCATGAATGACATTTTAATGGAAGCCACGATCATTATAGGTGTCTTATCCTGACAGTATCTTCAGCTTCATAAGGGGATTCAGTCGTAGCAATTTACTAATGCTCAGTCTCATTCCCAGTCAAGTGTGTGAAGAAACATCTATTAAATGCAGCAAAGATAGAGTGGTACCAGTTGTATCAGGCTGGTCAGATGTGCTCTTGTCTGTGTGTGTGCGTGGGATACCAGAGAAGTGACACCCCTGAGTAACCTGCAGATATCCAATTCCCTCCATAGGAAGTGAAAGGGTTAGGAAAAGGAATTTGTCATTCATCCAACAACACAGGACTTAGACATGGATATCATGTTCATGTCAGGTACATCCACAGACTAACTTCAGCCTGTTTTGGTAAAAACCTTCTGTCTGTCCTGTAAGGAACACAAAAAACAGCTGAGGCTGAAAGGGATCTCTGGAGATTTTCTGTGCAACTCCTGCTCATCTGTGATCAGTCTGAGCAGGATGTCCAGGGCTGTGTCCAGTCAGATTTTGAGCATCTCCAGAGGTGGAGTGCCTGGGGTTGTTCCTCCTAGGGAGGGAATTGCCACTTCCCTTTTCTAAGCTTCACTGGATTCCTGTAGACCCATCTCTCCCAGTTATCCATGTCTTCCCAGTAGTGCCACACCCACACCCAGTCTCTCTGCCTCCCAGCCTGGCACCTTCTCCAGACTCTCTGAGCCCTATTGCCCAGTGCACCAGTGAAGCTATTAAATAATGTTGGCCCCAGTATTGGCACCCTTGTATCCCAGGGGCACCTGGTCTGCAGCTGGGCTTCGTGATTCTCACAGAAGGAGACTCAGAGCTGGTGTCTCAGGGGCATTACCTGGAGCGGCACAGCTTTCCTTGCTGAGGGGTGGCAGCCTCAGCAGGGCTCACGCTGAGATTGCCACAGCATTTTGCCCACTTTAGGCACCATTTCACCCCAACAAAGGGAAAGCCCAAAGGGTGAAGGTAGGTGTGCACTCACTTATGAAGCAGGACCTGTCCCCAGCAACAGGTCCTGAGAGTGGCAGGGACCCTGAGGCTGAAGGCAGGAAGAATTTCCTAACACAAGACCCATCACCTCTTCATATTCTATTGAGAGCAAGACCAAGAGTGAAAGGTGCTGCTCTCTCTCAGTTATAAAACATACAGTCACACTGTCATGAAGAAGCACCTCCCTCCAAAAAGGCAATTTATTTAAATAAAATAAATTTTAGGTAAACTTTACATGCTAAGCTATATACACTAGGAAAAGAACACAAACAAACAAACAAACAAACAAAAAAAAAACCCAAACTTTTTTTTCTTCAAAAATATTATATTTCTATTAGTTTTTAATTAAAGGTGATTTTTTGGTTCTTTTAGATTTAGGACATTTATTATTGCTCTCTCATACAAAAAAATGAAAAGCGAAGCCTGGTAAAGAACCCTCCAGGATTTCTGCAATAGGAAAAAACTGAAATAAGGAAAAATATAATTGGTGAGGTTTTGGTGAAGACATTTGTCTTGCTGCCTACTCTGTGGTGTCAGCCTCTCATCAGCAGAGTGCCAGCAGGATGAGACACACGGCCACATCTCAGTACCCTCTGCAGAGCCTTACTCTCCAGCAGGCCAATTCTCCCAACCAAATGTGTCTTATCTGTAAATTTCCTGAGGGTGCACTCAATCCTCTCCCCCAGATCACCCCTAAAGGTATTAAACAGGGCTTGCTCCAATACTGAGCCCTGGGGAGCCCCACTTGTGACCATCCTGCAGCTGTCAGAAAGGTGTGGGCGCTGCACACAGGGACCCCTCACTCCTCCTTCACTGCACTCAGGCACACATAAATAAACATATTTCATTTTTGCCTCATCTTCGTTCCCCCCAAAAAGTAAATATCCTTTGCCTTACTCTCCCATGACTCATTCACAAACCTTCCCACTTCTAAATTATTTTATTTTGTCTTGTCTCGTACTTGTTTATCTTGGGTGCAATCCTAACCTCACTGAAGTCAGTGGCAAAACTCCCATTGACTCAAACTGAGCCAAGATTTCTTCTTTTGTCTTGATTAGATTGTGGGTGTGTTTGCCTTGAATATACTTAATCCTGTCCTGGTTGCATTGTAGTTTTTGGACAACTGCCACGCTCTATCTCTGTATTTTAAGCAGTGTATAAGCATTTGCTCTTCTTGTGGGTCTTAAAGGATAATAATTAGCCTGGAGGATTTACCACAGCAGTTCAGGAAGGTGTGGATGGAGGCAAATAAAGGAAATCAAACATAGGATTTTGTGCTTCAGACCTAACACTTATTTAAAATGAAGGCAGGGACCACAGAGGGGAAAGCACTGCTCCTGTGATTTGAGGCCCAGGGCTTATGGAGCACATCCACAGGGTTACAGCACACTGCAACTGCTATTGCAGGGAAATGCTGATGCCACAGAAAGCAAAAAAGGACGAGGTGACTGCAGTGCAATAATAACTCAGACAGGCTTAGTGAGAGGGAAAAGCAGCTTCCGTGCCAACAAGCCAGCACTTCTGCTGTTCCAACAGCAGAGGAGAAAATGCTGGTTGGCAGCCACAGACAAAATAAAACAAAACAGCCCATTAAAAAGGCACAGGGCAGGAGGTCTGTGCTCAGATCTGCTTCCTTGCAGCAGGCAGAGACAACCCTGGCAGGCACTGCTGTGCTGGAGGCAAACACAGGCGGTCCCGTGCCACACAGGGCCAAGAACCTTATCATGCCTCTTGGCATCCCCTGCCCTCAAAATGGGGAAAGCACAGTCTTCTCCCCATTTTTTCGTTTGCCTGGGGTCAGGATGGCCTTTGGAAAAAAGTACCTTTCTTCCACCACAGGGAGTGACTTCTCAAAAGATAAGCACTTCTTCTGTTGCCAAATCCATTCTAGAGGGAAATGGTGGGAATTTATTTTTGAGGAGACAGAGGTTTGACTGAAGAACAGTCAGACAGGAGCTGTGGGGTGGGTGGAATAGCTAAAAACATTTACTCTGCTTCTTTGCATAGAGGTCTGTAAATTTCATAAATCAACAAACTACAGAGGGTACTGCTGCCAACAACTGATTTATCACTTCTTCGGGAGTAAGTAACATCTCGGTTGTGAGAGGGGTAAAGTAAAGCCCTGGCACAGGTTTCCCAGAGAAGTTGTGGCTGGTCCATCCCTAGAAGTGTCCAAGGCCAGGCTGGACATGGCTTGGAGAAACTGGAAGGTGTCCCTACCCATGGCAGGGGGTGGAACGAGGTGATCTCTAAGGTCCCTTCCAACACAAAGCATTCTGTGAGAGATTTAATAGCACACTTTTGTACACTCACAGTCAGGAATTATTTCTAAAATCAACTTCTATTTACTTGGTAGTAGGGAAAAAAAAAAAAGAAAAAACCAAAACCCAAATAAAACCACCCAACCAAAAATACAGTTAAAAATTTCAGATAGCCTATTACAAAACTAATCACGAATTGCAAGTTATTCTGAAAGGTATAAAAATTACCAAGAAAATATATCCCTTTCAGAGAGAAATTACCAAATGTTGAACACAGAGGGGGAAGATAAGCAAAAATAAAATATGATCTTTTGATTGAGATACCTGAGGTTGCAATACTTTGGAGTATGTTTCAACACAGTAACCTGATATATATTTACTAAATTGTTTGGCACATTCAGTATGTCCCCAGGGAACTGTTGGAGGGAACTAGCAGTCCATTTTTCACTCCTTCCCTGTATATTAGCAGACATAAGGTCACACTAGTATAGCAAAGATGGGTGCAGCCTCAGGCTCATTAGCTCACAGCAAGCTAACCAGATGAGGCAGCGTGGTGTTTTCCTTTCATCATTCAAGCTTGAAAGGAAACTGTCGGCAGCCACTTGCTCCTAAAACAATGAAAATTTAGGTGACAGCAACCTCATTAGCTGAAAAGTAGCATTCAGCAAAGATAAAGATTTCTAGGTAAAGATTTCCCTCTTCTGCAGCACACACGCACAAAGTTATAAGCAAACTGTGTCCTTTGAATGCAAAAATCTATGTATGAAAGAAGGAAATAGTGCTTGTTAAACTGCAGCAGCCACTGTGTTTCAGTGAATTATATCTCTTGCAGGAAAATCAATGTCTGGATGACTGGCTTCCTTTCAGAATAATGCATGCATTGTGGATGTATATACATATTTACAGAGCAGCAGTTTAATCTGTAACCTTTGCCACAGGATTGACACTTTCCCTGCAGATGATTTCTTTGTCTTGCACAGAACTGAAATGCAGAAAATGCAAAGGGCTATAAATACTGCTATTCTCAGGGTTTTCCAGGCTTCAGACATGATACATGGCCTGCTTGACAATTAAATACCTTTTGCATTCCAATTACTGTATGTGAAAGTCTATTCACAATGTTTTATTGGTAATATTTCACCGCTGTGAGCTTTTAAGCTGAGTGGAACTGTACGCTCGTGTGGATTTCCTAAGGTCCAGGAGATGTGGGGTTGAAGACATATTTACATCCTTTTTTCCTTACTACTCTTTTTTTCTCTGCTGCAGTTCAAGACTGACTTAACAGAGGGATGCTTTCCTTGCTGTGTTCTATGGGAACCCGACAGCCTTGGTCATTTCTGAGTTCCTTGGTGGAGGCACGAGGAGGGTTTCTGTTGTTCTCAGCGGTGGTGGTGTTCCAAAGTGTCAGCAAACACTGGGAGAAAAATACTTGCTCCCAGCCCAGCTGTCATATATGAGGAGGCTGATTACCAGAGGCATAAAAAGCTACCAGATGTCAAACTTCCAGTAAAAATTTGTGGCGTGGCACTCCGTAGGAGTTTCTTGAACATCATAGATGTAAAGGGTTATATTTGCCCTTCAAGTTTACATCTCAGCTTCTAATATATTTTCTTAGACTACCTCCCACTAACAGCATTAACTCCCTTTTAATGAGTCCCTGCCTCAACTGTTGCCTTCCCATCTTTTATGATCTTTCTGATTCCTATCTCTCCCCAGATCCGTAGGGCACATTCTCTCTCCAAGAAGCAGGAATCCAATCATCCCTATTATTGCTGCTACAGTAGTGCTGACAAGACCAAACAGCCTGTCAGTGCAACCAGCAGAGGGTCTCCCAAAAATTCCCCCATGTCCCAGCTGCTGGTGACTGCCTGACTGACGGTGTTCCATCAGGGAATGCCAGGTAATGGTCTCCAAAGGTAATGGTCTCCAAACCCCCTCTGGATGACCTTGCTTCCTCTCCTGGCCACCTCTCAACCCTTCAGTTTGTGACGAGCCTTGATTTTGCCCCCTGAGCCATCTTCTTTTCCCCAGCCCACAATGGACTCTCTCCCAAGTTGCTTTCTCATATTCTTACGTTCATCCTTTAAATTTCCAGTAAATTTTTAAATTTCCAGTAAAAATTCCTGCTGGAGTCACTCTCTCAACCTTCTTCTTTGCATTGGGACTTTTCCAGTCTGGACAAAAAGCTCTGGTTTTTACCTACAGCATGTTTCACCTATTTTCTTTTTTATTCTTTTTCCCTTAGCTTATTTATCAGAAATAATATACCAGCGTATAAAATAGCCTTTGATCCCTTTGTATAAACAATAACCAGTCTGGATGAAGTTTGCAAGGAGAGAAAGTAGGTCAAAACAATGTGACTAAATAATTCCAAAACAATCATTGGAAAGAATCAAATTCACACCCACAGGGTTTATGTGAACAGATTCAAACTTGCCAGGGCTTTGGCATCTATTGCCATCTCTGGCACTTATAAGCAGGATTCACCAAAGCTTCATGAGTCAAGGAAACAAAACAAAAAGTCCAAGGCTTAGAAAATAGTTTTCATATGCTAAAAACAAAGATTATTTGGTCTTCATAGCAATTTATATTCATTTTTTACCAGGTTGAACTTAGTAGCTGCAACAGCTTTTAAATGTGGCTAGGCTTCAACTCCTCTGGAGAGCTTCCAGAAAAGCAGAAGAGAAATGGGAAAATGTCTTGGTCATTGCTACTTTCCATTTACTTTGCACACTTTGCAGAATCTGAGTAGATATCTGCTGAAAACCCTTGTGAGGCACTTATCCCCAGCTTGTAAGTTTCCCCAGTTTTTATGTTTCCCCAGGGAAGGGTTAAGCCCAGAGCTGTCAGGCCGTGGTGGCCCAGGAGAATCAGCAGCACTGGTTCTGGTGGCTGGTCCTCTACAGGGCAAGTTTTGTCTTCATTTTCTCTTAATTAAGCCTCAAGAGCAAAGGATGAAAGGTTCCTAAACCCAGATGTGTGGCTGTGGGTGAGCGAGTTGCTGATTTCACAGAGGCTGGTGTAGAAGTGCAAAGCTGTCCATCTTTTTGTTATGAGGTTTTTCCACTTACACTAGGCATGAATCTGAACCCAAAACAAGTCAACATTAATTAAAAAAA
>VXAX01002202.1:554321-612080 GCA_013399835.1 Leptocoma aspasia
ACAAAAAGTCCTTCTTCACAGTTCCTTCCACTAAATTTGAGCCATTTGTAGGATGATTTGGAACCAAACTTAGTGGTTGGCATTGTTTTCTGCAATAAGACAAAACAAAATCCTGGATGCAAGTACTTCTACATGTAGGAAAGGCTGAATCTGGAAATGTGTGTCTTTCCCTAAATGTCCCTACAGCACCTTTCCCCGGGAGATCTCTGTTGTTTTGCTGGTGGTAACTGAACAGCACCGCAGAGTGCTAGCAGCCAGCAGGCAGGGAAACTGAGGCAAGCTACCCAAAAGCAGAATAAGGCAGCAAATAGAGACTTTAGTCACCCAAAACGTCCCTCTGTAGAGGAGGTACAAAAAATACAATTTGCTTCATTTCTTCATCAAGCCTACTGAGTTCACAGAGTTCATGTTAACAATTGACTCATGCCAATCATCACTTTCACCTTTGAAAGAACTGATGAAGATGTCACTTCACAAAAAGCACTTTTCTAGACCCTTTACTTTTCCCACATGAAATATTTTCCAACCTGAAGTAACAAAAATAAGGGAAAAAAATTAAAAGTGTTGTTGATTTTTGTTTTTGAGAAAGGAGGGGAAAAAACGCTACAGATCTTCTGTGAATCCCACCCTGTATTTCATATTTCTCCAGTGAGGCTCACATTCTTTTATTCAGATTCCAAAAGTAGACATAATTTGTTCCAAATGTTTTCAAAGGCAATCAGCAGCATCGACTTACATTCTTTCCAGGGTTGGGAGAAAACTGTGAAATCTTCTAAACACTAATAAAGGAGCGACTGAGGGGGAGGGATAGTGGAGAAGGGCAGATGGAATAAAGTGAGAGGGGAAAATGAGGAGAAAGAAGGAGGAGAGGAAAAAAAAAAAGAGAAAAAAATGCATAAAGGAATATGCTGATGATCTATTTGCTTATGTTGTTACAGTTATGACTCCTTGAACCGCTCTGGAGAGACTTTACTTCTTGCCAGCTGCATATTTCCATTGGCAAGGTAGCTCACAGCTCTTAGCATGATATTATGTAGCAGAATATGATTGAGAAATATGCCATAAAATTATATATATATATATATATATATATATATTGCAAGTCTGTCAGTGCGATTTTTGCAGGGAAGCCCAACATATAAATCCCTGTGTGTTGCATGTCTATTTTGTCTGGTAGAGATCTTGGCTGAATTTTTCACCAGTCATTGTGCAGGTTTAGAAGCCTGGACAGATGTTACCCGTGCAAATAAAGGCGAAAATGCTGCCATTTATCTTCCATTTAAGCACCTATACAAGCCACAGGGTTGTTGAATGTCTGCCTTTAAGATGCAGTGTGGTCTGGAGCTGCAGTTGAAGGCTTGTGGCGTGCTGCCTGCTCTGCCCCTGGCTCTCTGTGTGGCCTTTGACAACTCATTTAATCCCCAGCTTCCCCAGCCTATAAAATAGGAACAATAATTCCTGCAGTGTTTCCCACACAGGGACAAGTGTAGGGATCCATCCTCTGCAGCCATGACCCTGGCCAGGTGCACATCACCACTGATCTACAGAGCTCAGCAGCTGGCCACCAAAGTGCCAAGTGGTGCTGGCCACCAGAGCCACCTCCCCACAAGTTTTTCTCCACCTCTCCGCCAGCTCAAATCCCACAGTAAGTCCAACTGAGAAACAAGACCAAAATCCAGGTGTTTCCAACCTGGAGACATTTCTCCAAGTTTGACAATGGTCAAACATCTGCTACTGGCCTCTCCCAGGCTGGGCATGGTGCCACAATCCTGAGATTGTCCCCACAAGCACAGCCCCACAGCCCACACTGTGGGCTGTGAGCACTGGCAGCTAGAGAGTAAAGAATTGGTGGTTAGTGTTTAATGGGCACACATTAACTCTTAAGCCTTCAAAAGCTCTAATTAAGCCTGGCTTTCATTTGAAACACCACCCGAAAGTGGGAGAGTAGGCCATTTGTTTTTACACAGCTGAGGAATGTGCATTTAACTATCTCAGGAAGGAAAAAGAAATGAAAAACACTTGGAGAGCTGGTAAACTCAACCACCTGTACCCCTGCAGCCGACTGGAATGTTCTTCTTCCCACTGTAGGCCAGAGCTTTGAACATCTGCAGGAGGTGGCTAGTGTAAAACTTGAATTTAATACAATGGCCTTCGCTAAAAGCAGCAGGGCTTGGAGAGTTCTGACCAGTATTTTATCACTGTCCACCCAGCACCAACAAATTAATCTGCTCGGTGTTTTTGTACCATGATGCATCTCCACCTCTGCATTCCTGCTCCTCAGAGGTCCAAATCCTAAATATGACAAGGCATCCAGACAAAGCTGTGCAAACTCAGCTCCCTCTGACTAACTGTTTGGACAGTTTAAATCACAAACAGTACAGTAAATTAATGCTAGTCATGCCAAATTGCTTTAATGCCTGCATACTTTCTGCTCTGAGCCCAAAACAGTGCTGGTTTGTCTTCTGGCTGTTGCACCAGCCTCTAAGACATTCTTGTGCAGCTTAAAAAAATGTGTTTTGAAGGCTACTGAAGGGGCCTGAGAAAGACTGTATTCTGCCTTTAAATTATGGGATGACCTGAGGAACTGGTGTGTGTGAATGAGGCAAGAGTTTGTGAGACTTATTTTTTAGTATCCAGACCAAAATTGTGCATTAACTTAGAAAAGTTTTAAATTATGAAATAAAGCCTGCCAGTGAGCTAAAAATAAAGAGGTTTTCATTCAAAGAGCATTGAAAAAATAGAAGGAATTACTTAATTTTCAGTGGCAACCGAAAGCATGTTTGGTTAAAAAAATCAACAAAAAAGTAAGGAAAAGCAACTGAAAAAAAATGTATGGGTTCATTTGTTGGAAAAATCAGCTAGATTAAAGAAGAACAAATATCTTCAATAAAAGGAAGTAATTTAAACATGTTACAGAAGGAATCCTTGAGTTTGGTGGTCCAAGTTGTAAAACATTTTTCATGGGAAGGAACTGGGAACTGGCAGCAAGAACAAAATGGCTACCAAAATTAAACTCTCCTGTTCCTCTCTGAGATGCCTCCACCTTGGTAAGAGTTTGAAAAGTAATTAAGGACTAGGTTTACAACATGGGGGAAAAATAAAATAAATCCTTAACTGAGATTTAGCAATAAGCTTTTCCTCCACCGTTGCAGATGGCAGCCTCTGTATCTCTTCTAGACACAAAATGCACAAGGGTGTTTTGCCTGAGCAAATTAATTTTTCCCTCTTTCCACCTGTCCAGGTGTAAAGCATGTGAGGGCATTAATATGCATTAATATGCATTTCTGCACTTGGTCTGCTGGCTGCAGAGAGAGAGACACAGGACAGCTCTCACAAGTGTCACTGTCATGTGAGCCTGAGGTTGTCCAGCATCTCCAGTGCAAGACTCACCAGCAGGAAGACTGCAGAGTATCCCAGAGATAAATCAGGAAAGCTTGGGATAGGATACAGGGCATCCACCTCCCTGACAGCCACTTCTCAGTAGCCCAGAAAGCTCTCCCAGTTTTCACACATGGTCCTCAGTGCCTTAAACATCTTATTTTTTTGAGTCTTCAGACCAGGGTAAGAGATTGCTTATACATTGAGAAACGACATGCAGGGAATACACTTGCTCTGGATGGTCAGGATTTTTTTTCAAATTATTTTCTAGTTCCTCTGTTTTGATGGGAAGTTTTGTTTCTGGAAGATCTTTTCTAGTGTTCTTTTCTGCAGCCTCACTCCACTTTCTCAAATTAGGCAGAAAAGTAAAAAAAAAAAAAAAAAAAAAAAGGAAAAAAAAAAAAAAGTAATAAATTTTTACCAAACACGCCTNAGAAAAAAGAAGAAGCATTCAACTTTTCCCAAACAGGAGCCTTCTCTGGAGCAACTGGTTCCTCCCACTCCTGCATGAGACAATGTTTACAATTAGCTTCCCAATAACACCATCTGGAAGAGCATCAGCCTGACTGTGCTTTCACACCCAGGCCTCAATATGACCATGAAATCAAAACAAGGCAATTTTTCCAACCACCTGGCAAGCTTCCCCTGGATGTCAGAATTAAAGAGCTAGTGCAAGAAACTATGGCCTGATCTAACCACAGCTATTCTGCCTTGCAGGCCATGCTGAGAGTGTCTTACAGATTTAACCACAACCAGAACTTCCTTTTCAGCAAAGGGGTTTTTGCCCAAGATATTTTCCTTGGAAGCTTTTCTTCCTACAGCACGGCTATGCCAGGTCCATTGGACTCTGGCTCCAGTCTCTAAGCACTGGTGTCTGCAAGCTTTCTTGAAAGTTTGGAAGCAAAGGGGGAAGGACAAGGCAGAAGCAGTCACTGGGGTTCAACTCTGAGCCTAATGACACTCAACCCACAAAGAATTCCCTCTCCTTAGCCAGTCACTCCAGTTGTATCATAGTCCTGATAAACAAGGGGACCTTACCCACAGGTCCTTGGGAAGTTGAAGTGTGCTTCACTCTAATCTCATTTTAAACTTTTAAGTAGGATGACCTCAGGTGTCATCCTGTTCTGCAGTGCTCCTCACCTTGTTTAGTGTTCCTGCTGCACATCCCTACACATATTTCCACAAGGACATTGGGTCTGTTAGAGCATCCTGCTCAACACCTATCTGAAAATAAAGCAGATTCTAGCATTTCATCCTTTGTCTTCCAGAGAGGACCTGTTTCCACTATGCATTTTAGCCAAAAAGGGAGTGAAATTTTAGGACAGATTGAAGGCTAATTCACACTATGCTGATAACTTTCCCCAGGGACTTGTTCAATCCTTTTTCACACTGTGAGATGATCAAGTAGCTGCTCAATGTGTGCTGTGCCAATCTCCATCTTTGTCAGCATTATCTGTATTTTCACTAAGAGCAAGAGTACAGCTCTGGAATTGACTTCAGAATTATTTTAGGACATATTGTTGTATTATTATTACTGCTGTTATCATTATGGTTTTTGTTGTCATGGTTATGACAATTATTATTCCTAAATACTTAGAAATCATACTCCAATTAATTATCCTCTTCAAAATACTTTTCTAAAGATTGAATTTGTTGGCCGCTTATTCTTGTATCACAGCTCCTACCAAAATTACAATCAAACTGTTTATTTTTTCCTGTGGACATCCTTCTGAAAGAACAACAAGATTCAAGTCCTCCTGAGTCCTTTCCAGCCTTCCTGTCAATCTTCTCCATCCACTATGAGTTTGGGCTCCATTTGCTTTAGAATCATATGAAAATCAACTTTTAAATTTTGTCCAGTTATCCCTGTGTTCTTCACAGATTTTTGTATTTATTAGCAAAAATCTCAGATGGGCTTTGCACTGCCCACATTGGAACGCAGAGGTTTTTCCCCCAGAAGGACATCTCCAGCTGACAATGGTGAGGCTCTGTCCTGTCCAGCCTTGAATTGATTGAACTGTCTTTTGGTTGTGTCAGTATTTAATTAATTTGTTCCTGAAATCTTTATTTTTTCCAGTTGCCCGTTTCCCTCAATTATAGACCAAAGTCACACAGCTCTTCCTGTCAGTCCCAGAGTTTCCATGAGCCGTGTTAAATCCCCTTATCCAGCACCCTCAGGCTATGTGTCCACGTGTTGCCATGCATGATGGTAACCCATTTCCTTCTCCTTTCATTCATTCACCTGCACCAGGGAACTCCCCAGGATCTTTGGTAAGGTCAGGAACCTCTGCTGCAGTCTCGAGGCCCCTTTTTACTGATCCTAAATTGCCACCTCCAGAAGATCTCTGTGCTTTTTCAACACTCAGCTGCTCTGGGGATGTGGAGTTTGGGCATGCCAGCAGGACTAGTCTCCACAGGCTCTTTTCGGGTTCAGCTGGGGTCTTCCTGGGAGTGCTCTGGCAAGATGAGGTGAGTCCTTCCATCCCACGCCAAAGGGCTTCTACCAGATTTGGGCAATGCAGCTTCTTTCCTGGGGATACAGTGCTGCAGTACCACTGAAGATGAGCTAATCCAGTTGGCTGCCTGGAAATACCCCTGTCCTTTCCCTTTCTACCTCACGCACTTTTTATCTAGTCTCCAAGTTTTTCACTTGGACCATGGAATTAAACAGAAGCAAGAACTCGAGGAGGTTTTTTTTTTGCGCAAAAATAATTGGCTTCTGTGTTACTCAGGCTGGGATAATCTGGCCTTTCTGTTCCAGGATGATGTTGGTTACAGACAATGTGGAAGATATATGTGCCCAGTCTTACCAAATCTTCCAGCTGGCCCAGTTCCCCCTCCACTGACTCATCCAGACATGCTGGTCTGCACGCCTCTCACTTCTTGCAGAAGCTGATGTTTCCAGCCCCCTGAACCGGTGCCACAGCACATCTTGGGCAGGAACAGACCAGGCCATAACTTTATCCATGTCCTCTGCTGTGCTTGGGGACAGCTCACACCATCCTGATCCCCCTTGCCAGGCTAGAATAGTGGGGCCTTTACCAGAGAGATTCTCAGTCTGTTCAGACTTTTTGTAGCTTTTGTCCCAGGAACTATTTTATATTATCCAAATGCAGCTCAACACGAAGTTCTTCCAGGGATGCTTACAGATTCTCTCTCAAAACTTTCTTGCTTCATCTTCCACCCTCGTTTTGGTTTTTGTTTCAGTTTATCTGATCTGTATGATCATTTCCATTATTTGTTCCATTTTGGATCAGGAGGAATTACCAGTCTGCCACTTCTCTCCCTGGGAACCAGATCCCGCTGCTGATATTAACATGACTCCTTATGTCATGAGCAATTAATCAGTATTTGGGGCCTCCAGGGCTGTTCTGCCAGGAGGCAGCACTGCTGCCACAGCCAAGCAATGCATGAGTGCCATCCTTTTTAGTCATGAGGAGTATGTGAAAGTATGACTCATTTTCCTAAGCAGAGCCTGAGGCGCCCAGAACGGCTTCCATGTTTCCAGACATCCTTCTAGTGGGAACTTCATCTTCTGGGCAACATTACATAGGTTTTCCTTATACCATCCTGCGCTTCTTTCTCCAGTCTAAAAAACTTCTGTCCAACCCCGCCCCAAAACTGCTTTTTATTTGCATTTAGAAATTGAGGCCAAAAATCAAAACCTGTGGTCTGAATATCCTAGTTTTCTTAAACTTTTTTGTACTGTTTGTGTTGTGGAAATTTTGTTACAGATGTGTGCTATTAGATTCTACTGCAGTATTTTTTAATATTCACTGTATTTTGCTGTCCTTTATTCACTGACATGCCTGAAAAATCTCCAAAGTACCTGGCTGAAATACTAAGTCATCTGATTTAGTTAAGTTTCCACCTGCCTCAGGTATTCTGGGTAATGGAGTGTTTTTCATTGCATGGCTGTTTTACTGTAATTCCACTGTAATTACACTTAGAATATATTTTTAAACGTGTATAATTACTCCTAAGTTGAAATGTATGACTGGCATTATTAACTCTCTGTTCTTAATGAAACAGAATTTAACCTGGAGCTGTACTAGAATTATTCTGACAATTTTTGTAGCTGTTTTGTACATATTAAAGCAAAATAAAATTTTTAAATAATTGCAGTGTAAGGTAAGTTGTGCACTAAGCCTCTAAAAATTCTTTAATCATAAAAATCCATGTGCAAATGACATAATTACCCTTAATATTTTTTTTATACCAAATATATTTGTCCAACTCTTTTACATCAAAGCAGTGCCAGAGTAGTGTAATAAATCTGAAAGCTGTGCTAATATGGATGACCTTCCTTTTGATATGAGTTTGTAATAATTATAGACATAAAAAGTGGAACCATTTCATAATTATGTAGGACATGTGATGAGAGTGCAGTTGAGTAATTATACAGTGGTTTTGTCTTGTATTTGGATATTTCTTTAGCCACTGGTCTAGTGATGAGATGGGTTCAAGAGTGAAGACAAGAGGCAATAAAATATGCTATATCCTAAAGTAAATCAAGTATGACTTTAAAATTGTAAAAGGCTGAGTCAACACTCCATTATTTTTTGCTCTGGCATAGTGTCTCTGATGTTGATAGAGATAAATGGCTGTAAAATTGGTGTGACAGGCTGGATATCAAGCTCTTTCAGAACAAGCTTATGAGACTTCAGGTATTTCCTAATTTTGGTCCACTGAGCTCAGACCAGCCGTTTCTTCTGGCTGAGAGCTGGTCACTGACAGCACTGGCACAGCCTTGATCTGGCTATCACAGCCAATAAATCCCCAGGCAGACCCAGAACTGGAAAAATAAAAGAAAACCCAAAAAATAATGAGGACAGAAACATTATGAGCCAGTCGCACTTGAACTGAAACAAAGTTATGTTCAGGCTTGGTCTGAGATAAGGGCAAGTGGCTGAGAACAATTTTTCTTGTGAAAGTTCTATTTTAATGGCTGAAATTCAGTCATTCCTATTTATGCTTCTTTTCAGGTTCTAAATTATAACAGCCTATAAAATAAGCAGCAGGTGACAAAAAGAGAGATACAATGGTTAACTGGACATGCAGGAGAACTCCAAATGGAGTAGAAATGCACATCTATAGAGATTTATGGATTTTCTTTTTGTTTCAAAAATCCTTTTTTGTTCGAAAGCTGTTTCATTACAGCAAAAAATGGAGAAGTGTGAAGAGGAGACCCATGCCAGATGAAGGGAAGTGTGTGAGATCTACTGTGTGAGAATGTCCTAGATAATGACTGACAGCTGCGAGGTTTTGGTCTCACTTTCATTTTAATGGCATCCTCCAGTGATATGCACTGGATTTCAAGCCTTTGTCGCACTGTCAGCTCCTGTGATGATCCACAGAATATGGGCATTTGACAGGTCTTTAATAAACAGTTTGCTGCTGGGATGAATTGAAGTTCAGCTGGATCCAGCTCGAGTTCAGCAGAACACATAAGGCTGTTAACTCACCTTTATGCTACAAAGGGAAAAAAAGAGATGGAAGGGAGGAAAAAATCCAGGCTTGGACACCTGCTATTTTTTCAGACATTAATTATGAGACCTTATTTTTTTGGAGCATGATAATGGACTAGCAAGCTACAGTAGCACAGGCTCGCTACAAAAAAACTGCAGATAAGAGCACTAGAAAATGCTTTTTAACTTTTTTCTTGGTTTTTTCATATACCTGTAGTCGACTAAAAACCCTCCAGGAGAATTCAGTTTGTTGGCTTTTTTGGCAGAAATGGGATTCCAGGGCTGTTCTTTGTTTGGTAGCATTGAGGTTCTTCTGGCACTGTCTCACAGAAACAACCACAGAATCTCAGAATCATTTAGGTTGGAAAAGACCTCTGAGGTCATCGGGTCCAAGACGTGACCAATCCCCACCTTGTCACTGAGTGCCATGTCCAGTCATTCCTTGAACACCTCCAGGGATGGTGAGTGCACCACTGCCCTGGGAAGCCTCTTCCACTGCCTGACCAGCCTTTCTGTGAAGAAATCCCTCCTAATGTCTACCCCCACCAGCCTCCCCTGGTGCAGCTTAAGACTCTGTCCTCCTCCTGTCCCTGTTCCCTGGGAGCAGAGCCCGACCCCCCCAGCTGTCCCCTCCTGGCAGGGAGTTGTGCAGAGCCACAAGGTCCCCCTGAGCCTCCTTTTCTCCAGGCTCAGCCCCTTTCCCAGCTCCCTCAGCCCCTCCTGGGGCTCCAGCCCCTTCCCAGCTCCGTTCCCTGCCCTGGACACGCTCCAGCCCCTCAGTGTCTCTCCTGTCCTGAGGGGCCCAGAGCTGTCCCCAGCACTGGAGGTGCCTCAGCAGTGCCAGCACAGGGGACAGGCACTGCCCTGGGGCTGTGTCACAGCCTGGCTGGGACAGCCCAGGGGCCATTGGCCTCTTGCCCACCTGGGCACCCTGGGCTCATGGCCAGCCACTGGCACCAGCACCCCCAGGGCCTTTCCCAAAGGGCTCTTTCCAGCCCCTCTGCCTCAGCCTGGAATGTGGGTACCATGGTCAAAGTGTAGAACCCAGTACTTCGTCCTGTTGAACCCATCTTTGGCCTCAGCCCATTGACCCAGCATGTCCAGACCCCTCTCCAAAGCCTTCAGGCTTTCCAGCAGATCAAAACTCCCATCCAACCTGGTGCTCTCCATGAATTTGGTAATGGTAACTCAACACCCTCATCTAGATCATGTATTTATTTATATAACAAAATACATAAAAATAATTTATTTTTGGACACAGTGCCCATGTCAGCATGGGTCAGGCAGGACACCACTGTGGAGATGAGATTCCGATGAAAAAGGAAAGAGGAGCAAACCAGCTGAGCCTCAGCTGCCTATTTTAAACCCTGCTGTTTCCTCCAGGGAGGAAGAGGAAGGGGTTGGAGCTGGGCAATATGGAGCAGGAGCTGCCTCCATCATTATGATCCTTTCCTCACCACAGCTGAAATGGGAATCCCTGCTCTTTAGGACTTCTCCACCCTACTCAAAACTTCCAAATCTTCCTTTTCCAATTCCTCTTGCTGGATTGACCTGGTTCCCTGCTTTATAACTTTTTTCCCCCCCTATAATTTATTTTCCTTACTTGCTTTGTGATTCTTATGTAGGTCAGCTCTGATCCAAGTCGTACCATGTTCTCAGTGGGAAGTCCTTCCCACTTTTTTTCATTATTTTCTTTTTAAATTTATTTTATCAAATTTTAGTAAAAGAAGAGCTTTTATAGTGTCACTTTAGTTAGAGTCACTACAGCCAAAGGAGGGTGGGTGTCAGGGAACTTGCACTGTTTACTGCAAGATTTAATACCTGGAAAAGCCTTTACTCCCAGATTTGGTTCTTACAGACATGAACATTCTTTGACCCAAACTTCATGCTGATCTCTGCTTNAATAATAATAATAATAATAATTTTACATGTTGCTGGCAGGGACAGGCACAGTAAGGAATTGAGCCAAATTAGAAAGGGTGATGTGATATTCTTGGACAAGACAGAACCTGGTGCAGTATCTGTGATATCACTCAGAAAAGATCAAGCCTTGGTATGCTGTTTTCCTTGTTGTGTGTTGAGTGCAACTGCTCTATTCCCACTTTAAAAACCTCCTCAAATTATGGAGAATGTAGCAGTTGAGAAAACTGGGACTAAAATGGGGCAATTGTGTGACTCTCAGGTTTTTCTGTTTGAAAAGGAGTGTGTATCAATAATGTGACCAGCATAAAATATAGAGTCTTCCTGAAGGACCATTTTAGAATGAATTGGGAGGGAAAATAAAATTCATGAACTCAATTCTTCATTTGTCTGAACAGTTTGAGGTCTCAGTCATCTTCTCCCATGCAAGGAAATTCTAAAATAAAACCAGGCATGCCAGAGGCATATACCCAATGACTGAAGTTTTTAAGGTGCACGGGTCCCTAGTTGCCCCATTTCTGCATAATTTGAAAGATTCTTGTTCTTACATGTCCTTTCCCAAATATATCTAGGCTGGATAACTCCTACAGTGAGTACAATTGGGAGTGACATGGTAGGAAAAGCTAATTAAGAATCACCTATGCTTAAATAGGAAAGGAGGTGAACATTAAAGTAGCCCAATTGAATGGAATTGGACACTGTATGCTATCATAAGTGACAGCTGCCATGTTAATTCCCTGTTCTGTTCAGGGCTGTTAGCTGATTAGTGTTATCTCACCAGCCTGTGCTTCCTCTGCTGCCTGATGGAACACAGCAGTCCCTGCTGTAGGACTCTGCCACAAGGGACTTTGTTGTGACACTGTGGCTCTGTGCTTGGCCCTGTGAGAGTGAAAAGAAGGGCTGTGAATGGGGAAGGAGTGAATGGAGTTGGCCTGGAGCTCCATCAGGTCATTGCTTTAATTTAGGGTTTGGGCCAGCTTAATGGGTTGGCCTCAATCTGCAGAGTTTCTGTTAATTCTACATCCAGCCAGAGCCAGAGAGGAGAGATATAAAAAGATGCATCAACACATCATCCACTGAAGGCCCAAATACTTGTAATTTTTCAATAGGGAAACAGAAGTTAGTTAGCTTTCCTCAAAACTGAAACAGCAACTGTTTCCATTTCTAATAATACAGAAATTCTCACCTTCCTGGTTTGCTGTAAATATTTACCACAACCACCAGGCTATTAAGATAATGATGATATAAACAATAATTTACCTTTAATAGCACATTCTGTGGTAACTAATCCTTATGCTGCAAGATGTCCTGGCTTAGCTCTTGTTCAGGACTTTCCTTTTGTAGTTAAAATGCATTTTTATCATGATGCCTAAGGTGTTTGCACTGCTTTATTTACCATTGTATATGAAGATCACACAGTTAAGAGACCAGTTCTGAGGCTGACAGACATAGCCTAGAAAGAAGCGGAGAAGCAGAGAGTATATCTTGAGGGAACAGCAAAAATCCTGGGAAAATCCACCTTTTCTCTCTCTCTCCCCCATTTTACTGCCTCTCAAAATGCTGAGAAGCTAATTTGTGGTGGAGAGGAATGGTAGGGACTGAAGGAAGGCTCTGTCTTCTGACATCAAAACCAAAGAACATAAAGGATTCCACAAAAACTGGAAAACGCTGGAAAGATGGAAAATCCAAAAAGTGATGTTTACTTAGAAAACATTTGTGTTCTTCCCAGTGTGTGACTGCTTGCTGTGAGATCTTTTAGCTTGGTACATACCGGTCCCCAATAATTGCAGATGTCAGGCTGATCAAAGCAAGAAGATCTGGTGGATAACCAAAGCCCACAGCCCCCAGTGCCCAGAACCAGCAGCCCTTCCCAGGTGCAGGTTCAGCTGTGCCTCCCAGCCTTATCTCCTGTCCAAAATTTCATTATTATTTAAAGTGAAAATAAAGCATAGAAATGAAAAGCAACATGCATTAGAGATCCAGTATCTTCAAAGGCTGTTGTCTCTTGGCACTTTTTTATTTATGTGGCTTAATCTGAATAAAGATGGTGAATACCAATGGCTCATCATTCCTTAGGGCTCAGCTGACAACTCCCAGGAGCACACAGAGTCTGAGGATAAGAAGTTATTAACATAATTGTCTTGTTCCCAACCACAGTCTTTGCCTCTTGTGCTCCAGCACAGCTTTGCACCACTATTTGCTTGAGTTTAATTCAAATTCACCCTGTTCAGATGTTTTTGTTCAACAAACATCATGAGGTATGAGGCCTGGTTGAAGGCAGGTCAAAGATCAGGAAGAATTATTAGAGATCTTGAAAACATGGTCTACAGAGGAAAACTGAAAAAAAAAATAAATCAGCTAGACACCAGGTTCATCAAGTCCTTTAGCTGTTGGTGTCAGATGGTATCAGTAAGAGGATGAATAATTGAATACATTGCAAAGATCCAGTTTGTCTCCTAACCACCAGCACTTCTTCAGAAATGGAGAGGGATCAGCAGGATGCCTTGGAGAAGGGCTCTGTTGCCTTTGCTGAACAATCTTCAGCCTTTAAATCCACCTAAGGGTCCACAACCAGCTATTAGTGTAAGTTGGGAGCTGCACAAAAACCATGTGCAAATGTTATTGGTTAGGAAAGTCAGCGAGTTAAGTACTATCAAGCCTCTCAGAAATGCAAAAAAAAAAAAAAAAGAAGAAAAATAAACATTTCATTTTTCTAGACTCCATCAGAGGCCATCTTGCCCGCCCATTTTTCGGAAAATTTTCCTTCGTTTTGTGCACCCTTACAAAGATTCTTCCCATTCCTTGACATCAAGATGACAATAACTGCTGTGCTTACTAAAGAGTGATTTTTACTGTCTGTGGCTAATCTTACAGCTGAGAATGGTCTCATCAAAAGTCTATATAATCTGTTATGCACTGCTGGTTTTATGCTGAAATCATTTCTGAATGATTTCTTGAGGACCATTGGTTAGGTCTATTTTCAAAAAAATGATAGAATTTTAATCGTGCTTTATCTGAACTAGCTGCCTAAAATTCCTTCATAACCATTGGAGGGAAATAGGCACTTTAATGATAAAAACTTTCTAGACTGAGTTAGCTACCTAATTTAGGTCAGCTGAGTCGACATTTGGTGAAGATTTCCTTTCAACTACAGCCAAAGAGATTTCTTGATGTCTAGCTCAGATCAGCTCATACACAATATCTAAAGATTTTTTTAAATTAATTCTCTCACTTACATGTCTGTCCCAGTCAGGACCCAAAAGCAACCTCTAGGAAGAGCTGCAGACCAAACTACAATGATCCCATCTAAAAAAGAAATTTTACCATCACAGTACTATTATAAAAACAACACTGCAAAAATATCCACCCACCCCAAAAAAACCCCAAAACCACAAACTCTGTGTCAATAATTCAGTGTCCACAAGCTGTAAGAAAATTCCTTTGGCAAACGACAACCCTAATGTTCTTTGACTTGCTGCCATCTCTTCTCACTGCCTTATAATCAAGTTTGTTTTCCGACAGACTGTGCCTGATTCTTTCAAGATAAGGAGGGTGTGTATTCAAACAGAAGTTACCAGTAGATAGATCTGTGGCATGGGAAGGGCAAGAAAGTAATTGAATAGAATTCTGTGTATTTATGTAACATTTACAAGTGATTTCCAGGAAAAGGGATTAAAGTCTCCAGAGGTGGTGGCAATAGTCTCTGCAATTACATGCTGGGAAGGGAAAGAACTTGCAAGTTGGGACAACCTTTGGGGTGAAGGAGAGGTATTGTTGAAAGATATACATGTCACTATATCTCCCTGTAACTCTGCTAATGGAGAGTCAAAGTTGTTTGAAATAATTCTGAAAAGATAAAATTTTAATTGAAAATTCTAGGTCTCTATAAAACTTTGTGTTGAAGGTGTTATAAATGTCCTTCTGTGGCAAAAGAGAGAGTTTGGAGATTTTGATAGGGAGAAGATGTAAATACAGACACAGATATAAATCAGAGATAGAGATAGAAATAAAGATATAAATACTTTTTTGTCTTCAGTCTCCCTGGTATACATTGAGGCAAAGCCATTAGTTTCAGCAGCTGAAGTTTTGCGCACTTAGGTTGCATTTTTTTTATCAGAACCAGCGATAAAAGGGGTTACAAAGCAACCATTTCAGTTACTTTGTATCTCCTTTCCCTAAAGTCATTTTAAATTGCACTGAAAAACACAGTTCTCTGTTCTCCAGCATGTCTTAGTATCACCAACTATTTGTGGGGGTCAGGGATGTTTGACCTTTCAGACAGTGGAGGAGAATAAAACCATTCCCCAAAAGCACAGCAGTGACTCTTCAGCATGCTGGAACAGGCCAGCAGGTTATGAATTGGTGATGCTGAGTGCAGAGGTGGTGTGTGCCAGCTCACATCCAGCATGGTGCATCCTGGATTGCCTGCTCAGAGGAACAGGGGCATTCTCCTTTTGGCTTCAGAGTGGCAGGACACAAGAGGCAGCACCAACCTGCCACTGTTGGGACAGAACACTCTAAAATCCTGGCTGTCCTCTTCCAGCTCAAACAAATAGACTCGACGGCTTGCATCACCACTATCTTAGGTTTTCTGCACATCAAATTATGTAACTATGTATCAAACTATGTAACATCAAACTATGCAGTTTTCCTTCCCTTCCTTTCCCTTTCTCCCTCCCTTCCCCTTCCCCTTCCCTTTTCCCATTCTTTTTCCCTTCCCTTTTCCCATGCTTTTTCTCTTCCCTTTTCCCTTCCCTTCCCTTCNTTCCCTTCCCTTTTCATCTTCTTCTCCTTTCCTTTCCCTTCCCATTCCATCCTCTCCCCTCCCCAACTCTCTCTGTCTCCTGCTTTTCCCTTTCCTTCCCCGAAATCAGTGACTGCAATTAGAGGTTAATTTGTGTAAACCCCGACCTCTTTCACTCTTTAAGGATGTGATCCTTTCTCACTCTGTGCAGCCAGGGTTGTCTGTTTTTCCTGAATTATGTTAGAGAGGGATGGACAGGAGGAAGCTCTGTGTTTCCAGGGCCAGACAAGGAGATATCATTGCCTGCATTGGATGGATTAGGGGAACATTTCTTCTACAGACAGAACCCTTACAGTGTCCATTATGGGCATGTTTATATCTGTTCCTTGGGAGATCTAACATCAACAACTTCCCTGGATGGGCCATCAAGCCTGGTGTGGCTATTTCTGTTTCCCTGCGGTCCTTCCAATAAAACTTGTCCAGGTCCATTAACAGAAGCTATGGAGTCAGGTGTGGGTCTGCTTTCCAGTGACAGGTCTGAGAAAGTGTATCATTTAAAAGGTAAATAGTTTCCCCACAAACAGAGCCCAGCAGCAAAGGAATTTAATTCATCGTATATATCCTAACTCCAAAGGCTTGTCAAATGCTGGGCTGTTCTCTCAAAGAAAGAGATTAAAACTGCACACCTCAGCCTGAATTGTAGCCAGATTCATCTGCTGGTGCATTCCTGTTTTCACTGGGACTGAACAAGGAGGGCTGATAGATTATCTCATTCTGATGAGTGAAATCCTGACATCTTAGAAAATAGTGGGAGTTTTGCCATTGGGTTTGCACTGTAATTGAAATGCCAGCATCCTGTGGGTCTGGGGCTACCACAAGAGGAAGTTTAACCAAAATGTTTTGAGGAATGCTCGGGCTCATCTGGATTTGAGTATTGAGTCTTCCTACATGGAAACTGATTGTAGTCAGGATCAGGGCTAAATGACTGCTCACTGCCATGCTTAGCAGAAGAGTTATGCAAAGTTCAAATCATATTTCAAGCCAAAAAACTCAGGCTTTTCTAATTTAAGATATCAAGAGGACTTTGGGTCATCATGCTATACAGGAAAGAGCAGACCATTCCACTTTTTTCTACTGTTACATCTTGAAGAAGCAGTAATAATAATAATAGCATTAATAAATTATGATGATGAAGAAGAAGAAGAAGAAGAAGAGGAAGAAGAAGAAGAAGAAGAAGGGGAAGAAGAAGAAGAAGAAGAAGAAGAAGAAGAAGAAGAAGAAGAAGAAGAAGAAAGAGGAGAAGGACCACAGAAAGAGCTGTTCAGAACAGACACCCAAACAGCATGTTTTTTCCTTGCAGTAAGCCTTGGAAATAAAAGGTTGCAAAACCCTTGGTACCTCCTGCTGAGAGTTTTCACACTTTAAAATAAAGCTGCCAGAGACATAAGCAATTTTGGGTTTGGTTGAATTCTAAATGTCAATATTGCTGTTTACTACCTCTTGAAGTAATGAATTGCATCGAAGGTCCAGCAGCTCTCACCAGCCCTATTGATTGAAAACCTGAGCTGTGGTTCCCTGTTTCTAAGTCACCTGTTATCCCCTTATACAGTGACCTCTGCCTGTACACTTGTAGTTCTGCTGCTTTTGAAGCATGTGTCTAGTGAACATGCCTTCAACATCTTTTCCATCCAATTAAAATTCCTTGCTATCCTTCCCTTTTATCTAGTGTTTGTAATTGGATTCCCAGTTTCTCAATTTTCATGTCAGCAAGGAGGAAAATGATAGCAAGTGCCCGATTTAAAAAAAAAAAATTATGATTTAATTCTGTTAAATGGTTTGTTCTTTCTTTAGCTGAATTTCTGAAGCAAAAATAGGCTTCTGCAATCATACTATTATTTTTCCACCTGTTTATCCACTTAACTCTGAGATTTCTTGGCCCATTTCAGTCAGATTTGGAGATGGATTTGTAAATCTCCTATAATATCCTGGCGATGCTACATTTCTAAGAGCTACAGAAGATTGGAGACTGACTAGAGGAGGTGAATCTGGACGTGTTCAAGCCCAGGCTGGATGGTGTTCTGAGCAACCTGATCTAGTGGAAGGTGTTCCTGCCCAAGGCAGGGCGTTTGCATCTTGGCTTATTTCCAACCCAAACCATTCTATGATTCTATGATTCTATGATCCAATAATCACACAGAGAAAAAACCTGTGCTGTGTGAGCAGATATTTACCCAGTCTGGGTTGCCAGATGTTGGTGGGGACATTCCCACATCCCCAGCAGCACACAAGCTGCTTATTCCCAGGAGACAGCTGTGGATGGAAGTGGGGCTGGAAGGCATCATGCCTTTTCATCATAGAGGACACAAGGTAGGGAAACAAGAGGAATCTAGAGGAGTAAACCACCCAAACTAATTAGGAAAAAGACTTTGTTAATGTCACTTGCTGCTCATTAAATACCCTGGGGTTTTTGAGGGCATTACAGCCTGCTGAGTTGTTTTCAAAGCTGCATGTTTCCTGAGTATTTTCTGTTTTCATGTTACTGGCAGTTTACAAAAATGTGCTGTAGCAGCACCTTGCACACCAAGATCAATACCAGAGACAGGTAAAATACATCACTTTCTGGAGGGCCTAGGTTAGTCTGAATGCCTGTCTTCTACGTGGCTGCCTTCAGGTGAGATGAGTCGAGGTTTAATTGGCCAGGGTTTTGTTATTGCTGAAAACATGAATCTGAACAGAGCAGAACATTTGTATTGACCCATAACACAGTGATTTAGTTTACATTAACTCTACCAAACTATTATTCCCTTTATTCTCTAAGATTTTATCTTTGGGAGACCTTCAGGAGTGCTCAAAAGCCAGCAGTCTAGAAGCTGTGCCACAAATATTTAGTTACAGAAAGCATCCAGTAAGTCTGGTGTTACAGTTAACCTCAGATAATCTCTTCCTTGATTGATATTCCAAAGTCTTGGTCAAGAATCCTTAGATGACATCACCAGTGTGGAATAACAAGACAGCTATTTTTTTGGGGTTTTTTCTCTCATCTAATGGAATAACATAGCCAATAAATTATTGAAGTCAGTAATAGCAGCAGCAGCGGCACACTAGTACATCAATTATGAAATTATTATAAAATTAACCACAAAATCTATTTGATAACCACTCACAGGATTCCAGGAAGTAGGAATTCCAAATGTGATGGAACACTCGTGACTATGATTGCAAGGAGGAGACAAATACTTTGCAAGCCTAGCCCATCTGCTTAAAATAATGCGAGTCATTCCAGATCTTCTTTCTTCTCAGGCAAGGTACTGTACAGCCTTTGGATAACAGGAAAGTAAAGTTAATAGAACAAAAGGTTAAAAAAACTAGATAGCTGTAACTTGGCAGATAGGGATACAGAGCCAGATAATTGTCTGGAAGCATCTGAAGGGAGGGATAAGAATAGTTTCTGGTTGTTCAGGGGAGTGTAATTAGATATAATTGGATGAAATTAGGCAATGGAAAATATTAGGGAGGAATATCCTAATGAAAACTTCTTCCAAAACCTGGCATAGACTGCAAAGAAAGCTTGTTGGAGAAAGCCCTGGCTCCCTGGTAAAAGTGAGTGAAAGGAAAAATTATGAAAATGCACTGATTCTGCACTGGAAAGCTTATAGGAAGATCTTCAAGAGAGTTTCAATTTTAATTTAATCTAATCCCATGTATATTGCCTTAGTTTACTGGTAAAATGGGAGAAATTTCTTTGAAGACAATTTTGAGTGTCTAAGGTTCAGAACCTTCATTATCCTATCTAGGCTCTCTAAGCACTAATTTTATATGACACAATTAAACATCCATAATCAAAAGCAATATAAGGGTTTCTCCAGAACAATGTTCCTGATTTTTTGTCCCTGGGAGGTATCAAGGCCTCTTTCTTTTTCCTGTTACCACTTTTTTGTGGGGCTGGTGGGGACGATTCACTTTCCACCACTGGTTATCTGGAATAAAATGGTAAAGGGATGATTTTCACTGTTTGTATTCACATGCTCCACTGTGCATGTCAGCTCTTGTAAGGTGGTCCACGTTTCTGATATCAATGTCATTCCACTAAATTTTTTGCATTGTATATCTGGACTGTATTGCAGGCTTGGGCATGGACTACTTGTCCTCTGTATATTTTGGATTACATTTTATTTACCCTGAACAGAATAATCTGGATGAAACGGCCAAGCATTACTGAAATTATCCATCCATTAGGATACTGCAATTTTCTCTCCCCTCACAACTCTCTGAAGATCAGGTTACACCCTTGACTGGGTTTCAGGTAGGTCAATAATGAACTGTTCCTGGAATTAAAAACTCTGTTTTACCTTTTCTGCCTCTGTGCAGCCATGGGCCACACTATGGAGAGGGCTATGTGAATAAGGATCTATCTATCCATGCTCTGCCTGTCTTTCCTGTTGTGCAGAACCTGGCTGTGTTTTCCCCAACCAGACAAATATGCTGAGCAGTCAGTGAATAAAAGATCCACTTTCTAAAACCTCTTCTCCATACAGAGTCACAGTGACTCCCTTGCAGGGTTATGGATCATGTTTGCAGTGTCAAGAGCAGAAGTTGCTCCCATCTGGCTGCTTTTTGAAGTAAAAGAGAGATAAAATCGTCTGAAAAGTATTAGGGAGCAACAGAGAACTTCAGGCAGCTCTGTGCTGAGAACAGCCAACCAACACAGGTTTGAAGGGAGCCATCCATTTAAATGGAGATGAATGCTTGCAATCACTATAACTGGATTTAATTATTACTTAACATACTCAAAGTGCATTTTGCTTCATAAAGGAGATTCTCTTAAGATTATTGCAGTGCTAAATGCTCTGATTGAATAGAAACAAGACACAAAACCATTTAAAATCCAAGATAACAATGTGACACAGTTGAGATTATGTTTATTCCTCAACATTTTCTGATTCTGCAAAATGTTTCTTTTTGTATTTAGAACAGCAGATTTTCTGTATTGGTAGGGGTTTATTTAGTCTTTAATTATTGCAATATACAGGTTTCCAGATGTAAAAAATGTATTTTATTTATATTTGTTAGCTGCACTGTGATTTTACACTCCTAGTGACCTCTTTCCTTTCTCCTAACTCTAAATTTTTCCCTACCTAAGTGTAGGCACTGGTGTGACCTAAGGTCCTTTCTGGATTCAACTGTGCCTTTCTGCTGAACACAATTGATCCATACTAGGAATCAAGGTTTGGCCACAAATACTTCAAAGCAGAGAGACTAATCATGATAATGAAGCCTTTTTGCCCATCCCACCTGTGTACATCCAGGATGTGAACATCAACAAAACTCATCCCTTTCTGCATCCAGACAATGTAGCAGTTGCTGTAGCTCCCAAAACCCACAGCTGTCTCATGAAGCCTCTTTCAAGACCTTCCTTGCATTCTAAACTCTGCCCCAGGTCTGGAGAACATTTATTGGAAGTCAGCTTGAGCTCTTCCTAGGCAATTTTGAATTCCAGCAGCCTCTTTCTTAGTGTTTTTTCCATGACAGGCTCTTGGCAACTCAGTGTCTGGGTGAGAGCCTGGTCCTTCCCAAGGCTCTGGGGCCCTGGATGCAGCAGAGGTACTTCCAGATGAGTGCTGTGTAATTTCCCAGTCCAAATAATTGAATTTGAATACACATAGAAAATACATATCAAATCAGACAGCCCAGTGATACAGTCAGAATAGCATGAGGACTTCTAGATAAAGGATTATGTTATTGGGTTACTCTTTTATTTTGATGCCTTGTTTAGTTACCAATTTGTTCTACAGTATTTTAGTCAGGTCTACAGCAAGCTTCCTGAAGGGTTTATTCTAAAAAGTAATGCAATTTGAAAAGGTAGAAAATCACAGCAAACTCATTTAGTTTCACTCATTGTTACTAGTTTGCCATTCTAGATTGATTTTTCTCCTTCCTATTATACATGGACTAAGTTCTCTAATGGGTTTACAAGTCTACTGATTAATGTGAGTAAAAATAATACTTGCTTTATTGAAGGGGTAAATAATGTCTTAACTACTTTGCACCCTACAGCTCTTTCAGAGCACTAATCTGACATGGCACTATCACAATGACTTCACCTGCCTCCTTTGCAAACCCCTTTAAAGCCTTTTACGTTCATTTTATTCTCATTTCCTCTGAATATTTGCTCAACTTTTTAAATGGATTTGCTTTCACAGTGAATACACCTTTTGTGGGCAAACATTTCAATATCCACCTTGTCCTGTTGGGAATATTTACAGAAAGGGAATTTTTTGAGTCACTATACAAATATTGAAAGAGTGAATTTAAATTTAAGGCACAGATATTTGTAGAACTGCTACTCAGATTATCTACAGAATGCATAGGAAAAAGTTGCTCATGATGGTTTCAAAAAGTCATTAATAAACTTTAATTCTTCTCCCACCACCTATTTCCGTTTTGTGGTCAGTGCTGACTTTTGCATATTTTTTCAGCTTCTTGAACACTCTACTGACAGCTTTCCTGGTGTGTTTCTATGTCCCCCAAATGATCAGATTTGTTTCACACACCAACACTTTAAGTTCCACCTGTTATCTTAGCCAAGACCATTGCATGCAGCAGATCCAGGTAGTTCCTACTAACCAGTGTTGTTTGGGTTGGAAGGGACCCTAAAGCTCATCTCCATCCAACTCCCTGCCATGGGCAAGGACACCTTTCACTAGATCAGGTTGCTCCAGGTCCTTTCCAGCCTCTAATACCATCACCTCATCCTTTCTCTCTCCTTCCTCCCCTTCCCAGCAGCAGACACTCCCCTAACTTGAACACATGTATTTATTCTGAGAGAACAATGAATAGAAAGGTAAAAGCCAACCCACTAGATCAGGGCCCCATAATTCTACTGTCCATCTCTTTGTGTATTTAAAAATTCAATTAAGACTGGAGTTCTGATGTTGCAGAGTGTGTCACAAAAGGGAAAACGAGGATGAAATGGAACAGCAGACAGAGCTGACCGGTCTCGTTTCCTTCACCGGGCAGGGTGAAGAATGAACACAGAGTGTAACTGCTGCCGTGTCACTGGGGTTTCAAAATCCATGCCTTCTGTTAGCAGTGGGAAGATTTCAGGCAGATAGGAAACTATATATCTTCGTGAAAGCTTTAAATGTTGAATGTGATCTCTATCTTGGCAGTGTCCTTTTGAAACTTTGAGATCTAGTGTTCTGGATGTGCAAAGGAATACATTTCAGACTTCTGCATTTCAGATTCTCTCTGAACAAAAAAAAAAGTTCCTGTTTGCATATGCATTCTGCATACTGTGCCTCAGACACAGGGTATTAGCAGCAGTGCCAGTGATTCTGTTATCCCCTTTGGTGGTGGGACATTTTTTTTCTTTTTCTCTTTTTTCTCTTCCCACAACTGTTTCCCAAAAAAAGGAAGAGGGGGAGAGGGTGTATTTCCAAAACCCATCTCTCAGCTTCTTTATTTTTATACAGTCTCCCCTCCCCACCCAAAATACACTGAATAGTCCTTTATGTAACTTCAATTAAAAAAAAAATTACAGCTGCTCCTCTGAAGCCATCCAAATCTAATTAACTACAGAAGCCAAAGTTATATTAAGCTTCTCACTTTCTTCGTCTTACCATCTCCATTCATACCTTCATTCAATGTGTTCACAAAAAAAGGAATTTCTAATAATTGTATCTATAGTCTTGGAAAAAGAAAGGCACTAATCAGGAGGCCTGTGAAAGAGGAGAGATCGGAGCCTTGCTTGAACTTGGCAGTCTGGCCCCGAAAAACCTGTGGACAAAAGGGGTGAAGGGAACTGAAGAGCTTAGCCCTAGGTCTAAGGAAGCTGGTGAGAATTTGTTCAGCCTCTGAATAGAGATCTTCATTTCAGTCCTAAATTGTGCCTGCACAGACTCATTGAAATGCCTTCTCTGAAGGAAGAGGGGGCGGGAGGCACGGGAGAGAGAAGGGAAGAAAAGTTTGTTGAATATAAATGAGGTTACGTGTGGCTGAAGAGTGAGATAGAAGCTCTACAGAGATTTATTCCTGACTGACATACAGTAACACAAAGGCAATAAAATGTGTCTTTGGCAAGCAGCATTAGGAAGCAGTAAACTTTAATCTTCGGAGAGCTGAGATGATGCTACCCACCACAGTGGAAAATACTTTCTCATTTGTGGAGTGCGTTATTTAAAATGTGTTTAGCCCATTTAAAGAAGATATAACGAGCTATCTTGCCATGCCATGACCTTGTGATTCAGGCAGTCTGCAGAACCACAAGACCAGAATAAAAACCCTCGATATTTTCTCACCGGGGACTCAGCAGTCTTCCTTCACCTCGTGTCTCATGTAGGGAGAACTTCAGAGTCTTAAATGGGATTGCATCTCAGATGAGTTTTGTTCCAGTGCCTTTTATATTTTTTAGCTAGCAGAAGATGTATATTCAGTGTGGCAGTCTGGTACTGGTTATTCATATTAATCTCTTCACTTATATTCACGTGTCCTGCTGCAAGGAGCCCTGAAACTGCAGCATTACTCAGTAAAAGCAAAGGAACAGAAGCCTGATCATTAAACAAAAATATTTTCCACTGCCCAGCAGAGAGAGTACATTAAAATTAGCATCATTAAGATACAAAAATGTGGATGGTGCATGAAATCCCTTAAGGAAACATCACCTGTACTGATCCCAAGAATAGGAGATTCATAAAACATTAAAAGAGAATTAATTTGCTTGCAGTTCTGACTGAATTTATTGTAAATTTTTCATTTGCCCAGTTCACATTAACAATTAGAAAACAGCATAACCTGATCCCAGCTCCTTGGACTCTTGCTCTGAGACTCTGGCAAAAGGCTGAGAGTTGATTTCCAAAGGTGAGACAGGAAATGCCAACTAATGTATGCTGCTTTCTAAGAAGGAGTAAAGTCACCTCACCACCTTGTACTGCTCTTCAGAGGCTGGATAAACCTTATCTTGGTAAAATGAAGAGCAGCCTTGAATTCAGTCTCTACAAGGAGTGTTCACTGGCCATTAATCCAAGGCACAGCCCTGAAGATCTCCTTTCCCTGATCTGAACTCAAAAACATCACATTGCTGGAGGCTTAGAGCAGCTTCCCAGTTGGTCTCATCCCATACAGTCACTCACTGGATAAATGGATAAAAATATATTTTTACTCCACAGCTTAAACAAAAAAAAAAAAAGTAAACATTTTGTGAGCTTTATATACTGTTTGCTTTGTCTTTGAAAAAAAATTCAGCTTTTCCCCACCACTCGCCTTGGAGTGTCTGTCTTTAGCTCATCTGTATCTGGATTTTCTGCTATGTAAACAAGGACATTTACACCAGATACAAATTTCATTATTGGGCTGTAATTGCATTAGTTTTGCCCTGCTTTGATGTTAAATATAAAGAACCCCCAGGCTACTCCATCTAACACCGGCCTGTTAGAGAAGACTTCTGCTAGGGGAAGGCAGGGTGCTGTATTTAGCCTGATCTGGAGAGATTATGTTTATCAGAGAGCTGAAAGAGCTCCTAAGTGAAGGAAGGCAGCACCCATGGGCTCATGTACCAAATCCAGCCCCAGAACACCTAAGGACTCTGCATGTGGGAAAATGAGTGTGTTTCATTTCTACAAAAGCAGATTAAACGGAGAAGCACAGTCCCCAAAAGCCCATCCACAAAAAGGGTAGGAAGGAGGATCCTAGTAATTATAGGCCCGTTAGCCTGACCTCAGTCCCTGGCAAGATAATGGAGCAGCTTGTACTGACTGTCATCATGCAGCACTGACAGGATGGGCAGGGTATCAGACCCAGCCAGCAGGGGTTTAGGAGGGGTAGGTCGTGTTTAACCAACCTGAGCTCCTTTTATGACCAGGTGACCTGTCTGGTGGATGCAGGAAGGGCTGTGGATGTTGTCTATTTGGACTTCAGCAAGGCCTTTGACACTGTCTCCCACAGCACACTCCTGGAAAAGCTGCAGCCCACGGCTTGGACAGGAGCTCTCTGTGCTGGGTTCAGAACTGGCTGGATGGCTGGGCCAGAGAGGGGTGGTGAATGGTGCTGCATCCAGCTGGGGACAGTCACCAGTGGTGTCCCTCAGGGCTCTGTGCTGGGGCCAGCTCTGTTCAATATTTTTATTGATGACATGGACGAGGGGATTGAGTCCTTTATTAGTAAATTTGCAGATGACACTAAGCTGGGAGCGTGTGTCCATCTGTTGGAAGGTAGGAAGGCTCGGCAAAGAGACCTGGAACGATTGGACATATGGGCTAAGTCTAACAGGATGAAGTTTAATAAGTCCAAGTGCCGAGTCCTGCACTTTGGCCACAATAACCCCCTGCAGCGTTACAGGCTGGGGTCAGTATGGCTGGACAGTGCCCAGGCAGAAAGGGACCTGGGGGTGCTGGTCGGCAGCTGGCTGAGCATGAGCCAGCAGTGTGCCCTGGTGGCCAAGAAGGCCAACGGCATCCTGGCCTGTATCAGGAATGGTGTGGCCAGCAGGAGCAGGGAGGTCATTCTTCCCCTGTACATGGCACTGGTGAGGGGCAACTTGAGTGCTGTGTCCAGTTCTGGGCCCTCAGTTTGGGAAGGACGTTGAGACGCTTGAGCACATCCAGAGGAGGGCAACGAGGCTGGTGAGGGGCTTGGAACACAAACCCTGTGAGGACCTGCTGAGGGAGCTGGGGGTCTTTAGCCTGGAGGAAAGGAGACTCAGAGGTGACCTTATCACTCTACAACTTCCTGAAAGGTGGTTGTAGTCAGGTGGGGGTTGGTCTCTTTCTCCAAGCAGCAACCAACAGAACCAGAGGACACAGTCTCAAGCTGCGTCAAGGGAGATTTAGGTTAGATATAAGAAAAGAGTTTTTTACAGAAAGAGTGATCAAGAACTGGAATAGCCTGCCCGGGGAGGTGGTGGAGTCACCATCCCTGGATGTGTTTAAAAAAAGCCTGGATGTGGCACTGGGTGCCAGGGTTTAGTTGAAGTGTTAGGGCTGGGTTGGACTCAATGATTTTATAGGTCTCTTCCAACCTTGAGATTCTGTGATTCTGTGATTTGGTGGAATCACCATCCCTGAAAGTGCTCAAAAAACATGTAGGTGTGGTGCTTTGGGAACATGTTTTGGTGGTGGATCTGGCAGTGCTGTGCTAATGGTTGGACTCAATGATCTCAAGGGGTCTTTTCCAATCTTAATTATTCTATAATTCTATTTTGTATTATTTTAGTGAGGGCCTTGCTCATTTTGACAGCAAGACAAGAAAATTTTTATTTTTTCTCTCTTCCATCACCTTCCTCTAGGACAACTCTGAACAACTTCCTGGTTATAAATGCTGTTTACTCCAAATCCATTAAAAACATTCGAATAAGGAAAATCTTTAATCCTTTTCTCTAAATCTGTACATCAAGAAGTTTTTCCCTTTCAAACATAGAAATAACTGGAAGAATCCCTTAAATAGAGAAATAAAAAAAAACTTGAACGCATCTTTCAGAGGTGTCCCAGAGGTGTATCAAAGTGCCAAGGAGGGAAAAAAGGTGTTAAAAGTAGAACAGAAGGAGCACAAACATCAGCAACGCCCTGCACAGACTGCAAAGAGGATACAGCCTTCACCTTCCTTTTCCCAGGGAGATGGACTGGCATGAAATCTGCAGCAGAGTGGAGTACATAAAACTGTGCTTATCTTTTCCTGTTTATAAGTGGCATGATGCATTCAGTTTTATGAGCACTGGCCTTGTAAGCACAAGGACTTCCTAATCTGTAACCACTTGATTTATCTGGGCCAGGCTAGTTAAATCAAATTAGGCCTGATGATAAAATAGCAGTGAAAATGTTGTTCAGGGCGGGGGGTGAGGGGAGGAAGGGGGTTTCATGTCTGCAGGGCAGTGGAGGAAAATTGTATTTTTGGAGAGCCCATTTGGCTCAGGGGCCTTGCAGCTTTACATAAAAACATGCTTTTTGGGGCTGTGCCTCAGCAGTGAAGGAGTTAAAGTGGGTACTTGCTCTGCTCCCATCCGTTTCTCCAGCATGACCACCAGACACTCTTCTTCTGGTTTAACTAAAGCAGCTGTTTTATTATGCCCCCAGATTCCACCACATGTTTTAATGTGTGCACCAATAAGTTTTGAATACATCAAACACACTTTTTATTAGTATTACTTGCCAGTACGATGTTACTACCAAGCTAGTAAATATTTTGTCTCAGACCACACTAAGTTCGAGCCTAACTCTTGGTTTTACCACTTCAGGTGGGTGGTCTCTCTTTCTCACTCACGGGGAGAAGTGGGAATATCCATGGATGGCAAAGGCATTGTTACAGCTGGAAATGTTGAATGCTGTCCATGGCCTAGTCAGCTTTCCTGTCTTTTCCCTGCATTCATGCACAAAAGCACCTTGAGCGCAAAATGAATCAGACTTAAGGACAAGTTCCCCTGGAGAGGGACTTTTGACAAGGATGTGTTGTTATAGGACAAGGCGAAATAGTTTCACATTGACAGAGGGCAGGGTTAGATCAGATATTGGGAAGGAATTCCTGTCTGTGAGGGTGGGGAGCCCCTGGCACAGTGTGCCCAGAGCAGCTGTGGCTGCCCCTGGATCCCTGGAAGTGTCCCAGGCCAGGCTGGACAGGGCTTGGAGCAACCTGGGATAGTGGGAGGTGTCCCTGCCCGTGGCAGAGGAGGTGAAATTAGATGGTCTTTAAAGTCCTTTCTAATCCTAACCATTCTGTCATGATTCTGTGACTTCCATGGCTCCCCAGCTAAAGAAAATAATAGGAAATTAGGAGTGGCAGCTCTGCAACCTGCCTGACTCCTGCTCCACAGCAGAGCCAAGCCGTCACCACACTCAATACGAGCCATGCACACTCTGTGATTCGTCTGTGACCCCAGCATTGTGCTGCTGCATTCACTGGGCTGCCTGGCAGTGCTGAGTGGTGCTTGGTCTGAATGGCTCTTTGCTGGCTGTGTTTGCCATGGGAGCTGCTGTGCCCCCTGCACACAGCCCTGAGATCCTTCCCAGGCCGTGCAGGAGCTCTGGGGCAGCTCAGGACCCACCAGCACTCTCGAGTTTCTGCCCTGCTGCATTATTTCTACTCCCCCCATGCAGCTGCCATCACAGAAGAGATTGTGACTGCAGCTCATTCCCGTTATCTTTCACATGCTGATAAATTGAATAAAATATAATTTCCTCAGCCACTCAGTATGTCTTTGTGACTCTGATTTCTGAGAGGAAGCAAAAGGCTTCCCATCAACCCAGGCCAATCCTTGCTGAGGAGGGGTTTGACTCCTGTGCCTGATTGTGTGTAAGGTCATTTCAATCACAGCCTCTGCCCAAGGACACAGGCTCAGGGAGCACCAAGTGGCCTCAATTTCAATTCTGCTTTGAATGCAAGTCCAATTTGATTCTCGGTGGTGGTTAATTAGGGTGTATCATTGCCAGGACGTGGTTTTATGCTGAAATACGCTAGGCATCAAGAGAGAGTTGTGCAAACATTCTCTGCCCCTGACCTTCAGGATGCTTCCCTGTGGTCCTCATAAGAAAGCCTTGTGTCTAGCCCCCCACCACCACTTGATTTAACAACCCTCCATATGTAAGAGTTTTTCCTTAGGTCTCAGCACCTGCAACCAGGTTTCCTGAGATTTAGAAATCTCACAGTGAGGGGTAGTTTGAGACTTCTCCAGATCCAACCAGCAAGAGATAAACAGGAATAAGTTAAGTTGCAATTACCATTCTCCTGATGTATTCTCTTCAGAAAGGGAGGATTTGAGCCACAACCTCTGGAACAGAGTACTCAACACTGGCAATTTGGCTATCCAAGATGATGGGAAATGTGGAGCTGGGCAGCTCCACAGCAGCTATGTCAGCAGCATTTTTTAGATGCAACCTGAAGAACTGAAAAGCCTCAGTAGCCAAAGCCACAATGAGCACCACAGGACTGCCCTGGCATCCCCAGGGCAGTCAGGAAGACCTCAAAGCTGAAACACAGCTCAAGACAAACCCCAGGAGGTGCTCAGCACCACCTTGCAATGCCATTTCAACATATTTAATGTCCCTCCCAACCCAAACCAGTGTGTCAGCCTGTGATTTCAGGAGCTAGCACTTCATAAGGAGGTGCATGTATTATTCACCAGGTCATTTGTAAAATGCAAAGGCTCGTTTCACAGCTTCCCTCTGCTTTTCCTGGGTGACCTTGCTGAGTCTCAAAAAGTGGCATTCATCTCACTCATCTGCAGCCACACAGCATTATGGATGTAATCCTATAAAACACCAGCAATCTACCTTTATAAACAGTAGAGAGGAACAGGTATATTCAAAGGGTAACTCACCTGCTCTGTCTTAGATAAGTGCTATGCCTCAGTTCCTCATTTCCCACCTGTAAAACAGGGATAGCAGCAACACCCCACCTTCCAGGAAATGCTGTGAGAGAGGGTTAAAATACTTGGATACTACAGTTCTGATGTTATGGAAACATCTCCAACAGTCTGAAGTCACTGGGGAAAGAGGATGTTCAGCTGATTAGCACATCCAAAGAGAGGAATTTTTGTCCTAGTTAATTATGGTGTTACTAAATTTCTGAGCACAGCATCTGGAATTTTGAAATATTTCTCCCTGAAAATCAGTGGCTGGGATTTTTGGGGCTGCTGTTTTGTTTTTCCCCAGTGTAGTTAGAGCAATGAAGGCTTTAGATAAATTAGACATTCAGAGAGATTTGAGGCAAGTTGGGACGGATAGAGATAAAGTAAATCAAGTCACCAGTACCATCTGCTCTGTGGGAGAGGAGGCTGGGGACATCTTCCTCTCTTTTCAGTTAACAGATGCAGGAGATGGTGAAAAGGTCAGAGATAAATGTAGTGCTCACCTCATGCCACATATTCACAGGGGCTGGACTAAAGAGAGGCCAGAAAAACTCGTGTGTACTTTCAACCTTTCACTGCAGGCAGTAAAGAGCATTACAGAGATGGAAAGGACAGACTATTTTTGTGCAAAGCCTGGAGACAGTCACTGTAGCAGAGTGGGACCAAAATAATAAAAACCCCAACCAAAAAATAATTTCCCTTTCTGCTTTCATCCTCCCTGTCTCTCCCACACCCCTTCCCCTCCCTTGCCTTGCAGAAGCTATAAATCTAGGCCATCAGAGAGAAGCTGGAGCAGCAGCATATTATCTTGAGAAATCACTCCCAGAAGGGAGCAGAAAGTTCACAAGTAGAGTGCCAAAAAAGGAGAAATCGCAGCGCTATCATTGGATCCGGCTGCGGCTGGAAGGCGTCCAAGCTCCTCGCACTGCTGACATCCCTGTGCATAATCAGAAATTCCTTTCAATTATGTGGGAAAAGGAGCTTCGCATTGTCAGCCCAAATGCCCCCGTGAAGAAATAGGCTGCCACAGCATCACCGTAGAAGGTCATGGTGGAGCAGCATCCAGGCAGGGCGGCGCGGCGCGGGGAGGGAGGGGAGGCACGCGGCGGCAGCGCTTTTGAACCGCTCTGCTCTGCCATTAGCACATTTAATCTGGGCCCCTCCGAGGGCTGCACAGGCACCAGTTGGCTAAAGCTGCTGGGAAATATGTAGGTACTGCTAGACCAGTGTTAGGGACAGCATGGAAGAAATCCCTGCTGCCCTTGAGTGTTGAGAGATGGTTTCTGCAGCCCCAAGACCCTTCTTGGCAACTACTCCTCACCCTGGCAGGCAAGAGGCACTGCCTTCCTCTGAGGTGTGTGACCTGGGATTGCAGAGACTTGGCACACAGCTTGGGGAGCCCTCTGCATGGACATGTACCCCACGGGCAGACCAAAGGCACAGACTTAAATCTCAGTGCTTAAACAGCCCAGCACTGTGGTCTCTGGGTTTCACAGTGCCCTGCTCTAAATGTAAATCGCAGAGGTGTCTGAGAGGAGATGTCAAATTTATGGAAATGCTGCATGTTTTTCATTATGGCTCCTGAGTGTGTTTACTGAGATGTGGAAAGATGTCCGTTTTCCTGCAAATGGATTCTCTGCCTTTTTCCGAATCTTTTTTGCCAATTTATATCCATTAATAGATTTAGTGGGCAGCCTGACAAAGTTAAGCAGCTGCATGCTGTTTTTCCTGCTAGCTACAAGGGTGTTACAAGAGGTTATTTTAGCCTAATGAACTTACTATCCCCAGACTCCCCCTGTGTTGTCAGTAAGGAGAAATGGTTTCCATCAGGAGGAAGGAGAACTTGATTTGGATGCTGTGAACCATCTTGTGAAGTCTTTTTCCTCTTGTTGGCAATGGAGGGAGCCTAGGGAGAGCTGTCCATTAGGCAAAAGGTGGTTATTCTCCCTAATTTGCTCCACATACTGGTTGGGGATATTACTACCATATGACTTTTTGCCATCTAACTAAGGTGCTCTGAGTCACTCCCTGGAAGCAACTATTTCTTGGCCTACACAGAAAATTTAGGCTGTGACTCACACCTAAAATAGATACCCCAAATAGTCTATAATAGGTGGTGTGAATGGCTGCTATTGTCTGTCTCAGTGGTGAGATCCCCACTCCGGGGACCATTGTTTCAGTGTTTGCACAGCGCTCAGCACAATGGAACATTTTAATTGCCTCCCCATACACCCGCTTGTCTCCAAGAGTGCATTTTTCATAACGTTAATGAACTATCATGAAGCTTCCTTCTCACAAAAGAATGGGAGGGAAAGGAGTGAGCAGTGTGCTCTGGTGCTGGGCCAAATAACTGAAACCAGGGCACTGCACCATTTAGAGACCTCAGATCTACCCTAATAGGTGTCCAGAACTGTGATTTACACAGCCAAGTCACTCCTCAAAACTACTTTCAGGGTCCTAAGCAGTTTGGGGTTGTGTGTGTTTGTGTGTTTGCCCTAGTGATTCAAGAAATGGGGCCATTTGGTGAGTGTAGTTGTGCTGCAAAACCCTTTAAAAGACTAGGAATGATAAAAAACCAGCAGCAGCAAGAGCAGAAATTGCACCAAAGCCTAACTGGGCCTTGTGAATTCTGTGCCCTGGATTTCAACTCTGCAAGGTGCAGACAGGATTCAGAGCAGGAGGAAGGAGGGTGTGGGAGGTACAAGGAGGGGATGGCACGCGTTGGCTCTGCCAGTCCTGTACCCTGGCCCAGTGAAGGACCTCTTCACTCCACAGCGTTGTCATCCCGGCATCTTTCGCCAGCCCTGTCATTATTTTGAATGAATAAATACACAGGAGACTAGCTGGAATGTCTGGAATGCCAATGCAGAACTCAGCTAATAATGGTTCTATAGTGTAAATCAGCAGCATAGCGGGTCCCAGTTTCACTTGGCTGTGCTCCATGAATAGCAGAAGCGACATTGAGTAACAGTGAATTGAAAATCAGTTTAAAAAGAGGAAGAGGATAAACCCTGAAAATACTCCCTCTTATGTGTGAACTATTTTTAAAAGCTGAGAATTAAATCTTTAAGTGATTAACTCGGGGAAAATATCTTGTTCTGTGAAGTAGTCACATAACTCTGGCAAGGAATATCTCTGGAGTGAGTTGGTCCCAAGGAAAGAAGTTAATGAAAGCAGTTTCTCTTCAGTCTTACGTGACCTAGGATTGACCCAAAAGAATCATAGTCATCGGGGAAAACACTGGGTGCTGCTAGAATTAATTTAGAACACGACCTCTGATTGGAGCTCCTACTAGCACAAGGAGACAGCTGTTGACTCGCATTAAGCGGCTGGCAGATTGGATCCTCTTTTTTTCTTTTTTTGAAATTTTTTTTTTTAAACTTTGCTACATATCTGCATCTAACAAGAACTTAGCAGGGAACTGGGGAACATCTTTTTTAATGACCATTCTGCGTGCCTCTGTGAGTGCATTCGTAATGGGCTACTTGCCGTGAAGTCTTTGCTATGAGATGCTGCTGGCAGAGCTTCTTTGGCTAAGAGCGTGAAAAAAAAAATATCAAATGTACCCAGCCAATGTATCTTTGCCAGTAAAATCTTGCTGTAGACACAGCTATGCTGCTCGATGAGGTTTTCACAACTAAGTTGGCAGGATAGTGGCCTCTGAGGGCTGTCACATTGTCCCTGCTAGGAGAGGACACTGTACTATGGCAACAATGAAACAAAGCCACCCTAGGAGGATATTTCTCAAGGCTGGCATAATTTTACTCAATTTCAGCTACTAAGAATCACAGAATCACAAAATGTTTTGGGTTGGAACGGACGTTAAACATCACTTCATTCCACAGTCGTCTCATGGGCAGGGACACCTTCCACTAGACCAGGTCACTCCAAGCCCTGCCCAGCCTGAACTTGGACACTTCCAGGGAATGGGGCAGCCACAGCTTCTGTGAGAATCCTGTGCCAGAGCCTCATACAAGTTAACATAATTTGAGAGCATCCCAAAAATCACACAGCTGTGGCAGGGATATCTCCATGAGCTGCTCACTCCTTTTTGCCAGGAGCTAGTGGTAGAGAGGTTTTGCCTAGACTGAAAATTTAGGATTTATTAAGAGGCTTTTTAGCAGTGATTCAGAAAGGGGGAAGGAAACACGCTGTGAGAAAATTGAAGGTTGTAGCTGGAACATTGTAACAAGAGTCCTGAGGAAAATTAAGTCCCAAATATACTCTGTGGCTACCTGTAGTCATTAAGACTTGTAAAATGCGTGTGTAATTGTAAATACACTGTCTTAATGGGCTGTGTACCTGCTCGTAAGACCTGCTGTGCATGGAAGATATCCCTCCTGTGCCACGGCAGTGAGTTGGCTAGTGCTAAAGCTGTGAGGCTACCAGCTGGCAGGTGTTTGGGGTGCAGAGCATGAAGCAGGCACACAGGCAGTGCACACAAGCAGAAGAGTGTACTACCTATGGAAAAAAAAATACAAGTATGAGCTGGATCAGTCATTTCCATCTCAAAGAGGATGGGAGGGAGAAGTCTGTCTCTTGAAGTAGCTGCAAGCAAGAGGGTGGAAAAAGAGTCTCAGAAGAGGGAACCTTCTGCAGAGATCACAGCAAACCCTACGGCTTTTGCATTGCTCTGTCCCTTGGAAATTCAGTCAGACAGGAAAAATGCCTCAAATGAGGAGTGACTGAAGAGCATCAGGTAATCCTAGGAAACACCCTGGCAGGTCTTGTCTGCTCAGCAGGGATCCTCGTGTTAGGAGGTCCTCCTGAGATACCAGGGAGCTGGGCTTTCTTAAATTCTGGGCTGGCATTCTGTGGCAGGCAAAGACAGTGAAATGCTGCTTGCACAGATGGCAAATACATTCACAAGTAGGAAACCTAGTCAAATTTAGCAGCCTGAAAGGCTAAGATTTTACTACTGCTCATAAAACTGCATGGGAGGCACAGCTCAGAGTGACAAACGTGGTTTACTACCTGGGTACACAATGTGGACAAGAGCACAGGCTCCCAGAGCTTTCACCAGCTCTTGGCAGAGACATTGTTCTGCCAAGGAAAGACAACAAGGAGTGCAGCTGTGCGTGTCCCTGGCAGCAAAAGGCCCTCAGTCACAGGCCTCTTTCCTTTCATTAGTCAGCATTGCATGTGAACTGCAAGATGCTGCAGCAGCTGATTCCACACACAGGGCCAGACAGCTCCCCGCACTGGAATGCAAAGATGCACTAAAATCTGGTTCCAAATCTAAATGCTCCTGAGATTTTTGGGTCAAAGGCCTCTCTTACTAGTAAATGAGTTACTAGTCCTCATTTGCTCAGAATTTTGCCAAAGCTTTCATGTGGCCTGAATCCTGAGTGTTTAACATCAACCAGTGACCTGCAACCACAGGAGACACCACATCTCTTTCAATGTGCCCTTTCCCACATCAGGTCCTCTCTATTGCTCTGGCTCTGTCCACAGCAGCAGCAGACACAGCCCAAGGGTGCTGAGCTGCCAAATAGCTGTTTGTATTTTAAATTCTCTGTCCCCTGAGCTCTCCCTGACCAGGTGTTTTCAAGATGCGGTGGTTAAAATGTCATTTTCCGCCGGAAAATGTGAAGCAGGACAGCCCAGTAGCTAACACGCTGCCCCAAGACCCTCCAAACTGGGTCCTGTTCCCATCTCCCTCTGAGAGCAGCTGTTCCAGCAGCTGCGCAAGTCACTCCACATTTATTCTCTCTCCCACCCTTTATTTGTCTCTCCTATTTAGACTACAAGCCCTTTAGGGCAGGGGCTGTCTCTAAGTATGAGTTTATGCCGTTGAGAGCACAATGAAGCCTTGATCTCAGCTGGGGACCCTCGACGTTATTTGGACTCCAGCAATAACTGAATTTTCCTCTCTCTGGGGCTGCACCAGTCCGATGGGAAACTCTGGTGGGGGAACGGGGTAGTGTGGACATAGTCAAAGAGCCCCTTGTCTCTAGAGATCAGGGAATAAAATATATTCAACAATTTTGAGTGTCCGTGGCTCCCAGCCCCCCGAAACATGACCAGCCATGTTCAGCACATACAAATTACCACTGCATGCCAGAACACAGTGTCCCTTCATTACTCAGTGTGGGAACAAGCAGCTGGAATTGTATTTTCTGTGTTACACATGTTCAATTAGCTGACGATCATAGCGTCAGTAGTAGACATAGATGCACATGTTACAAGTGGCCATGTTTTAAATTAGCACCATATAATTTTCAATGGTTTAGAGGCATGATGGACTTTCCATATGAGAAGCTGCAAAGACTTGGATTATTTAACTTGGAAAGAAGGATAATTACATGGGCTTAATTGGGCTATTTAAGATGATGAATAGTGTAAGAAAAGCTGATCATTCCTTCTCTTTACACTCCACAGTAATCTGAGAACTGGGGGTCATATGTTAAAATAAATCATAGGTAAATTTAAAACAAATAAAGGAAATACCCTACAGCACAGCCTTCCTGTGGAACTCATTGCTCCGCAGCATCAGACTTGAGGATGGATCTTAAACTAGGTGAGAAAATGTAACATTTGCAGGACATTATCAAAATCCTGTGCTCACAGGTGCACACATGATGCTGGTGTTGAAAGCCCTGTGAAAGCCAGGTTTTTCATTCTGCCAGTCCCTGTCTTTTCCTGTTGTGACCCAGGCAGTGTGGCTGCACCACTGGCTAGTGAGGACTGAGCAAAAGTGTTGTTGAGCATTTCAGTCTTGTGCATATCCTGGGTAACCAGGCCTCTCATCTCCTTCCAGAGAGTGTCCACATCTTCCCTGTTCTTCCTTTTACCACTGGCATACCTGTAGAGGTTTTTCTTGTTGCCCTATTCATCCCTGGCCAGATTTAATTCTATCTCTCCTTTATCTTTTCCATTATCTTCCCTGATTGCCTGGACAAAGTCTCTGTGTTCCTCCCAGGTTACCTGTCCTTATCTTTGTCCTCTGTAGGCCTTTTTCTTGTGTTTGAGCTCACCCAGAAGCTCCTTGTTTATCCACACAGGCCTCCTGCTAATTTTATCTGGCTTCCTACTCGTTGGAATTCATGGCTCCTGAGCTTGGAGGAGGCAATCCTTGATTTCCTGGGCCCCTCTTCCCTCCAGGTCTCCATCCCACAACACTCTAGCAAGCAGCCCCCCTGAAGAGGCCAAACTCTGCTCTCCTGAAGTCCAGGGCAGGAAGCTTGATGTGTGCCATCCTCATTTCCCCAGGGAAATGAGGTCATTCCATTCCACGGTCACTGCAGCCCAGGCTGACCTTGAGCTTCACATTCCCACCAGCTCCTCCTTGCTAGTGAGAACAAAGTCCAGCACAGTCTCCCCAAAGACTGAGAAGTGAAGAGAATGACATGATTTTTTTCTTCTCTCTTAGGGGTGGCCTCCACTTTTGGCTGCAAGTCTTAACAAATCAGTGATTTCATCAACCATCTCACATTCTGCTTTTATGTCCCTGATGAGCCTCCTGCTTAGATTTTGTTTTAGTTTAGTTCTGGTTTAGTTTAGGAAATCTCATTGCCACTAAAATCCTAAATTCTTGGTGAAAAATCAGTTCCCCATCAGAAACAATCAGATGGCAGGAATATGAGTATATTGTAATTGTTTCATTTTGAGATGAACAGAAAGAGTACAAAATATTTGCACTTTGGAAACTCTTCAGACATCTTAGCCAGCCATGACAAAGTTGGGAATGCTTGGGAAAATTTTGTGCTTCTAATCATAAAGATCCATCCTGAAAAGAGACGTTACAGTATCTTTAAATTTCATTTGCATTCAAATCTTTCACAAAAAAAAAAAGCTTGATTAATGCCAACAAAATTCCAGCCATGCAGAAATAGGATTGCTGTGTCAGGCAAGAGCAGATTTTCACAGGTGAATAGACAGAACTGTCCTGACAGAAATGAAGTTAACTGTTTTGTTCTGCTAGTTTTGCAGACCTGAAATCCAAACAAGATTATTCACTCTGTCTTCCATTTGGTGTATTTTGAAGACATTTTATTTCCCCTCAGTATTTCTTAGCTGATTCCATTAATTTGGTCTAGACACAGCACATTTCAGCCAAGCAGAGGCAAAATCACTGAATGTGGGGAGAAGAGATCTCAGGACTAGAGCACCATAAAGATCCACAGGTAAAAAAAAAAAAAATCACTTGTTATACATTCAAGTGACTCTTGAAGGTGATCCAGTAAAGAAAAGTGAGAAAATGCTAGACATATAATCACTGAAAACTCAAGACAACACAGAAGCAGATACCTGTATGAGGCTGGTGGGCTGGATAGGAAATTCTGCAAAGTGATCCACAGCCTGGTGAAGTGAGAGTGTGCAGGACACACAAGGTAGTGCTGGAGGAGGAAGTTTGGACTTTTTAGCTGTCTCCTCTAAATTCATCCTTGTAAAGCCTCTGAACATTATACATGTTTCAGAAATGGAAATCAGCATCTCTCTCTCTTCCCCCGTGTTGGTAGGCTGAAATTTCTTGTCACATCTTATATGGATTCCTCAGATAGAAAAGACATCCTGGCCCCTGCAGGGAAAAGGAATAAAAGGCACAGGTGATCAGAGGAGATATAAAAACTATCTTGCAAGATGTTTTTTAAGCATGTGTTCTTGAGTGTTGCTGGCTTTTTTTTTTTTATTTGAAGGGCTTCTCTTTTGGCATCAACATCTGGTACTAGATTGTAGGAATGCCCACACATCTGACAGTGGGATTTGTGTGACTGTTTAAGGTTAGTGAAAACAAACACCTGTATTATTCAAGAAAGTGAAATCCATAACTTAGGCGTTCCCAAGCTCAGTGATAGAGTAATTAGGTTGAGTAGAATTTACTAAGGATGCACGTTTATTATAATTTAGTGGGGGTTTAGGAGACTTAAAATTTGAAGAAGATGGAGTCAGGAAAAATTCTATATGGGAACAATCTGCCCAGTATCCCTTCCACTGACTAAATCAACTGGGTTGTGTGTAGAGATTATTTCTTTGCCCCAAACACGCTGAACTCCATCTCTCTCCTCTAAACAACGGGAGAATACAGATTTTACCCTTTTTCCTCTCCTTCTTCCTTGACTCTCTGTTTTCAGCCACACAAAAAGGAACACTCTTCTCATCTTAGGCCATGCTTTAGGATGATGGGTGAGGCAGACACTCCACATCCCTTTTGTGAGCACACTAATGGTCTGTGTGAGATCAGCCACTGGGCTGGGCTGGGGTTGTCAGTGTAATGAATGGGGAAGAGGAGTCTACAGGAGGGGTGGTTAAATATACTGTGTCTGCTATCACCCTGCAACAATCAGCACTGTAAAACCTGACACCATTTGTTTCACCGTTTATAAAGAAACTAAAGATTACTTTAAAAATATAAAACTGAGAAAAGATATGAAAAATCACTCCAAATTGTCGGCTTAATTTCACCACTAATTATGCTGATTTTTTTTAGATTTCTGTGTGTTGGGATAACGGAATTACTCTGTCACATGCAATAAAAAAATTATTGATTTATGGAAGCATCCTCACTTACAGTAAAAGGGTGACCTTTTCCTATGTCTGAAAGTCCTGATTTCCTACTTGTCATTCATTACACTTCTGAAAGTTGGTGTCTTATTTGACCTTATATCCTTGGAAAACTCTGCATTCTTCTTTGCTGGCTCATTTTGCTTCCCCCCTTGAAGCAAATCCATTAGACTCAAAGAATTACTCATTATGACCACTTCCATAAAGTGAGTTTCTGGCAGCAATTAGTTCAGACAGTTAGTTTTACACACTGATGAATGCAAAAAAATTTTGGCAAAACTTGCAATACTTTACACAGTGTGCTTCATGTTTCTTACATAGAACTTGAAAAACACAAGCAATTTTAGTCAGGAATCCAAGGTCTTTGACTTAGAGATCAGCACATTATTTTTTTAGGTTTAAATATAGAGTAGCTAATTCACCATTTACTCTGAAAAGCTGCTATCTTGAATTTCAAATGGTAATCCCCTAACAGGAACTCACTGATTTGATAATACAGATATTCTGACATTGACTGGTTTTTTTTATTATTTTTAAGTCAAAGTCATGTAAAATATTTTGGGGTTGATGTTGGGAGATGTATGTATATAAATATACACGCACATAACAACCGTAAAGTAGTTTCACAGGCTTTAGACTGAGTTTAGACTGGAACACCTGATAAATTATGTACTGTGTTTAAAACCAGGCAGCAAAAGCCAGAACAACCAGAGATTGGATCAAACTTAACATCTGGGCAAGACTTATGGCCCAGGGTCAAGCCAAACTTCAGGAAACAGATTCAAGAGGTATTCAAACCCATGTAGTACAGCCAGTCAGGAGTGAGAGGAGAGGAAAAGTCCATGCTGCAGGGAAAGGTTATTTTCAGAGGGTAACAGGGTCTATATGCAGAAGGCAGAGCTCCAAGTTTGCTTCCAAATAGAGACTCCAGGGCCTGAATTGTGCACGCTCCCATTGTGCACGTGAAAGAAACAGAGCCTTGTGTGTGCCCAGGGTGGTAAAACAGGACGGCAAAGCACGAACTTGGGACAAAACAGATAATATTTCATTTCAAAACAGGCAATTTAAGGAGGAACATTGCCACTGGTGTTGTTGCTTGGGTGTATTGCCCAGTCCAGCCCCACCAGTGGGCAAATGCCCAGCTCTGGATCAGTACTGTGTCAAGGGCTCTACCTGCTTATAGCCTGAAGTTCAGGTTTTGTGATGGACAAACACCTAAATATAGTGATATTTTTCCAAACAAACAGTGTTTTTTCCTCCAGTTTAAAAAATTAGTCAAGATATCTGGGCTCATATTTCCAATTCCTGTTCAGCTCCCAAACCCTGCACAATCTGACATCCTCAAAGCAGGACAGACCTTTTGTTTCCTATTTCACCCAAGAAAGAAAAAGGTGCACTAGTAAAAATAATAGTGTGCTGGAGGAGGGGCACAAACCAAAATTTTTTGCCATTCCAAAGGCCTGCATTTAATTTGCATGTTACTAGCAGTCTCTGGCAATGGGTGCAAAAAGAGGGTTTTGTCCATAAAAATATACACCCCTTTAATTACAATAATGCATACTATAAAAATAATAAAGTACTAGAGCAGCCAAAAAAGAAGAAAAATTAGGTTTCCAGGAAGGAATGAATAACATAGGGTCAAAGTAAAACAAAAAAAAATATAACTTTCCTCCTCTAATCTACATTTCTAATCTGTCTTGGGGCTTTCTTATGAATTAAAACTATGTTAAGACACAGTGAGCTAGTTTAAGATATGAAAACAAACATGATCTGAAAACCATGTAGTTTTGAGCAATTGGTTTTCATTAATTGTCCCCTTCTTTAAGTTTCCAAGCAGGGAGTGAAAAAATATATATCTAGGCAGAAAGTCAAAATTCCTTTAAAATGTGGGATGGATTTTTTTTTTAATTTTGTTTTAATTTATTGCAAGCTAACTCCAGGAGGTAATTACAGCCAGTTTTTTGTATTATTTTTGACATTGAGCCTAAAGTTTAAACTGAGTTCCATGAAGGATTTGACATCTGTAAAGCAAGTCAAAATTATGACCTTTTCCTGTAGTAAGTTATGACGCTGGAAGCCCTGTGAGAAACAAATTTTCTAAGAGGGTTTGCTGTTCAACTGGACTGAGAATGAGCCAAGACTCAGACCACAGGACAGCAGTGTTGTCCTGGAATTAGGGCAGGTGGCTAGAGGGAAACACTGGTGGGTTAAATGTTTCCGTGTGGACATGAACTAATTTAAGAAACAGCAACAACATTGATGCTGAGCGTCTGTGTGTGTTCAGATGTGCAGGTTGACACAGCCCAGATCAGACATTCAATAGCACAGACACCTCCCCCCTCAAAAAAAAAAAAAAAAAAAAAAAAACCAACCAAAAAGAAAACCACCACCCACAGCATCCCCAGATCTGCTCAGTTGAAGCTGTAAAAAGAGTTATTTTCATTAAGCTATAGAATGCATATATTTATGATCAAACAATGGTGACAGGTAAGCAAATCTTAAATAGTAAAATATTATAAGAACTGTGCTGTTAATAATGATTGCTTTTCCAGATTCAGAAACTCTCTTACTCTTAGGAATACCATTAAGTCAAAAGCACCTTAATTAGAGGATCACCTTTCCTTTCAAAAACTTCCATTTATAACGTACTTTTCTAAGTTCAGTTAATATAAAGATTGAATTTGGTATTGTGATTACACAGAGGAGAAAAGGCTGTTTGTTGGGAAAAGCCACAGTTTACTGCAGGCCCTCTCCACTGCCTGCTGGAAGAAACATCCTCCATGGAAGCAGTTATGCTCCCCTCCAACAGGGCACTTGGAGAATTCCCTGCAAAAGGATTTAGTCTGCTGTAGTCAGCAGGAGAGCCAGCTAGTCTGCTCCTCTTTGGCAACTCAGCAGGATCAGAGAGGCAAAAACACTGTTGGTTTTTGAGATCTGTGCAGTGTGAAATGTAGGCTGCCATTCTCGGCCCATCTGCCTGCTGACACCATCACCTCCTGCAAGGACTCCTGCAGGATGTGGGCTGAGCTGTAGCAGCTCGGGAGCACAGGAGGGTGATTCATATGCCCTGTGTCAGGTGGTGTCCCTCCTTGCTGTGGAATACTCATCTCTCTTCACTGACTGTAGGTAGAAACACGCTCAAATATTTGTGAGGCAGAGCAATGGGTTCCACCCTCACTGCTCTCACCAACACTTCTTTCTCTTCCCTGCATGTTGCCACAAGCTTCAGCTTGCACTGTGTGCTAGATTACCTGCCCTTATTTTACACTCAACTGGATTGCAACTTACTCCACAGAAATTTTCTCTAGCGATGGGAAACCTGGGTGTATCTGTACCTCATCTGCTCAGAGGTCATGTCCGTCTATGTTTCCCTAACCTGACAGATCTCTGCCTGTGTAAGGGAACTTACCCGGGACACAGCAAGATAGAGTCAAAAGTGGTCTTCATCTAACAAAGACAAGTTGGCAGCCAGTTTTGTGCTTCTGCTTCTCCATACTCAACTTTTGAACATTTTCACCAAAGTGCCTTGGCCTCTTTTATCTCTCTAGCCCACGGAGCCACAGAACCATAGAAGAGTTTTGGTTGGGCCTTTAAAGGCCTTTTAAAAGACTGGACCTGGCACTGGGTGCCAGGGTTTAGTTGAAGTGTTAGGGCTGGGTTGGACTCGATGATCTTAAAGGTCTCTTCCAACCTTGTGATTCTGTGATTCTGTGATTCTGTGAAAGGCCTGGTGACCTTTAAAGGCCACCGTGTCCAACCACCCTGTAATGAGCAGGGACACCTTGAACCAGGCTGGGTTGATCAGACCCCCATCCACCCGTCCATATACATCTCCAGATCTATATCCTCATGCAGATTTGGAGTGTGAGCTGTGGCCACAGGGAGGGCAAGAAGGTCTGAAGGGCTGCAGCAATGGAAATTGCCATCTCAGTTTTTCTGTTCTTGTCCTGTGTCCCCAGAACAGGGCAGCATCCAGCAGAGAGGGACAGACCACAGCTCTGGGTGCCTGGGAAACCTCAGCAGGGATGTGTGGCCCTTTTAAATGCAGGCAGTATGCAGGGTTTTCAGCTTCTCATATAACACACGGGAAATTGTCTGGAAATCTGTCATCAGAACAAAACACTGTGCTCAATGAGGCTTTATCTTCAATCATAGGTCATCCAGGTGAGACTTTCAAATGATGGTTAACTATTAAAAATAAATAATTCAGAGAATTCAGGGGCTCTCTTTATGCAGCAGCACTGAATACATTAGATCTCTAAAGTCTTGGGAGGTAAAGGGGAGGGATAAAAATCTATATTCAGTTTCCTGAGAAAAATTGTTCCTCCTCATAACCATCTACAAAAGATTATTGTCTTCATTTATTTAATTATTCCATATGAAATAATTAAAAGAAGATAACCAACCAGTTCAGTGATGATAAATGTTTCAAGTGAGAACACAAAGGAGACTAATAAATGCACCACCAGCCCTCATCATTGTTATTAGGACCTTTATATCTCTAATATTACTTTTATTTTTATTGTTTGCTGGAAGTTAATTGTTTGTTTACCTTCCCAAGAAGGCTTACTGCAACTCTGTCACTTCTGGAGGTTTTACAGCATGTGCCAGGCTGCAAGTGCCACTGAAATGCTCTGAGCACAAACAATTTCTGTAAAATTGAGAAGACAGTGAACATGCTGGGTCAGGACACTAATCTAAGGCCACAACAACTGGTAGGAGCACACCATTCTCCAAGTTAATGGCAAATTTGAGAATCTTCTTGCAAACAGATAGATTTGGCCTTCAGAGTGGGGTTGGAATGGGCGAGATGCCCAGTGCTCACTGCTCACTCTCAGTCACCACTGGGACATGTGCAAGCAATGCAACCCTCTTTTTGTTAAACTCAATAATTCTGCCTAGCTGTGCCTATTTCCACCTTAAAGCATACAAATGAAGGAAGTGAAAGAATGGTGTAAGCATCATCTTTGTCATGATGTCCTTCCATCTGGCAGTATAGATGTCAGGGAAGGGAGGAAAACCAAGATTTATGGGTGCCTGAACACATCCTTCCATTTCTTACTCACAGCACACACAGTTTATACAAGGTAGGTTGGATTTTTGTAAGCATCACCAAGGAAGTCTGCAGAAAAATACAAATTTTGGTAGCTTTCTAAGAGAAAGATGTGTATTTGTAGAATCTTTGACATTGTAAAAAGACCTCTAATGCTGATGAATAAAAAAATTTGAAAATTAAGGTATAGTGATTGATATCATTACATAGGAGAGTGATATATGTGAATATACTGAAGGACTTTGAGTAAATTTAGTTAGTATGTTGTGATAACATCCAATAAAGGAAAACATTGTTACAATCGTCTAAAAAGTATTAAAATTAAAACTGAATTTTATATTCAAAAATCAATAATTTTAGAAGCTAAACAGGAACCATTCAGAAACACTGATGTTTTCCAAAAGTGGTGCCTACTGTATGAGAACCCACATGCCCCAAATCCACTTCTTCCACAATAATTCTTGGTCTATACTGCCCCATACAGGTCCTGCTGGACTAAGTGAGCCTACAATTAATCTTTTAACCAATGGGTCCCTTGTATTTCAAGACGGTTGAGTAGGATTTGTATGTGTTCCTTCCCAACTGCACTTTCTGAAAATCCATCTTCCACCTCAAAGCCCCATTTCATTGCATTTCCCTGTCATTCCACCTCATGTTTGCTTAGTAATTACAGGACAAAATTTTCCAGTGATCAAATCAAACTGCATTAATACGTGCCTGTGTGCAGCTCAGTGTGAAAGAACCCTCTTTCCACCCTTCGGGAGCTCATTATTACATACACGATCTTTGTGTTTTTATTAGTAAGACTTATGATTTGTGTGGTAAGGGGGACTGACAATATTGTTTCACATACATCAAAGGCTGAAATGTACTTTAACAAGAGCCAGCAGGTTACACACAAGCCCCAAAACACTTGTTATAGGTGTGACTTGCCCAAACCAAACCTGGCAGTGAGTGTTGGCAGAAATTATTCCAACTCTCTGCAGCAGCAGCCAGATCAGCACATGTAAAATGGGAAAATGGGAATTATTCATCTCTTTTTTTTTTTTTTTTTTTAAAAGTCTACTTCTAAAACATCACTTAATGCAGTATCTTAGTCCAGCACAGTTTGGGTTTGGCTGTACCTAATTGAGACAATTAAGGCATGCTTGATGGTTTGTATAGTTCATCCACAAAATTCAGCCCTTCAACCTCTCTCTCTTATTAGTCCACCTATGATCTAGTTTTCAAATTTGTCTTCCTAATTTCAGAATATAGGAGGAAATAGGAAAGGGGAAATGCTCTGCATGCAATTAACAAGGAAGGAAAGGAAGAAAGGTTTTTTCAGTCTTCTAAGCCCTCTTAAGCATACTAATTATAAAAAATTTTGGGGGCTTTCATTCTGTTTTCTTTTTCTTTTCTTATTTGGTTGCTGAGTTTCACAGAAAAAACATCTCCTCCTTTCTACTCAAAGGCAGCTCACATGTAGCTTTCCTCAAAGCCTATCCCAAAGGAACACAATTTTAAGAAAATGTGTCACAAACCTCCCATAATTGCCAGTGAGATCACTTTTTCTTCTCTGCTTTGGATACTTTATGGGGAGCAGAGACATTTGATTGAGTGATTTTTCCACCCAGTGAATCAATACTGGGCTGCTCTGAAGCAAAGCTCCCACTGACTTCATTGCAAACAAATTCTGCAGATTGCACATCTCCATTCTTTGTACAGGGTGTGATCTAACCCCACCATGGCCAGAGATAGTCTTTCAAAATGGGTTTAAAGTAACCCCTTTAACTCACATGCATATTTACAGTGGGTCTTAATGGAAATAGAGCTGGAATTTCTTTGAGGAATTATGATGTTTCTGGTCTGAAGACCATAATCTGCAGTGGTTCTGAGAAAGGATGACTATAAGAACAGGAACATTGAGCCTACCCAAATCTTGGTGAGAGTTAATATTGTTGTTCTGCAGCACTTTTCAAATTAATTCAAAGATTCTTATTTTTGCTGAAAATGTCTCCTTTTCTTTTTTTAAGCCATTTTAGAGAAAACCAGGTGTCTTTTCAAAAATCACCCTCAAAAGACCCACTCTTTGGGGTACCAGATACTCAGACTGTACCTACATAGGATCTAAGTTTCTGTTGCACATGAACCAAAATCATCTGATCCTCATTTTCACTGAAAAATAATATTTTGTCCCTGATAAAACTTCCTTGACAGAAGTTCAACCAGAGCAAGCACATTCCAGCCAAGAAAATGTTGCTTTGCTCCCAATTTTCCATTGAATATTGACTCTGTCAAATACTTAAAAGCACATCTACTTCTAAAAATCAGAGAGAGGAGCCAACATCACAGGTATTGAACCCCAGTTCTATGACTGATTATTAGAAAACTTCCATGCGTCTTGTAGTTAACCCATTTGTGCTTGATGGAAAAGCAAGAGAGCTGCAATGTGCTGGTGAAGGATGAAAAACCCTGGATTGGCCATGGATATTGGGAAGCATCATATTCCCTCCCTTCTATCTCACCAATATAATTCTGCACTTCAGAGAAAGGCAACTAACAATATTTATCATATAATTATTATAACTAACAATATTTAATAATAAGGTCAATTATTGTAGTATATGCTCAATGTCTTCAAAACATAAACAGGGACTTTGGAAAAAGGCACAGAGTGACAGGACAATGGGGAATGGTTTCAAATTGACAAAGAGCAGTGTTAGATTGGATATTGGGAATGAATAATAGCCTGTGAGGGTGGTGAGGTCCTGGCATAGGATGCCCAGAGAAACTGTGGCTAGTCCATCCCTGGAAGTGTCCAAGGCCAGGCTGGACAGGGCTTAGAGCACTCTGGGGTAGTGGAAGGTGTCCCTGCCCATGGCAGGGGGAGGAACAAGATGAGTTTTAAGGTCCCTTCCAACCCAAACCATTTTATCTCTGCTTCCCACTAGACCAGGCTGCTCAAAGCCCCACCCCATACTTACAGCGATTGTCCTTCCCAGTCCAAATTCCTGGAATCTGGATCAAAACCTGGGGTTGCAATCCTGTTGCAACAGTGATAACAGAGTGTGCCTGGGATTGCTTACCCCTGACCTAAATAAATAAGGACCATCCCAAAAAACATGTACGGAAACTTCTTACTCGACTTCTTTTGAAGACATCGAAAAGTAAATTTTGTACTTTTTACAGCTTCTGGTACCATAGCAACTTTTACTGGCTAATACTCTTCTCTGGCACAAAAAACTGTCTTTGCTAAACTGTGGTCCTTGCTACTGTTCATCTCCCCTGGATATGTTGAAAGTTGTGCTCCACGGTGTGACAGCTTTAGCTCAACCACAGATGATTGGGCTTGCTGCAAAATTGCTGGGTGACATTTTATGACTCGTGTTATGCAGAAGGTCAGACTAGATGATCATAATGGCTTTAAAATTCATTAATCTGTGTGCAGAAATATCTGTGAAAGGATTAAAGAGAAGTTCCAACATTTATTCTACATGACAAGCAAATTGGATTTAAACAAAGGTCTTTAAAGCTGAAACGTAAACATCAAGCTGCTAACTCCAAAGTTTGAAAGGTCATGCAGGGAAAACTTACCATTGAATGAGACTGACTTTGCCTAAATTGTTCTTGTTTTCCTAAAAATTTGAAGGCACTTTCCTTTTTAATTTAAAAAATGAAAACACTTCCATTTGAAAGAAACTTACCTTTTAAAAATTGAATTACATCTTAATGATAGATTAAGATGGTCAAATATTTCATATTTATCTAAAAGAATTTCTGACTAAACCAGAGAGATATATTTTTTCACTTTGAAGATTTTTTTTTTAGGATTCCAAGATTTTCTCTCTTTTCTGGATGTTTCTTCAATATCATAAAAATATTCACGGGCTAAGGAAATCACTCTCCTTTGAGCACTACCAACCATCAAAACTTGGCCTTGTGATTTGAAATTTCAAAGCATCCATGCTGTTTGATGCATACTGAGCTCCAGACACAGAGAAATCAATCTGTACAGCTCTGCCTACCTTGGTAGTTGTAACATACTGCACAGTCTTTGTTAAATATTTAATAATTAGCTGTGGTTTAATAATGTGTGTCTGAAGTAATGTTGAAGGTTGGGAGAGGGTAATGAAAGAATATTGTGTTCTGAAACAAATGCCTTGAGTTATTATAGACTGCACTGTAGTGGTTTCCCCACTCAGCAAATTGAGGGACTTTGCCACTTGGGGGAAAATAGGCAATTGTGTCTAGCAGACATCTGCTTTTGTCACCTCCTGTTTCCCAGGGAGAATCCATTTAGAAATCTGAGCAAAACCCAGGATGGTAATCCCAGGCCCAAAAACATTTCAATGGAAAGAGTTTCCTTCAGACTGCTCATGTTTCCACCATACAAAAGCATCTTTTATTCTATCCAGCGACAGAATGAAGCAAGGGTTGTGTGCAGGCATGTGTGCTGCTCTTGACATGCAGACCATCCTATTAACATACAAAAATGTGCTTGTGGACTAAGGACATCCAGGCATACACTACTATTTTCCTATTATGTGGATTTTTTCCCATTTTTAAAAATCTTCTAGATCCCAGGCATGTCTAAAACAGAGTCATCCATGATGATGAAGACCTCTTTGCTCAACAGCACCTATGAAATTTCCTTCAGTGTGAGTGTTTTAAAGCCAAAGCTTGGATTCTGCTCCTGGCTAAGGGTGCAAGCTCAGAGTTAGAAAGGCTGGAATAGGTGTGGGTCTAACACCATGGCTGCTACAGCTTTATGGGAAGCCTTGCTCTGTGCCTGATGGTGTTACATGTAAAGCAAAACTAGCAGCTCCTCACCCAAAAGGAGGTGGCTGTGGAGCTTGAAATCTCTGATCTTTATAAAATGCTACATGCATATGACATGAAAGACTGTAAGGGCACATGCAAGAGAAGATAAACAAATAAATGGATAAGATCAGAGTGTGGGGAGTTTCCAGTGCATGTCAGCTCTGTGCTGGCAGTGATGTGTCCAGAGCTCTGCCATCACTGGGTGCTGTATTCCCTGGGTGTGTTGAAGGACTGAAACATCTCCTGTGAGCACAGAGCATCCTTTTGCTCAGTGGCATCAAAGGCTCAAAAGAAGTCACTCCCCTTCCCAAAGAAATTTCAGTTATTATAGGATTGACTACTTTTCATAAAATTCTGAGCCCTCGTGGCTTGTGAGGGGACTATAGAGTAAAAGCTATTTTTAATTATTATTTGCACTGCAATGTACCTGGAATTTATCCATAGGAGAGGACACACTGGCTTTCCTCAAACTGCTGGCTGTGCAGGGGTAGAGAGGGTGCACAGCATCATTTGTTACTTACCAGGCTCTGTCTTGTTCATCCCGTGATGATTTATTGGATGATCTGTACAGTTGTTCCTTCAAATGACGTGTTTCTTTGCCTTCTCTTTCATAGTATTGTATCACTATTTCTTGATTAATTTATTTAAAAAGGACAACAAGTTAATACTTCAAGTGGGCACTTTGTGACCAGCCTTAGACAATTTCATCCCCAGAGGAATATTTTTTTCCATGTGACGGCGCATATTTTGTATAATTTAATTTATCTTAACTTCATCCTGACTAGCAAATATCTTTGGAATAGATCTGCTTTTCTTCACCATCTAGTATAATTTGAACATCTCCCTGAATTCTGTGGGTTAAAGACCCTGCTCTTACCCCCAGTGAAATAAGGGAATGGTGTCCCTTGACACTGTAGGGTGACCTTCTGTATGAAACAAGGTCTGCAACTTGTTTCACAAGAGTTTGCAGAGGCAATAACAGAACAAAATCCTCCAGTTTAGTCCTATAAAAGGGAATATGGAAGAATAACAAAGTCAAGGGCACTTTCTGCTTTCCCTTAGGAGCAAAGGCCAATGGAATATCTCAACAACTGAGGGAATCATAGCACGAGCCTGCGTGTCTAGTGGGCATGCAGCTTTGAAAAAGCATCTCTAAGTGAATCAGTAAGAAAGACCTGGAAATGCAGGCAATAAAGAAAAACTGTATTAATAGATATACAAGAGTAAAATTGTAAAATATATTTATAAGGAACATTAAGAGGCATGTATATATATACAAATAGAAATAAAGGTGTGCATCATATTATAGATAATTTAGAATTGTTATCTAGTTTAGGCTGTCTAAAAAAAACATAGAAAATATATCTCTAATCCACTACAATATTTTTTAATATCTAGACAACTCTGATCACTTTTACACAGGCACAAGATACAGAAAAGTTACTTCACATCTTCATTTAAACCCATGAAATTGGGGTTCCAAATCTGGCTCAAGGTAGACAGGTCCTTCTGTTCCTTGACCTCTTTTTACCCTCCCCTACACTTGCTGGTATGTGACTCCCATCACCATTAATGGCAGCCACAGTAACATGCAAAGGGTAGGACAGACCCATGAAAAAAATCTCCGCATGTAGGTGAGCACATCACTCATGTCACTCATCACAACACACACTCCCATCACTGTCTTACAGTCTTTACAGCAACCCTAAAATTCCCCCTTGATTTCCAGGTTTTGCCACGTATTTTTAAGGCATTCAGCAGCTATGGCCCAATATATCTGACAGAACTTTGGTAACCCTGTGTTTCTCAGGGTCAGAATCAGCAGGGTTCCTCAGCCTGCCCAGGGAAGAATCTTAGATTTTCTGGGGGTAATATCTTCTAGCAAAGGTATGATGTTATTGAAAGAGCTATTTCTCAGGTGCCTTCTTTTGTACTGTTTAAGAATAAAGCAAAGTAAATGCATGTTGATAGGTTTTATCCTCATTATACTAAAGTGTCCTGTGAGTTCAGATGGAAATACTCTTGGAAGGGGCATCATTGTCAAAATTACAGATGCTAAAGTCTCATAAATTTCTTCCAGAGTTTTTTCACCTTCTACTAGGGTACCCTAGTAATCTACAGGTCAGTCAAGTGTTATTTCTTCCACTGCATTTCCTAATGCTTCATCTAACCTAGCCTGAAGACAGACTAAGAAATGTTATCCATATTTTCATCTCTAAGGAAAAACCGCATCCCATGGTGTACACCTTACCCCTGTGAATTGTCTCCTGATACCCATCCTACATTTTCCATTGTACACATCAATCCATTAAGGAATATCATTCAAACTTTTCAGTCTTGAATTCAGTATAATAGTCATAACCAATCCTATGTGAATAATTTATTGGAAATAAATTCAGCCTTTCTGTTTAGAGAGACACATTTGCTGAGAAATGAGGTGAGGGGAGATGAATCCTGGCTTCGACATTCAGAAATAGTCTGTCACTCCTTGAACATCAAGATTCAAAAAAATATGTATTTTTTTTAATGCTCTTGAACCAGTAAGTTGCTCTGAGTATTTAGAAATCAAGCTGAGCTGTTTATCTTTAACAACCTGGAAGTTGCACACTCCTGTTTAGGTTCCCCAACTAGCTGAGTATAACGCATCAGGACTGGGGCTTATGTAACCAACACAGATCTGAATATTTCAGAGGCAGGAATGATACAGGAAACACAGCAGATAAGGTGGATTATAGAATTTAAAAAAAAAATTATAAACCTTTTTCCTTTTGGACTGCTCATCCTTGCCTGAGGCATCACTTATTAAAAAACATATATATATAAAAAATTAAGCTCCTTTAAGATTTATTAGCTCTGTGCAGTTTAATTTTATCTTGTCAGATTCAGTCTAAACAAGTGTCCTTGCTGTGAAGGTAGCAGCCAGATTCGTGTCTGTCTTGTCTGACTGTCACTTTGACAGAGCTTTGGTTGAGGGCTTTCCTGGTGATCCTGTCCTCCCGCTGTGCTAAGCAGTGTGATCCCATACAGCTCCCAGTGAAAAGTCTGGAGTTACTGTGAGCTTAACTCTTGTTTCCTCCCTCATCTCATGCAAGAGCCCGTTTGCTCACAGGAAGAAGCTGTCAAAAAGGTGCACACCCCACAGAAGCAAATGCAAGTCTAAATGGGAGTGAAGAAGTGTTTTGTGCTGTATTTTGTGTGATGGGGTGAGCTCTTGGGGGTGAGCACAACTGCTGTTTCATAAGCTACTCTCTGCAAAGCTCTTAGACTGCTTCAGTTTTATTTATAGGCTTAAATCCTCCCTTGTTTTCCTGAAAAAATAAGTGCCCCTCATTGACCAGTCAATAGATTTTCAGTTTTACTTTGCTTGTTGGCTTTCCATTTCATAATTTTCACGTTGTGCCTATAACCATTTTCACATAGATAATAAATACTAACTCACAAACCTAACCTAGTTACTACACAGAAAGGTTCCATCAAAATGCTCTAGAAAAAAATACCCGTATTTGGATTCTTTCACCACATTACTATTGTTCATAGGAAACTGGTAAATGAGTGTTGTTTGACAGCACTGGCATCATTCATAGAATCATAGAAGAGACTTAAAAAGATCATCTTGTTCCACCCCCCTTCCATGGGCAGGGACACCTTCCACTATCCCAGGTTGCTCCAAGCCTCATCCAGCCTGGCCTTGGACACTTCCAGGGATCCAAGGACAGTCACAGCTTCTCTGGGCACCCTGTGCCAGGGCCTCACCACCCTGAGGGAAGAATTTCTTCCTAATATCTGACCTAAACCAACTCTCTTTCAGCTGGAAGCCATTCCCCTGTCACTCCAGGCCCTTGTAAATAGTCTCTCTCCATTTTCTTGTAGGCTCCCTTCATGTACTGGAAAGCCAGAAATTAGGTGACCCCAAAGCTTCTCTTTTCCAGGCTGAACAACCCCAATTCTCTCAGCTTTTCCTCACATAAGAGATGTTCAGACGGATTTACTCTTTATGGCCACTGATGAGCCCACGGCCCTTTGTGTAAGGCCCCTTTCCTCACATCCCAGCTCAACAAACAGCTTGACAAAAAGGTATTGGCCTGACTTTCCATGGTGTTTTATCTCTGTGTGTGCACAATATTCTAATCCAGCCCAGGAAAGGGTGACTTTGGGTACAGCCAAGCAATTCCTGAGGCTGTGGACATGTAAGCAGAGAGACAAAGCCCAAGGGCTGAACCCAGAGCATGCTGCGTGGTGGCAGCTGGGCACAAACCTGTGTCTGTGTGTTCAAGAGCATGAGAAACAAGCAGCTGGGGTGATAAAAGTCAGGCAGCAAAATGCATGGGGAAATTGGCCCCGTCTCATCCAGGGGGTAAATCATCCATTCCTGGGGCTGACACAAGGCTCTTTTGGAGGCTGTGGCATCTGTTTGCAGCTTTCTAAAGTCAGGACAGCTTGACTAGGGAGAGGTTAATCCATCCACGTCCTCATGGCTGGTGTTGAGTTTACAAAACCTATAGTTGAGAGCTTTTCAGATTAGAGGGAATATGCCAAAACATAAAGAGGTAACAAAGCTGATCCTGTTGAGAGTAATTATGTTTCCTTTTACTTCAGTGTCACGGGGATATTAATCAAGATATAGCTATTATGTAATTATAGAAAAAGAATATTATTCCATTCCTCCTTAATGGAAAGGATTACATGGAGATTTCTGACCACAACAAACATTAGTTCTTGGCTGAAATGGAGCTTCCTCTATTTTAGTTCTAACATCAGTTTCACATCTGTGTCATGGTCCCAGTGACTGGGAGATTTATGTTCTCCTCTATATGCATCATTTAAAAAATGAGTGAAGCTGCCATCTGATTGCATTCTTTCAGACATTTTGAGAAAATGGTTTGAAAAGCTGATTGTCTCCAATCTTTTCTTAACTCCCACAACATCTCACTGAAGGAGAAGAACTCTAGGTTTTTCCTTAGCTTAATTTATTATAGAATTATTGAGAACAATTTTACAAGGCAGTAAGAAACTTCATTGTATTACTAAAAAAGATAAAATTCAAACCTATAAATCATAGATATTTTCAAATCACCAAACAGGAACTTGGAGAACTCCAGTGGTATGTACTGTTGGTCCAGACATCCTGTATTTTATTGTTTTAAGATGCTTCTCTTACTCATCTGGTAGTTTCTTAACACGCCTCATGTTAAATTTAACATGCTTCTTTCCTTCATTTTTTTTCTGAGCTACCCTTTGATGATGAAATATGGACCCATGTAGTCAACAGTCTTTGGCTAGAAAGTGAAACAAAGATGTTTCTTGCTATCATCTCCCCTCATTGGCCTCTTGTGGGCTTTTCTTTAAGCTCACCTTTCATTTCTGCAGATCCAACAGAGATAACAAATTCAGCAAGCACCAGCATCCTCAGTCATCAGGGTTTAGAGCATGAGACCCCTGTACTGAGTGTGAAGAGTGACCAGTGCATCTGACCAGAGCACATCCACTCAGAGCCCCTGTGACATGAATCAGGATCACTGGCTTGAAAAACCTCTTTTCAGCTGCCTGGCAGCTTCACAGCAGTGCAGTTTTCAAAATTAATTCCCTCTGGTCACACAACTGAGCCATTTCTCCCTTTTGCTGTGCAGAAATAAAAGATGTGAGAAACCACAGAGTTTTCTTCTTGCTTCCCCTTGCTTCAGGGATCCCCACTGCCACATACCAAGCCTTTATTTTTCCCCTGAGAGGCAGGAAAAGACAGAATAACAAAACAGCCACTACTTCTTTCAGCAGGAACCTTTCAGAAGATGCAGCAGCCCCAGTCCTATGTGTTCAGTGCAGCACACATCTTGGCAGGTTCTCAGGAGACAAAAAAACCAGAGGAGCTTGACCATTGTACACTGTGTTCTGCATAAAATCTGTCTAGATGTGAGTAATCTCTTGCCTGATTGCTGTGTTGTTAGGCTATGAGGACAGGCAAAAATGATGTTCATCTTCCATGAGGCTGCTAAGGCACACTGTGCTCTGAAGCCTCTCTTGGCTGTGTCTGTCATGCAGGTGATTTCTCCTGCATTAGTCATTTGGGTTCCTATAGAGATCTTTCGGGATGTGATTCACTTCATCCTGAAATAGACCTAAATTCATCCAGATGAATCGTGCCTCAAAAGCTTTCTTTCCCCCCATCCACACTTCCCCCACCACTCACTACAAAGGGAGCTCAGGATAACCAGCTCTGGTATTATCATTCATGTGGTGGATGTGTAAAGCTGGATCACACTCTGGGGACACATTTTATTACACTGTGTGAGGCCACATGTGCTGAGGCTCTGTGGTTCTCCCTCTAAACATTGTTGGTAATAGCAAAGTAGGTTTCTCAGTGTAAGTGACAGTCCCTGTGGGAGAACGCTGTTTCACTAAAAACATGGCACCACAGCAACTTGTTGTTTAAAAGGGCAGATGCAAAGAAGTAAGTGTAAGAAGACATCCTTGAGAATGCTGTTATCTGGAGGAAGGAATGGGGAAGGCACAGGTGTCACTGAGGGTTCTGTGCTAGGTGAGAAAAAAGGGATTTTCATGCAAGGTCAATTTTAACTACTTTCATGCATCCTCGTTGTAAGAGACTACGCATAAAATAGTCATCTAGATTTCTATTATCAACAAAAAAATGTAGTCAAAGCAGTTAACAAAAATTAGGAAGGGACTCATCTAATCAAAAATTAAGAATCACCTCAAGGGTGAAATTAATCTTGCCTTAATGGCTGTTAATTGCCCTAATGCCTAGACCTACCAGGTCTCCCTGAGCACAATGACAGCTAGCTCACATGTAGACAACTATGCACTGTAGATGATTATGTTTAGCTTAGGTTGGTCCTCTTTAGGTCTTACATTATCTAAATTCAAGGTATCCATTCCAGCATCCCTGTGGGCCATCAGACAAATATGCTTTTCAAGACAGTAATCATGTGACTGCTTTGAGCACCCCTCTGAGGCTGGGATGAATCACTTTGCAAGAGCGTTTGTGTCAGGATAACCATTTTCTCAGCATGAAGGTTGCCTTTATTACCTCCTTTTGTAATTTCAACTACATTTTTGAGTTTATCTGTATCACTAGATATTTTTTTCTATGACAAGAAGTCAAGGAAGAGAACTTCTTGAACAAAAAAACTGCAGTCATCCATTGGATATAAATGATATGTCATTTTAGTCATAAAGGTTAGAAAACTGAGGGGGGAACTTCTGCATATTTAGAAGTGCCTTTTGTCTTTATTGAAGCAGCTCCTTGAAAAGACCTGGCCATTGGAACAGGAGGGTGGTACTGAACAGCAGGAAATGTTGTGCACCTGGGAGATTCTTGATTTGGTTATCCCAAGGATCCTTGACTCAATAATATTTATATATCTGGAAATAATAATTAATATCGACATCCTTCACTGGAGAGCCCCAAATACTTTAACTCTTAGAGGTCGGCAAGAGAAATTATGTTTGCCACATCCCTGGAGGTGTTCAAGGCCAGGCTGGATGGTACTTGGTCAAAAGGAAAATGTCCCTTCCATGGCAGGGGTGGAATGAGATGATATTTACAGTCCTTTCCAATCCAAATAATTTCATGAGTCTATGATTCTGTGATTCGGCATTCATTTCACCCCATTGCACATGAGTGTGATTTGCATCAGTTTAAGTACAGACATAAGACAAAGGTGCTTCTCTTGTTCCTTGGTGCTTTGGTTTCTCTAACTTTAGTGCAGCCCTGTGTGGAATGCAGGGACACCAGCAGGGAGAATTCCCCCACATCTCTCTCCTGCTCCGGTGGGGATGGTTCAGACTACTTACCCCTTGCAAGTAGTTCTACTCTAAAATCTCTAATCTTCCTGACATTTTTTTCCTTCTAAGAGGGTCGATAAGTTTATCCTGAGAAAGGAAATAACAAAGACCCATTATACAGATAGAGAGACTGAGACACATCATTTAATGAACTTGTTCAAACTGGAGGTTTTGATGTCTTGGTTCATAAAAAGCACTGGTCTCCTTCTTCTTCTTCTACTGTTTTTATCATCTCCAGATAAACCTTTTTTTACCCATCAGAAATGAGCATTCTTTTTACCTTTCTCTTCATTTTTATCCTGTATTTGAACAAGACAGAACTGTAGAGAATGATAGATTCTTCTCATCCTGGTAACTTTTATGGAAAGGAGGGCATTTCATCATGGCCTGCTTGACAGGTGATTCAAGGTTTCATCTCAACATTTCTGAAGAAGAAAAAAAGCAAAATAGGAAAGAGGGTGTTAGGGGTTTTTTTCACTTATATTCAGGTGTTTGCATGAGTAGCAGAAAACAACCAATATACTCAAGCACAGATTTTCAAGAAAGTTATCTTTTTGGGTTTTTTTCCCTCAATATTAATGATAACTTGCACTTCCTACCATAATGATTAACTTAAAAGTCTTTTTGGCTTTGAGGAATTTGTGAAGGAATATAATCTGAAGAAGTCTATTACCTTATAATTTATTATTATTATTCTTTTCTTTTCTTTTCTTTTCTTTTCTTTTCTTTTCTTTTCTTTTCTTTTCTTTTCTTTTCTTTT